>CM076573.1:608726325-609249054 GCA_034641835.2 Pinus albicaulis | reverse complement strand
AAAAACAATGTTACCGATGAAATAGGTAACCACAATGTTACCTACTTTTTTTTGGTAGCATAAAAAGCACCCGATTTTGAAAAGTGGTGATGCAGAATCACCATTTTTTTTTTTTGTGCACATTTTTGACACTCTAATATTTTTATTTATGAAGTATGAATATTTGTTTTAAAATGTTAGTGATTTTCATGCTAATTTTGAAATGTATTGATGCAGCATCAACTTTTTTTTTTTAGAGCAGTGATTTTCATGCTAATTTTGAAACGTATTGATGTTGCATCAACCTTTTTTTTTTAGAGCAGTGATTTTCATGCTAATTTTGAAACGTATTGATGCTGCATCAACCTTTTTTTTTTAGAGCAGTGATTTTCATGCTAATTTTGAAAGGTATTGATGTTGCATCAACCTTTTTTTTTTTTAGAGCAGTGATTTTCATGCTAATTTTGAAACGTATTGATGCTGCATCAACCTTTTTTTTTAGAGTGGTGATTTTCATGTTGGTAATAAAACACAAAACTTAGATAAAAAAATATATATAAAAACAATAAAAAAACCAATAAAAATGTAAAAAAAAACAAAAATAGCTCATAAAAATAAAAAATTTAAACAAAAATAAATAAAAAAAACAAAAATATTTGAAAATTATATCAAAGGAAATGACAAAATTTGAAGAAAAAAACACATAATTTAAAGAAAAAAAACAAAAATTGACCAAAAAATTAAAAAAAAAAAAAATCAAAAACATTTTTTTCTAACTTATTAAAAAAACAATATATTAAAATATATATATATATATATATATATTTAAAAAAAAATTAAAATAATTAAAATTACAAAATTAAAATTTAGAAAAAAAAATTAAATTTAAAAAATTAAATTAAAAAAAATAATAATAATAAGGAAAAAAATACAAATTTTAAAATTTAAAAAAAAAAACAAATTAAAAAAAAAACAATTAAAATTGAAAAAGAAAAAGAAAAAAAAAAACAAAAAAAAAAAACCTATCATTAAAAAACAAAAAAAATGAAAAAAACCACGTGCAAATAATTAAAAAACAAATATACATAAATTTAGTGTTTTTTTTTTTTTAGTGAAACAATTTATAGATTTTAAAAATGAAAAACTAAATAAACGAAAAAATTAAGAAAAACAATTAAATTAAATTAAAATTTAAAAATTTTAATAAATAAATTTTAAATTTTAAATTTAAAATTCTATAATATTAAATATAAAAAAAATTAAACAAATTGAATTTAAAATAAAAAAATTGAATTAAAAAAATAATTTTAAATTTTTTGAAATTCAAAATTAAAAAAAAAATCAAATAAAAATAAAAATATTAAAAATAAAAAAAAAAATAAAAAATAAAAAAAAAATCAAATAAAAAATAGATGTATATATATATTAAAAAAAAAAAAAAACGAATTTTATTTTGAATAAAAATATTAAATAAAAAAAAAATTAATTTTTTGAAATTAACAAAAAAAAAAAAAAAAAACTAAAAAAAGAAAGTGGTGGTGGTGGGGGCGTGCCCCGCCCGCTGGGCGCTGGTGGCCGGTCGGGCGGCGCCACGGGGGCGGCCCAGCCGGCCTCCCAGCCCCCGACGGGCGGAGGGCCGATTCTCGGGTGCCGGGAGGCCGGCTGGGCCGCCCTCATGGCGCCGCCCGGGCGGCGACCGGTGCCTAGCGGGCGGGCCGCGCCCCCACCACCACCACTTCTTTTTTTTAATTTTTTTAAATTTTTTTTTTTTAAATTTCAAAATATTAATTTTTTTTAATTATTTAAAATAAAATTCGTTTTGTTTTAATTTTTTTGAATTTTATTATTTTTTTTGTTTTAAATTTATTATTATTATTATTATTTTAATAATTTTTATTTAATTTTGCCCATTTTTTTTATTTAATTGATTTTTTTTTTTTAAATTTCATAATTTTTCTTTGTTATTAACTTTTACGTTTAGTTTTTTAATATAATTTTATAAAATTCAATAAATTATATATATATTTTTTTAATTTATTTCGATTTAATATTTTTTTTAAATGTTTTACTTTTTTTTTTTTGTTAATTACATAAAATTTTTATATTTTTTTATTTCAATTAAAATTGTGCATTTAAAATTAGATTTTTTTTTTAATGAAACTTAATTTTTTTTAATTTTTATTTTTTTTAATTTTTTTTATTTAATATTTTTTTTCTTTTTTTTTCAATTTTCCATTTTTAATTGATTTTTAAAGTTTTTAAAGTTTTTCGTTTAACAATATATTTTTTTTTCTTTTATATTTAAAATTTATTTTTTCTTTCAAAATTTATTTGTTTATTCATTTATTTATTAAAATTTAATATTTTTGTTTTTAAATTTAATTTGTTATTTTAATATTAACTTTTTTTTTTTTTAATTTAATAAAATTTGATGTATATACCTATTTTAATTTAAGTTCATATATATATTTTATTTTTTATAATTTAAATTTAATTTATTTTTTATAGTTTATTTGTTTTTTTAATATATTGTTTTAAATTTGATATTTTCATTGTATTTTATTTTTATTTTTTATTTTTAATTAAGTTTTCTTTTTTTTTTTCCTTTTAATTTGAATAGTGTTTTTTTTTTTTTTTGAATTTTTAAATTTATTAAAATTTAATATATTTCCTTAAATTTAATTATTTGTTTTAATTTTTTTTTTCTTTTTTTAAATTTAACAAGCATTTTCTTTTTCTTTTTTAAATTTAATTTCTATATTTTATTTTTTATAATTTCCTTCTTTTTTTAACTTGTTTTTTTTTTTAATTTAATATTTTTATTTTGTTTTTATTTTTATTTTTTAATTTCTATATATTTTTAAATTTTAATCTTAATTTTTTTTTGGTTTATTTTTAAAATTTTTTTTCCTTAAGTTTTAGGTTTTTTTTAATGATTGAATTAAAATTTTTACTTTGTTTTTATTTTTATTTTTTTTATCTTCATATATTTTTAAATTTTAAGCTTTTAAATGTTTTTATTTTTTAAATTTTTTTTTTTTCTTAAATTTTAGGTTTTTTTTTAATGTTTGAATTTTAAAAATTAAAAAATGTTACTTCTATTTTTTAAAAATGCCAAAAGTATGACACAATTTTTTTTTTGTTATTCCAGCATCAACTGGTTTTGTTTTGAGGGTGTTTTTTCAATCCCTTTTTCAAGAAACAATTTTGTTTTTACCATAATTTTATAAAATGTTGAAATTTGACCTTAAAAAAAAACGAAGTGCGTTCTGGAAGACACACTTTTTTTTTGGGTGTTTTTTCAATCCTTTTTTCAACAAACAATTTTTTTTTTAGCATAATTTTAGAAAATGTTGAAATTTGACCTTAAAAAAAAAACAAGTGCGTTCTGGAAGACACACTTTTTTTTTGGGGGTGTTTTTTCATGTTTTTTGAGAGTTTTTGGGCTAGAGTTCCCGTTTTGAGGTCAGGTTACCTATTTACTCCAGAATAAGAAATTTCCAAGAATATGTTTACTCAAGAAAAATAAACTTGCATCAAATTGAGCTTCTACAGGAAGACAGAGAGGAAGAGGTTGAAATAGAGGTTGTCGAGGAGGAAGATATAGTTGACATTAAAATCAAAATTGTAGGCAAAATTATTCAAATTAGACAAATACTTCTCAAAGTTTTAAGCATTGAATTATTGTATCAAGAATAATCATAATGAAGAAAAGTGTTATTTTGATCAAAGACCTGATATTGTAAGGACTCAAGGTAGAAGGCATCATAAAAGAAGATGTTGAGAAATCCAAAAAGGTGGAAGTCAAACAATTTCTCTTATTATGACATTATCTTGTGATGTTTTTGTTATTATTATTTGTTCTTTCGATTTATCTTTTCTTATCATCAAGACTAATGCGAAGTGACAAATAGAAGAGGACACGAGATGTAGGCACACTGCCAAGGCAAAGCCCCACTCTTTGGGGAAACCCAGTCAAAATTCTTCCTTCAGTAGATTCAAAATGAGATGATCAAGACCCTTATAACCTAGAGTAGAGACTTCCTCCATCAAGTCATCCTTGTTTGAATACTTGTCACTATAGTTGCACTGTTTCCTCATCTCTGTAATTACACCGATATCTCCTCACTATGACCTCATCACTGTGATGCACCAAGATCTTATCACTGTAATTACATTGAGACCTGAGACTGTCATGTCACCGAAACTGTGATAACATTGAGACTGTCATAGACCTTGACTGTGGTAGCATCAATATTTCTTCACTGTGGTACTGTGTTGACACTGTGGCTGTGATGACACTGTGATAGCATCGAGTCCATTTAATGTAGTACTGGGACCTTTATTATTGTGTAGGTAACGAACCTTTATCTCTGTGGTATACCAAGACAATAGTAGCACTGATTCAACTATCTTATTGTGATCCAAATTGATCTTACTGTGATTGTACCGAGAATATACCGAGCTTATTTCAGAGATGATCCGAGTTGTTCTTCTGTGATATTTGCACTTGTTTCAGAGACCAGTCCGAGCTTCTGTTGTGTGTCAAATGTGAAGTCCTTACGCTGGTATTTATAGTTTTTCATCCATCAGTAATGAGCCGACATGACTATATGAAGAGGTGTGTAACTGTATAAGGCCGACATGACTATATGAAGAGGTGTGTCACTGTATAAGGCCGACATGAATATATTGAAGGAACCCGACTTGAAGACATGAATATGTAGGTCTTGATTTGATAAATCCTTCTGAGTATTGACAATTGATTGGGGCATTGATGTTCTTAGTGAACACTAGACTGGACATATGTCTTGTGGTCAATACTCTGAGCCAATATATGATTAAGCCATCACATGCATACTAGATTGCTCCAAAGCGTGTGCTAAGATACCTACACGAGGCCATCAATCTTGTATTGAGATATACTGCCAGAGATGTGATACTACATGGGTACTCTGATGCTGATTGGGCTGGTAACTTTGCTAACAGAAAGAGCACATCTGGATGTTGATTTAGCTTGGGATTTTCAGTGATACCTTGGATGAGCAGAAAATAGAAGTCTATAGCCCTTAGCATGGTTGAAGCCGAGTACATTGTTGCTAGCATGGTTAGCTGTGAGGCAGTATGGCTGAGGAAGCTCTTTGGAGAGCTGTTTGAGCATGTACTAGATACGACAATAATATACTGTGACAATAAAAGTGGGATTCAACTTATAGAAAATCTCTTGTTCCATGACAATTCCAAACTCATTGAGATTAAATATCACTACATCCGAGATATGGTGCAAAGAGGAGCAGTGAAGCTCCATCATATTGTGATTGATGATCAGATGGCTGGCATACTTACCAAGCCTTTGCTGAAAGGGAAGTTCTTGGTATTCAAAGAGCATGTTGGACTGACGGATGTGACCCTTCCTGGTGGGGGCAATCTTCCCTCTTGTTTGAGCTCACAAGTTGGGAATGGAGCCGAGAGAGCTCTCGGGGTTGAGGGAACTCTCAACTGTAGGTTGTGTGCGATCCTTGTCATGTGTTGACAAGTGGTAATCCCCCCTACCATCAAGTCTGGGACTTGCCAAGAGTATACCTCGGTATGCATCGTAGCCACAAGCTAGGCTTGTTGGGATTGCCACGCATTTGGCCAATGGGTGTGGTAAAGCTTGGTTGCGCGCGATCCTAGTAAGGTGTTGACAAGTGGTAATCCCCCCAAGCAGAGATGTGACTTGGTTGTGCGATCCTTGTCATGTGTTGACAAGTGGCAATCCCCCCAAAATCTGTGGATGCAAGTGTTCTACCACTTGAATCTTATGGTAAAGTTTGGTTGTGTGTGATCCTTGTTATATGTTGACAATTGGTAATCCCCTCAAGTTTGTGTCAAGGTGGGAAGATCAGTAAATATAGGGTGATAGATGAGTCTCCCCTATGATGATTCTTCTTCATTAGATTGAGACATCATTGTTCCAGAGCAGAGATGAACAAAAATGAGCAGAGAAAGCAAAGATCTTTGTTGCAGAAAGCAATTCCTCCCTAACTAAGAGTGAGTGTTGAAAATTGGCAGCTTAGGGATGAATTTCCTTAAATAAAATCTCATTTCTGACAATTTTGGAATGACTTTCTAAAAGTAAAAAGTCATGTCTAGCATCTCAAGTATGACTTTCCAAAAATAGTAAATCACCTTGCATCAATTGGTAATCGGGTATAGTTGATGGAAAATCACTTCACTTAACAATAATCAATATTAATAGTTCAATATCGACTTAATCATTATTATTATTATTATTATCCTTTACGATATTATGATATTATTATTAAAAAAGAATTACAAGTCACCTTACCTTCATCACCTCAATCACTTCATTCCTCTCTCCTTGATGTCTCACATAGCTCTACGTAACTCTCTCTCTCTCTCTCTTAATGATACATTACACTATCTCTTACGTTCTCATTAAAGGCATGTCATAAAAGATTCCTCTTATGCTCTCTCTAATGCATATGTTACACTCTCCTTATCTAAGGCATGCGTTTCAAAATAGTTCAAACCTCTGCAAAAAAGGAGCTATCCACCTTTCTTAAAAAGCTTTAGATGAAGTTAGGGTTTGTTCATTAGGCTAGGTCTCATGATAGATTGTTCCCATGGTCATATCAATAGCTCATAGGGCTAGAAACCCCCAAAATGTATTTTACTCAAACAGCCTACTTTTAATTTAACCGTCTCTTTGGTAGATTGAAGTCAATTTAGGTTAAAACACTAGACTTGAGCAAGAGGTTCCATTTCTTAAGAGTGTCTCATTCACAACAATGTTCCAATCATTTACATTACTCTTGACATTTGACTATTGTCAATGGTGATCTCAAGAACAAATAACTTGATACCAGTCCTATAATTTGCATCTCCCACAATTATACACACTAATCATAAGTGTCTAACAACTTTTTTGGTTGCTTTTGTCATCTGCTCCTAGTTAGTGTGGGTATTGAAACTGGGCAATGAACAAATAAACATCATCAATCATTAACAACCATGTGCATCATAATTTGTTAAATATAACATTATGACATAAATAATTTGTATTAACACATCATTATAGTCATAAATGGAACATCGAATGTTCCAAGGGTAGCATAACAAAAATCTAAACATCATGTCAAATTCTATTCATAGCAAGGTGTTGCAATCCCAATGGGTGTAGTGTAGTCCCAATTGTTGTGCCGAGGAGAGGTGTTACAAGAGTGTTCTCGAGATAAAGGCACCATTGTAGTGCAGGTTAGCATAGGAATGTCTCGAGTGTTTTTGAGATAAAGGAACCATATATGGTATCGAGATTATATTCTCTTGTGGGTTTGATATATGATTGAGGTATACATAGATATGGGTGAATGGAAATAACTTATCTTTTGGTGGTGTAGTAATTTACTACCAATTCTTCGTTAAGGGTGTTATCGTACATGTTAGCATTAGGAGGTGACTAGATGCAAATCATCCAAGTTGCATGGAGATATTAGTGTATCAATTAGAACCAAAGTCACTTGACATTGGGACATGTGAGCTGTAGGACATATGGATACAAGTATTTGATGCAGGACACATCGACCCCTGAAACAGGACATAGGGGATACTGAATCATAAAAATCAAGAGATACTTGATCTTTGATACTACAGGTGGGAATGCCAATGGAAAATATTATAGGTTCTAGAACCATAGATTGAGGAATCTCATAGCTCATCAAACCTTCTTCTTCATTTTTCAAAATCATCAAGATAACCACCATTCCACCGCTCTCTCCACCATCCTCCTCTATATCCAATCTAAGATCTGCATTTGCTGGTATGGAGAATGACCTTTCAAGAGGATCACCATCATCAAAAGTGATTGGCTCTAGCATTGGTTCATTAAGATTGAAGCTGGCTAATGCTAATTCAATGCTACTATCCAAACCCATATCATCAGGAAATACATCCCACATCATTGTCTTTCCCTTCAGCCTCTTGTCTCTAACCCTTAAATAAGGTATAGGTTGGAGTGCACATAAGATAGTCTCTGCTTTGGACTGTTCAAACCTGCTCTTCTTCAAAGTGTGCAAATTCCATTATGTCCTCATATGTTGATGTCCACAGATTCGGACATTGTGAGGGCAGACACATGTTTGATATGTCTTTTTTTAGGATATGTCAAAACATGCTCGACATCTGTCTGTGTCCAATGCCTGACATGCAGGTCCTGGGGTGAATGTCCTATTTCCTAGATTAGAATGTTATTTTTTAGTGAGCAGGGATCATATAAGGTATCCGGATTCTAGATCAAACATCCAAGTTTCGAGTTATCTGGCAACAGTGGAGTTTGTTTTGTGTTGAAAGTTAGAACTTGTATTATTAAAGATTTTTTTCCTCTTATATGTAATAAAATAGAATGCTGGCAGCCTATTTAGGTGCATCTCTAATGGGTTGTACTTGTGTATATATAGGTGATGACTGCACTGGGCACTATAGAGCAGCTGATTGAAAATCAAAAGTTGGATGTTTTGCATCAAGAGAAGTACGTAAAAATCGTGCAGGTTTCCTTTGCAAGAATTTTGTAATTTTCTAGTTGCTTGATGTATCATACCTTAACAGTAAATACATTTAGCTATGTTGCCAGATATTTATAAAAAAATTCCTACAGGGAAAAAGGATGAATCGTGACAGACATTAGATAGTAATATAGTATTGTAAATGTTGTTTTTACTTGTGTCTTACTGTGTGTTATTTTTGAATGCCATTTGGCATTACGCTTCTACAGATAATTAGTGCCATTCAGTAGGGCTTGTGAAGTGAGGTTATTCTCATTTCGTGGGCTTTTGCTATGTATTTGTATAAAAATTTAGTATTTAGGACTATTGTAACGGTAATTGAAGCCTTATGGTTTCATTAATTAGAGAGAATTGTTGATCCAGGGGCACTGAAGTGTACAAGACTTCAGTAAATGATGTCAAACAAGAGTTGGCCAGGAGAAAACTCAGTGAGATACACTACTTGAAGAATATGTTAGAGAAGGTAAACTGGCTTGCAGCTTGCTTGAATGATAATGAGATAAAGGCATGAAGCTTAAGTATTTACTCCTATTTACTGAAAATAAAATCGATCTTTCATCTAATGGCTATTATTTTGAATGTTTGGAGTATTATAGTTGCAAGAACAAAACCAGATAGACAAAAAACGCATAGAATTATTGTGCAGTGCAAGAGATGATGTATCTCATGCTGATAGTGCCCTTAGAAAGGTAAGTTGTATTCTCTTCGTCTAATCTTTTCTAGAGATTTCCAATCATTGTAATATTTATCTTAATGTTTTTTTCTTGCAGTTGAGAGACTATAATGCACCTCTCAAAGAGATATGTCGGAGCATGAATGCACACTTTGGTTCATAACTGGGATAGGATGTGACAAAAATTAAATGTCAATCACTGTTCCTCCACCGGTTCTTTTTCGGTACTAAAACACTTGTTCAGCATTTTGCACTATATATATATATTTACTGAAGTTATGCCTTCCAAAGACACACTGCTTGGAATCTTGAACAAGTAAAGAAATTTATCCTGTTTGACGAAAAATGACTGAGTTTGAATACGGAAAATAGTGTCACTCTTGAGGATCTGGGTTTGAAGTTACATGAAAGTGTTGACAAAGATGAATGTTTAAATTGAGTGTATTGTAGTCAGTTTAATGCTCAAAGCTTCCAACCTTCGGTAACAGATGGGGAAATTTCTCATTGATTGTTAAACTGAAGGTCTGTTTCATACCTCTTTTTCTCTTTGGAAATCGCAGAGCTTCCTTACAAATTATGGACTGTCAGACCTGCAGTAAAACCTCTATACGAGTTACACTTGCATACGCAATTCACGAAGCCATCCTATGTTTTCTGTCCTCAGGGCTTGCAAAGTTGTACAAGTACATATCTAGACATTTGTGTTAGCAGCTTTAAACTCAAGTAAGCATGGCAGCTCAAAAAATAATAATTAATGTTTCGTATAATTACCGTCAAACTTGGCTAATTTCTTACAGTAGAGACCTAGCGAAGAATGCTAGTGTATACCCCTTTATCCCGATATTCTTATTTTCAATATCTCATCATCACATTGGCCTCGTACTATCCCGTTAATAAAAGGTATACAAGTTTGAAATTCCCAGCTAAGCATTATTAGAAGATTCAATTGTAGAAAATCGTTGCCATATCCTCCTCCTATCAAAGTATATTTCTAGCATTTATGCAATCTTTGAATTATTGCTTTTGGTGGATAAACTTTCGAGATTACCCTCTCTAATCCTAAATGGGTGCCCATCCAATTTTATGAGATAACGGAGAGAATTTGCTTATTTACTTGCCCCCCTTACTTCCAAGACTTCTTGTTTGCAATTTCAAATGTAAATGACTCATTGAATAGGTTTTAGGCTATGGGTTTCATTTTTCCTTGGTGCTGATATATTGTTACATCTTCATCAACAAGCACAAACAAAATAAGTACCCATAACATGGATATTTTGGTAAGCAATCTGATTTGGTGTTTTGGTTAAAGATCCATGTCCCAAAGTAAAAGATTATGAGTTTTCATTCTCAGTTGTTGTCGTTGCATTATTATTGCATTATTACATTCTTACATCTCCATCTATAGGAAATATTGGAATAAGTACCACTGACATGGGTGCATTGCCAAAAGCCTTGTTTGATGTTTTAATTAAAGATCCATAATCATAGATAAAAGATTGAGTTCCATTCCTACTTGGTGATGTTGCATTTTTACATTTCCATTTATTAGGAAAAATGGAATCCATAACTATATTGGAAGTACCAAATCTCAATAACATGGATACCTTGTTAGACAATCCCATTTTGGTTTCCCAAATTGTGTCTAGCAATGAAAAATTAAAAGCAAAAAAATTGAGTTATATGATTTAAGTGAATATATATATATATATATATATATATAAAATTGAGTTATATGATTTGAGTGATCGTTAAAAGATGTTGATTTATGAAGACTCACACACTAGAAGAGATGAACTTGAGGTAATATACTTTGTTCCAAAATAATAATGTGCGTATGGTGGTGTAATAACATCTACTCTCTCATTCTTTCATTTGCTCCAATTGTTGATGATTGCGTACGCTTATGGACACAATCCATAAGTGAAAAGTGTTGAATTTTGTAGCTATTGTTGGCCTTCATAATTAATATTTTATCCCTAGAAATATACAATGAAATTTTAAGAGATGTTCTTCATGTCATTTTTATTGGTTAGCCCTTGAAATAATTAATATAAGACATGTTCTTCATGTTGGTATCAAAAGAGAAAATTTTGAATTTTGAATTTTATAATTTTGGCTTTAAACTTGTAAAGTTGGCCCTAGTGAAGAGACACCCATTCAGACATGCAAAACACTTATATAAGGCACTCAACATCCTCCCTAAGACACCATTCGATCTCACATAAGACAAGATATATTCTGGGTATCCAAGCAAAGGAGGAGGATGAAGAAGGATGAATTATCTCAAGCATATCTCTCTCTCTTTGACTTTGCACCCATGACTTTCTGGGCATATTCTTGGCAATTGGTCGAACTTTCGGCAACAAGGTCGATATTTTGGGCAACAGGGCCAAGTTTTTGGGTAGATTTTAGGAGGCTGAAATTTGGCCTAGGCAGATTAGACAAGGTTGAAGTTGCTGGGCTTGACTAGAGGAAAGTTTGACCAGGTTTGACCATTGTATTGTTGGTTAGTTTGACCATCGTATTGACTAGTAGAATAAGGTGTATATCTTGTTGTACTGAAGAGTTTCTCTAAGGAAATGATTGCTATTTTTTTTCCCAGGGTAAATCTTGGGTTGTCTTTGTGCATTGTGATCTCTACTGTCCTTATGCATTTATGGTTGAATTTCTAAAGTGTAATTTCTTAATGATAAATTGTAAGTGCAAAAATAATATCTACGTCATTATAAGTAATTATTAGTATTTCAAAAATTAGTGCTTGTATCTATTGCACTTGAAAAATCAACATGGTATCAGAGCTTTGGTAAAAGGACATTGAGATCACTCTTGAAGAAGCTTTGGTGAAAGATCACTCTTGAAGAAAGCCTACATCTACAATCTAATTGCTTATCTATGATCATGGGTTCCTCTATGAAGTCAAAGAACAAGTTGGAAGGATCTAGAAATTTCAGGGTTAAGAAAACAAGGATTGACCTCATCCTTGCAAAGAATGGTGTCTTGGATATTCCGAAAGGAAATGTTACTAAATCATTAGATGATGAAGGGAAAGCTAAATATGAGAAGGAAGATATCGCGACCATAAGTATTATTGTAGATTCCATCAGAGATCATTTGCTTCCATATGTCACAATTCTTGACACTTCAAATAAGATGTATGATGCCTTAGTGGATTATACACCATCAACACCATTCGTCAAACAATGAGTTTGAAGAATGAACTTTGTAATGTTAAAAAGTCAAGAAACGATACTATGGCCTCATATTTCATGAGGATCTCTCAGCGAAGAGCTCAACTTCAAGAAATTGATGAAATCATTTTCGTTAAAGAACTTGTGGCTACAACAATTAATGATTTGCTTGACTCATGGGATTCGTTTGCATCTAGTATCTGTGACAGGAAGAAGATTCCAAGTTTTGAAGAATTATGGAACTCATGTACTTAAGAAGAATCCAAACTTGTTTAAAAAAGAAAGATTCGAATGTATGAAGAAGATGACTCTCAAGCATTTGCAATACGTTCCAAGAAGTCTAGAGGAATAAATAAGTTTGGCTTCCAAAGAAGAAATGAAGGGTGAAGGCGTGATGGTAGAAGACCTGCTCCTTAAGGAAAGAAATATATGTCGAAGATTCAATGCTATCATTGTCACAAATATGGTCATTTTAAAAACCAATGTTCAAAAGGATCGAATGATAGGAAGAGAAAGGGAAAGCAACATGCTACCACAACAAACATTGATGAACATTCAAAGAAACCAAGAATGAAGATTCACGTGACAAACAATTCTTTTATTTTTTTGCTTTTACATGTTGTGTTGGAGATAACGATGATTTGTGGCTAACAGATAGTGGTGCCTCAAGACACATGATAGGAGATCGTGACAATCTCACAAGTCTAATGGAAAGAAGATTATCTCTAAAGGTAGAGCTTGGAGATAACAACAATTATGCAATCAAAAGTGTTGGGAAAACATCCATTGAGCTAAAATCAGGGGAAAAGATTAATCTTAGCAACATACTATATGTATCAGGTTTGAAAAAGAATTTGGTTTCTATTTCATGTTTGGACGATACAGGAGATAGAGTAGCATTTGTTGATGGAAAAGTCCTTGTATAGCCCAAGGGCTCAAGTATAGACTCTATTAGAGTAATTGGAGTTTGTGAAGGAAGATTGTACATACCCTCTAGTCAACGAGCTCAAGCACTAGTGGATAATGACATCAATCCATGTGAACTATGGCATAGAAGATATGCTCACCTTAAATACAGAGCTTTGCCAACTTTAAATCATATGGTTTCAGGTGTTCCATAATTGCAGATGGAGCATGAAGGAGTATGTAAAGGTTGTCCGCTTGGAAAGAATGTCAAGAAGTCTTTTCCAAGCAGTGAAAGTAGGTCCAAAGAAATCTTGGATCTAGTTCATTCTCTTGTAAGGAAAGAAAATTAAAGATTCCGTGATCAGATAAAGGAGGAGAATATACTACCAAGGAACTCGTTGCCTTTTGTAAGGAAGCTAGGATTAAGAGGGAGTTGACTATCTCTTACAATCCACAACAAAATGGAGTTGTTGAAAGAAAGAACAAAATCATTGAAGAATATGTTAAGGCAATGATGCATGATCAAGACTTGCCATGTTGTTATGGAGTGAAGCATCCATGAAAACAATCGATATTCAAAATAGAAGTCCTCATCAAATCTTGGAAGATAAGTGACTTCTAAAGAAGCATTCATCGAACAAAAACCAAAGGTTGGACATTTGAGAATCTTTGGTTGTCTAATTTACATTCATGTACCCAAAGATTGTTGAAATGTGTAACTAGGTTCAGTCTTCATAATGTCTAATATAATCATGTTTTGATGAAAAGAGAAAAAAGACTTTTATTATTATTTTGTAGCATGGACTTCATGCTCAAGGTTATTTTTCTTTGTAGGTCAAGCACCCATTAAGTGCTTCTAGGTTTTGTATTGAGGAAAAAAGTCAAAAGAGTCATTGTCATACATGTAAGACCACTTTGGGCATGTTATATCATGTAAAAGAAAATTTATGTAAAGTCAAAAGTGTCATATAGAACCTCCAAGACCTTGTCAACATGCAAAGAACAAGTTGGCCTACAAGCAATGACAAGTCGACGCCATGAAAAACTATTCAACCACCACAAAGAGACTATATATAAGAGCTTGACCTCATTTGGAGAAGCACCAATCAAGTTCGACCAGGGACAAGAAAAAGACTAAAAAGAAAGCAAAGGAGGAGATCAAAAGGAAGAAGAAACCAAATTTCTTAAGGATTGTTTTGGGCTAATTCCTCTCATATGTGTGAAGTAAATTAGGGCATGTATCTGCTGTAGGAAGACCAATTTGCATGGTCATCAGGAAGTCACATTTGGTGCCAAGAAGACTTATTTTGGAAGCCAAATTATGAAGGAAGAAAATGCTCTCCAAGCAAAGGAAAGGGAAGACAAATTTCTCCATCTTTTCCAACACATGCCAATATAGGGTTTTTGTAGAAGAAGCTGAAAATTCCAGGTCAAGAAGGCCAAAAATTACAGTCAAAGTTGCAGGTTCGAAATATTGGTTGAAAGAGAAGTTGTAGCTGCTATAAGGCAAGTTTGACTTGGGTTGACTTTGTGAGAAGTTTGACTTGGTCTTAGAGGGGTCTTTGACAAGGGTCTTTGGTCTTGGAATTTGTCATTTGAAGTTATATAAGAAGAGAAGAGTTATTGTGGGTTTTCCTTTGAAGAGGAGAGGTTTTGGCTTTGGCTTACAACCTACATTTTGTGTCCTCTTGTCTCATTGATCTTCATTGTTTCATAGCTATTTGATGATAGAGAACACTAATAATAATCAAGTGAACGAAGAAGCTAATCAAATTAAGTAAAAATGCATCACAAGTAGTTACCAAAGAAAGAGAAATCACCCAGTCTAGCTGCCCTAGATTTCTTAACATGGTATCAGAGCTAAGGTGACAAGACAAGAAGATGCATCTTGAAGATCTTCAATTAAAGAAGGATACATAAGGGCCGAGCACAAGGAGATCATCAAGAAGGACTAATCCACACATCATCTTGAAGAAAGGAACTAAGGAACATCAAAGAGGACTACCCATATCATCACAAGGATCATACCATCTAGAAGCAACAACACGTTGAAGAAGAAGACCTCAAAGACCCCACCTCATTCAAAGGACTCTATACTTGAAGCATTCTTGGGAAGTTCACACATTCTACAAATCATCATCGAGAGCACCTCATCATCAAAAGATTCAAGGCCATCTCCCTCACATTGAAGAAAAAATCTCATCTCTAAAGAAGGGCATCTCCACTGAAGAAGAAACATTATCTTCTAAAGGAAGAAATCATCATCAAGAAGGCATCTTCAATAATCAACATCATCAAGAAGGCATCAAGTTGAAGATATCATCACCAAGGAGCACCTTCACTTGAAAAATAAGTATCTTTATATTTATGTCTAAATCTACTATCAACATGACTTCATTTTGCAAGGAAAACAATAAATTGGCTGGGTCATCAAATTTCCTTGCATGGAAGAAGAGGATAGATTCGATCCACATAGAGAATGAAGTTAAAGGTTCAATCTCCAAACCATACCAAGAGCAATATCAAGCACTATCAAAATACAAGAAAGGGGAAGTAAGGGCTTAAATAATCCTCATAGAATCAATCAAGGATTCACCCATCCCTTGTGTAGCAAGATGGAGACATCGAAATAAATCTATGAAAAGTAGGTAGAATTGTTTTCCATAAGCACTGCAGGAGAAGTTATATCATTAAGAACCAAACTATACAAGATGATTGTATCAAAGGAAGAAGGGGTAGCCTCATACCTTATGAGAGTATCTCATATAAGAGATCAACTACAAGATCTAAGGGAAATAACATCCGATAAATAAATGACCATCGTTGTGCTCAATGCACTACTTGATGAATGAGGCAACTTTGTATCAAGTATTTATGGAAAGAAGGAAGCCGCTCCATTTAGTGAACTTTGGTCATTATGTAAGATTGGAGAAACTAGGTTAAAAAGAAAGACTGATTTTGGATCAAGGGAACAAACTCAAGCATATACAACTATGTTAAGAAAGAAAGGGAAGTTTGGAAAGCTTGATCCTCAGAAAAGGAAGAAAACTGACGTGTCCAAGTTCCAATACTATGAATGTAATGAATATGGGCATTTCAAGAGGAAATGTCCTAAACTCAAGAAGGAAAACAAGAAGATAAAGGAAAGAAATGAAGCCCATATCACTGAAGAATTGGAAGAAAAAGAAAAGAAGAAATCAAAGGAGGAGAAAGTGATAGACCTCCACTATTAGAAGGTCTCTCACACATTTTCATGTACATAGAAGTTAACAAGTAAATGTAGGGATTATCAAGTATGATAGATGCATTAGAGTTGAAATATAGATGACATCATCATAAAAGTATGGAAGGATAGCTGAAGTAGAAAGTCTACATAGTTGTAGTAGTCATCATGATATCAATAAAGTAGCTCATGGCATCTCCATTAGAAGCATATAAGGACAACCAAAGTAGAAATATATATGGTTGGAAGAAAGTCATCTAGCAACATAAGAAATCATCATACATCATCATCATTAGGAGGAGAATTTGTAAAATGAGGATCATAAAAAATCCTCCAACAAAATCTTCATTACGAGGTTCACCTCTACTTGGAAGAAGCAAGTGTCTCGCTGATAGTCTACATTCCACCTTGTGTGGGATCCATTGTTTAGAAGGATGATGGTACGGTGACAAAGGAGTGCAACATGTCATGTTGGTTGAAGTACTTTCATCTTCAAGCAAGGAAAGGTAGTTGTCGAAGGAAATATAGATGACCACATGAAGGAAGAGGTATGCATATATTTGGTAATAGATAGATAAAGTCATGTCATTATATGGTTGCAGATAGAATGGTTGAATGCTCTATCTCATGAGCATGATTTAAGAAGGGGCTCTTCCTTATGAATGATGCATGAAGGCATGTAGACAATGTGCCTTGAACTCTTCTACATATTGACAAAATGAAATCAACATAATATGACCTCATGAAGAATATGAGGTGGTTGGAAACTATGACTCTTATGATGAAGGACCTATGTATAGAATTTCTTGGGGAAGCAATATGTGAAGAAATGAATTAGAGTTTGTGAAATATGCAACTATAGTCACATAGGATAAGATAAGTGATCAACATCCGATAACTAGAAGAATTAGCTATGACATCTCCATGGAAGAAGAAGGTATGAAGACCTTGATATGTATACTGCAGAAGAAGAATCTTGGTGAAGAATGTCTTGAAGATAGATTCAGACAGGTGCATGATGTTGACGTTGCAAGAAGATGGTTTCATGAACGAAAGACCATCATAAAAAGGTAACTTTGATTTGGTGTTCACTTTGATTTTTGAAAACATTTGGTTGGGTTCAAATAGGGATACCGAAATAGGGTTGTAGAAGTCACCTACAACTAGTACTCATGAGATTGGATGGAAGACCTTGAAAGAAACATGACTTGGAAGAGGTAGCTATATGAAGGATAAACAAATGTGGACTAGAATATCACTCTCCAATGAAGAGAAAAATGACATGACTATTGGTTCAACATTATGTTTCATTGAAAAGAAAGTGATGTAGAAGATGGTTGATGACCTACGAAGAAGTTATGATGAATATGGCTCCATAATGAAGAAGTTGAAGTTAATTCATGACATAATGAAGCAGAAAGGAGGAGCTCTACAAGCAATTGATAGTAGCATGATCTCCACCGAAGAGTAGATAACTGCTATAGGTAGCAAGTCCCTAGTTACGAGGGAACTTGGGTATATTCCTTTTATAAGAATGAGTAGATCCTCCCTAGTTGAGAGTGAGATATGGACACATCATTATTGTCTTCTTTATGAAAAAAGAATGGAGGATTGGGTAAGCATCAGAATTTTGATACTTTTTGAGGATGTGGTTGTTGAAGAATATAACTAGGTTCGGTCTTCATATTTGTATTTGAGTCATTATGAAATGCATTTATCAAAAGGATGAAGAAGAAAATTGTGTTATTATTACAATGACTTATTAAAGCATGGGTTTCATGCTTGGGCCATCATTTATAGGTCAAAGTCCCCATTGAGGACTTCTAGGTTTTATATTGAGTAATTGGAGTCATTTTCCATTTAATGAGACCCTTCTTGGGAATTAGAATCATGTAAAAAGAATTATTATTGAGTCAAATAAGTAATTTGTCACCTCCACACCAAGTCAACCCCTGCCTGATGAAGTCAGCCTACATGAGAGTAATTCAACCCACAAGAAGGCTATATATAAAAGTGCAGTTCGATCCATTATTTCATCCACTCAACAAGTTTGATATACCCAAGAAGAAGTGCAAGAAAAGTGAGAAGTTCCAAGATAAGGAGAAGTGCAGGAAAATAATAAAATTGAAGTTTTGGGCCATCTCTCTCTCTATTTTCTACGAAGTTACTAGGCATCTGCAGGGGTCGAAGTTGCAGAGGTAGAAGTTGCATGGGTCGAAGTTTTGTTGCTACATAGATCAAAGTTCTACTGCTTCTAGGTCGAAGGTCTAGATCAAAGTTGTTGGAAGGAAGGGCTAACTTGGTGATTGGAGGAAGTCTGTGTCTAGGATTATCTCATCTTAACTACTGAAGGAATAGGTTTGACTGGGTTTTCCCCTTGATAAGGGTTCTTCCCTGGATGAGTGCCTATATCTTGTGTCTCTTGTTCTTGTGATATTCATACACACATAATATAATAATTTCCTGATGAAAGATAATATAATAAAGAAGTGAAAGAAGCCAACATAATTCACAAGTAATTATCAAGGAAGAGGAATCAAACCCTAATTCTACTAGCATTGATTTCTCAATAGTGGTAGGGCATCCAATAGGTAAGAGTAGTTGAAGAGGAAATTCCTTGAGGATTATCTCATCTTAACTATTGAAGGAATATCTTCGACTGGGTTTTCCCCTTGATAGGGTTTTTTCCCTGGATGAGTGCCTATATCTTGTTTCTCTTGTTCTTGTGATGTTCATACACACATAATCTAGTAATTTCTTGATGAAAGATAATATAATAAAGAAGTGATAATATAACAAAGAAGTGATAATATAACAAAGAAGTAAAAGAAGCTAACATAATTCACAAGAAATTATCAAGGAAGAGGAATCAAACCCTAGTTCTACTAGCATTGATTTCTCAATAGTGGTAGGGAATCCAATAGGTAAGAGTAGTCGAAGAGGAAATTCCTTGAGGATGTGTTAATCCAAGGTTGGAATTGTCTTAGAAGGAAATACCTTGCGAACATCTGAATGGGGTATGTGCCTTGAGAGATAATGATGAAGGTGTCTATTAATTATTGGTCTCCCCAACATTGCGCTCAATCATGCAGAGAGATATAGCTATTAGTCAAGGCCTTTCTATCGAACAATGCTGGTTGATATGATGAGATGCACTGATATAAGATGATAATATAACTTATGAGATGGTTTACCTATCCATCTGTTCTTATGAGAATTCTTCAGTATGAGAATGTTGAAGCACCTTGTATGGATTATGAATACCTCCCTAGTTAAGAGGGAGTGTCTAAATGTGTAACTATGTTCGATCTCCATAATGTCTAAGATAATCATGATTTGATGAGAAGAGAAAAACTAATTTTATTATTATTTTTACCCACGGGATTCATGCTCAAGGTTATTTTTATTTGTAGGTCAATCACCCACTCAGTGATTCTAGGTTTTTTTATTGAGTCAAGAAGTCAAAAGAGTCATTGTCATACATGTAAGACCCCTTTGGGCATGCTATATCATGTAAAAGAAAATTTATGTAAAGTCAAAAGTGTCATATAAACCCTCCAAGACCTTGTCAACATGCAAAGAACAAGTCATCCTACAAGCAATGACAAGTCAACCTCATGAAAAACTATTCGACCACCACAAGGAGACTATATATAAGAGCTCGACCTAATTTGGAGAAGCACCAATCAAGTTCGACCAAGGACAAGAAAAAGAATAAAAATAAAGCAAAGAAGGGAGGAGATCAAAAGGAAGAAGAAACCAAATTTCCTAAGGACCGTTTTGGGCTAAATCCTCTCACACATGTGAAGTAAATTAGTGTTGATAGGTGGTTGTCATTGATACCCAAGCAAGACTAAAGGAGATACCCCGATATTCCATGGAAAATTTGACATATAAATTCATGGAATATTGTGTCAATACCCTTCTCGATAGATTCTTCATGACGAGATGTTTTCGTTGATATATGGTACGCGCTGTGGTTCCTTCTGGTTTGAGAGAAAACTGAGTTTAAAGTTGAAGACCCAATTTTGTAGGCTAAAACCCCAGGGGGTAGAAACATGACACCTTATTCACCAACGGTTGTCAATATATGACAGGGATTAACACCATAATATCACCACGTATAAGTTGAATAACTTCATGAATCAAAGACAATAAATCAATCATTGACTTAATACACTCATGTGTCACCTGCAAGCACACCAAAAAGGGTTGGTAATTAATTAAATTAACGATAGTTGTGAAAGCTTCATCTTATGAAACATTTTAAATTAATTTTATCTCTTAAAAAGCATCCCTCCTACCTTAACAAATACTATCTCTTCCCATAAGGCTCACGTCATCCCTTCCTTAGCACACAAGACATAAATAAAATTGATATTTTAGTATGTTGATTCCTATTCCCTCTCTAATATCTAATAGTTACCTATAAAGCCCCTTCCTAAACCTTAATGGTCATCATAGTAATCTATAAAAAGCAACATTACATATCATTCTAAGCTATGCAATAAATGAATATAAAAAAGGACTAGCTCTGAAATATTTTTTCCACTAACCTTGGGCTACTAACACAAATTTTTTATTAAGGATAAGGTTTGACATTGTGGGTTGTTTGTAGGTTCGTTTCATCACAGGTAATTTTGTTGTCGGCATCGAAGGATTAAATGACCTCTTAGGACTATTTGAGATAATCTATACTTGTGGCTCGCTGTTATTTCAGGTATGCAATTAAAGGAAGAGTGAGGGTTTTGTATAGAAATTTGGCACAAGTTTATTGACATTGCAAGTCTATTTGTCAAAGAAGAGTGAAGGTTTTGTGGGAGTATATAGTGTATTGGCACACAAAAATTAAGATTTTTTATACCTTTCGGTCTTCCTTGGAAATATTTGGACAATTTGGTACAACTTAAAGGCTAGATATTTCATCTTGCAAAGAAAGTGTTTTAAGGCATCAAATTAAGGATTTACTCTTTGCCTAATTGAAATATTCTGAGCATTGAAACTTTAGACCTATGGTAAAGTCTTGAACTAGGATTTCTTAAGCAACTTCAAAACTTTGGTTTCTGTTAAGGACAACAACTATGCAAGTTGAATTTTTGGTAGCAGATTGTGGTAGGGATTAGAGGAATACTCCAAGTCTGATTAAGATCAATATAGGTCTGTTAAAATATGATGTCTTAGGTATGCTAGGATTATGTTTAGGGCTAATTTTAGAGTTTGTTTTATTAGAATTGTGTATAAGTATGTTGTATTAGGTATATCTAGGGTTTGCATTAATATGTATAGGTCATCAATGTTGATTTTGGGTAGCATCAAATGTGCTCTAAGTCTCAAATTTTGTGAAGACACTTAGACCCATGTATTTTAGATAACCCAGAAATCGTTTGGTAAAATTTCCACTCAGGTTGTATTCTATAGAAATAATTAATTATTTTAAAGGGACTCTAAGTCTAATCTAGGAAAATAAAATAATTAAAGTGTATTAATAGAATATGAGTGAGAATGATCTAGAATACATGGATCAAGTCAAAAGTTAATCTTAGCCGTTGATTAGAGATCTAATATGGGTTGTTGAAGTCTCAATGAGAATATTATAAGAATGGCTTGAAGGGTCATTTGGAAGACACATTCTGGAGACACAAAGGATCTAGAGATCAAATTGTTCTGACGGAGCAATACTCAGAAGAAAATCAGATCTAAGTGATTCTTGATTACAATGAGGGGCATTAGATCTGGTTGGAAGATTTCCTGAGTTGGAGAGTACACAGTAGTAGAGACGGAGAGAGCCACAACATCAGCGCAGAGCCAATGATGCAGTGATTATGCAATCACTTTGCAAAGCTAGAGGGAAAGTCGTTTTCTTGCCGAGGAGACAACACAGAGCCAGAGTTAGATCCCAGAGAGATTTTATGGAGGGACAGTAGGATTCAATTTCTAGCCAGTAGTGAGCCCAATGCAGAGGCAGAAGGGCAGCCGTAGTTGTGATGTAGAGCCTGCGTGGGTGACACAGTCACTACAGAGAGGCAACGTAGGGCAGTCTAGCCTTGGTGCAGATTAGTGCCAGTTTTCCGTGGAGTGAGGTTTCTCTCACGAGATATCTTCTGTCAGTTTCTCTGTATGATTTGATAGTATCGTCAATCATAGATTTGTTCTCTGTATGATTTGATAGTATCGTCAATCATAGATTTGTACTAAGTATTTATTGCATAATAACATAAACCCTCAGATCCGCTACACTGGTTTTCCCGCATTGGGTTTTTCCGGGGACATTACTCCAAAAATAATTGTGTTGAATGGTTGTGTGATCTATGTATGTTCAGATTTGTTTCCGCACTTTTATTTATTCCACATTTTAATTGTGTAGGCTTTAGTGAATGGATTTCAATATTTACTTGTAGAACATAGTAAACAATTTGTTAAGTAAATAAAAAATAGAAGACTTTCCATCAGTTGCTACAATAGGATTCTCGAGTTTGAAGAATTTTTCACATGGTATCAGAGCTTGTTTAAGCTGAGTGCAGGCGAGAAAAAGAAAAAATCCATCAGTTCCAACATTGCAGCAGAAGCTGGGGATCAAAGAGCTGTGTAGGCAACAAATCGATTTCTGAGTGAAGTGCACAGTCCAAGCCAGGAGGGTTAGATCAATAGGAAAAATCTCTCTGAGTGAGCTGATAGAGAGGTAGAATTGTTTCAGAATGTTGTTTGTCTGAGGCAGAGGGAGAAACATAACACATCTATGCAGATTAACAGTTGGAGGGACGCAATTGACTGCACAATAGTGATTGTTGGTGCAAACTGTCAGGAAGCGTAGATGAAACACAGTTTTGGGGATTTATGACCTTAGTGAGTTTTCTTGCCCAAGAAATTCAGATTCCCTGTGCAGTAGCAACAGATTTTGTGGCTTGCTCCATCAGGAGTGTGTAAATCCAACAACATAGAGGGTGAGAGGCAGTAGATCGACAACGTTTGGGTGAGATGGAAACCAGTGGGTTGCGTGACCAAGATCGGTTGGAGGGTGGCTCCAACTATGTAGTCTGGAAGGAAAGGGTCTCCTTCCTTCTAGATGGGCATGACCTCAAGCACTTTATCGAAAGTGTTAAGGTTGAACCAGTGGATGCAACACCATTAAGGGCCTTCAAGAAGAACATGGCAAAGGCCAAGCGGTTGATCCTCGATGTAGTGAAGGATCATATTTTTTCACACATGTTAACCAAAGGAACAACCAAGGAGATGTGGGATGTGTTGGAAACACTATATCAGGGGTCTTCCGAGCAGCGGAAGATGTTTCAGTTGGAGAAAATGCGGACCACTAGGAAGCAGAAAGGAGAACACATTGATCCATTCATGTCTAGACTTCAGGAAAACTTAGATCAACTGGTAGCTGTAGGGTCAGCTCCTTAGGCCACAAATATGGTCAAACTTGCCTTAAATTTTGTGTCCAAAGACTATCAAGTCTTTGTCCAGAGCATCCTAGGCAGAGAGAATTTTCTGGGTTGGGAAGCGATGTGGGAAACTCTTAAGCAAGAAGAGATGAAGAGATATTTACTCAAGTGTCAACTAGAGAGAAAAAATAGTAGTGGTTCGAAGGTAAAGAATGAGGATGGTGAGAATGCAACCGTTGCATCAAAGGGATAGCAAGAGCAACACGGGAGGAAGAATGATCTTTCAAAGATCAAATTATTTCGGTGTGACGAGATGTGACAGTACGCCACACAGTGTCCTCTCAGAAATAAGGACAAGGATGAGAAGAATGATCCTCACGCTGGAGTAGTGAAGATAGAGGAGGAGTTTGCTATGATTTCTCATATACCTCCAGGAGGGAGGTGGGATTATTTAGAGTTGTAGACCCATAGATCTACAATATGGGAAGGATCCTTGAGGGTCCAACTCTCATATCATCACCTTGCTATGGGAGCCCAAATGAGGAGTAGCAGTATGGATGGGTGCCAGTTGGTGTAGAGGAGTTCTGAAGTGACAACGCAGTGGTTAGCAGCACCAAATTCTAAGTGGTGTTGCAGCAACGCAAAGGGACGCAATGCAGAGCATCAGCAGTGAAACAACCTCAGAGAGGTAACACACAGGCTAGAAACAGTCAAATATTCATCACCAAGATGCAATATACTTTTCCAATTTTGGATGTTTTCCAGTTGCAAAAAGAAATTGTGTTGCAGTGCAGTAGGCAGTGGCATAGTCAACCATAACACATATGCATAATTAAGAAGGAGTTGAAGTACAAATGTAGTGTTGACAATGGCAGTGAAAACAATAGTACAGATGCAACATTTGCGCATAATTGATGGGCAACAATGTCAGACATTAGCAGCGCAGAGGGAGATGCTTCAGGGTCATAACAATATGTAGCAAGGCATATTGTTAGAGCACATTCCTCGCTAAGAGGGAGTGCTAATTTTGGGTAGCATCGGATGTGATTTAAGTCTCAAATTTTGTGGAGAGGCTTAGACACATGTATTCCAGATAACCCATACATCTTTTGGTGAAATTCCCCTTGGATTGTATTCTATAGAAATAATTAATTATTTTAAAGGGACCCTAAGTTTAAACTTTGGAAAATAAAATAATTAAAGTGTATTAATAGAATATGAGTGAGAATGATCTATAATACATGGATAAAGTCAAAAGTTAATCTTAGCCCTTGATTAGAGATTAATTTGGGCTGTTGAAGTCTTAACAAGAAGATTATAAGAATGGCTTGAAGGGTCATTTGGAAGACACATTATGTAGACATAGAGGATCTATAGATCGAAATTTCCTAACAGAGCAGTGCTTTGGAAGAAAATCAGATCTAAGTGATTCTTGATTGTAGTGAGGGGAAGTAGATCCAGTTGGAATATTTCTTGACCCAGAGAGTACACAACCTATAGAGATAGAGGGAGCCACAACCTCAACGCAGAGCCAATGGTGCAGTGCTTACACATTCACTACACAGAGCTAGAGGGAAATTCGTTTTCCTGTTGAGGAGACAACACAGAGCCAAAGTTAGATCCCGAAGAGATTTTTCGGAGGGCCAATAGGCTTCAGTTTCTGGCCAACGGTGATACTAACACAGTGGCAGAACGACATTCGTAGTTGTGACGCATAGCCTACATGGGTGACATAGTCACTACACAAAGGCAACATAGGGGAGTCCAGCCTTGGTGCAGATTAGTGTCAGTTTCTCGTGGAGGAGTGAGGTTTGTCTCACGAGATATCTTTTGTCAGTTTCTCTATATGATTTGACAGTCTCGTCAATCATAGATTTGTACTCAGAATTCACTGCATAATAACATAAACCCTCAGATTTGTTGCACTGTTTTCACCACATTGAGTTTTTTCGGGGACACTAGTCCAACAATAATTGTGTCGAATGGTTGTGTGATCTATGCGTGTTCATAGTTTTTTCCGCACTTGTATATATTCCGCAGTTTAATTGTGTAGGCTGTAATGAATGGATTTCGATATTTACTTGTAGAACACCATAAATATTTTGCTAAGTAAATAACGAATATAATACTTTCCATCAGTTGCTGCAGTAGGATTCTTGAGTTTGACAAAATTTTCACAATCAAGGCACCAAAGTTGGATAAATTATTAAAGATTTGGTAGCATCAATGGTACAAGTAAGTATATTTGTGCATTGAAATTTTCAAATATAAATCTTTTTGTAGGCAAAATATCTCAAGTATATTCCACATCTTTATAGTTAATTCTTTTATTGCTACACTAATCCTCTCTTGCAGGAAAAGGTAAGTATTGTTAAAGGGTTATTTGTATTTATGTTTAGAGAATTATGATTCTCTTGGGAATATCCTCTATTGTAGGTGTAAACACTCTTCAAGAGCTTAACACTCTCATCACCCATAACATCTACTGTCTCTCTAAGCAATGAATTTTCCCCAAAAACTACAACACATCAAGCAGTGAGACCTACAAGACTCTCTTTGTTTCAGTATAACCACACCATTGAAGACAGAGTGGAAACATTATTAAAGGAAGTAAGGAACAATTAGTAAACAATAAAGACTAAATAACTCAAGAAATGAAACAATGAGAGGAAAATCTATCAGTGCATCAAGAATAAAAGAAAATAAATATCACTTCTACAACAAGTTCATCAACAACAACAAGAATAGTTAGAAAAAAAATAGTCAAGTATTGTAAGCTTGTAAATAAAGTCACTTTGTCATTTAAGGTAAAAAAATGTACATCTATGTAATTGTAAAATTATGTGTCATTTAGATTTTAAGAAGGAAAATTTGGTTTGGGAAGAGTGTTTTGATTTGTAGTTGGACAATGGTTTCTGGTTTGTCGGGACAAGTGTTTTCCTAGTGTTATTGGTTAGTCAAAGAAAATAATTAAAATATCATTGTAACGTGGATCATTGTCCTTGGTATGGGAGTCCACACTTTTATTTTATTTTTCTCTTTATGGTAGTAGGGTGGTGCTAGGCTGGTGAGTGAAGTCACCTTCAGGTTGGGGCCTGTAAACACTTTAGGGTGGTAGGGTGGTGCTAGGGTGAGTTGTGTCTCACTTGGGTGTTGGGGAATCCTTTCAATTGTCTACTGATAAAACTAGGGCGTTGGGGCGTCCTTCTAGTGGGGGATGGAGAAGAATGATTTTCTAGAGTTTTAGGAAGTTGTAGATTTCTTTTTAGTTCAGGAATAATATTAAACTTATTAGAAAAGAGTTCGGTGGTTTTTGACCCGTAGGGTGTTTTCCACCTAAAAATCTTGTGCCTACTATCTCTATTTTTTATTTTTGTTTACTGCTCTTACTAAACAAAATATAATAATAACTGAAGATTAACTAATGCTATGAAAAATATTAATAAAGTGCTAATTGATAATAAATATTGATTCACCCCCCCTTTCAGTATTTCCAACAATTGGTATCAGAGCTTGGTTCCTTTAGTAGCAGTTTAACAATTGGAAGGATATCATGGAGTACACCAAGAATAGAGTTCCTATGTTTAAGGGAGATAATTATGCACTATGGAGTGAAATGACGTAGGTTCATTTACTTGCACAAGGATATGAAGTTTGGGAAATAGTCGAAAATGGCTATAAAGCTACAACAAACGAACAAGGTAAGAAAAATATTGTAAATGATGCTAAAGCAAGGGATCTTATTATAAGTGGACTCACTCAATCTGTCTATATTAAGGTATTGGGTTGTAAAACAACTAAGAAGCTATGGGACAAGCTTCAAAATATTTATGCAGGAGACTCGAAGGTAAAGGAAGCAAAACTTCAAATTTACAGAGCTCAATTTGAACAACTAAGGATGAAAGAAGATTAGAACATTGCAACTTACTTTCAACGTGTAGATAAAATAACAAATGCCTTGGGAAAGATTAGGAGAACATTGTTATTTTATTTGTAGATAAAATAACAAATGAACAAGGTAAGAAAAATATTGTAAATGATGCTAAAGAAAAGGATCTTATTATAAGTGGACTCACTCAATTTGTCTATGTTAAGGTATTGGGTTGTAAAACAACTAAGAAGCTATGGGACAAGCTTCAAAATATTTATGTAGGAGACTCGAAGGTAAAGGAAGCAAAACTTCAAATTTACAGAGCTCAATTTGAACAACTAAGGATGAAAGAAGATTAGAAAATTGAAACTTACTTTCAACGTGTAGATAAAATAACAAATGCCTTGGAAAGATTAGGAGAACTAGTTGACATGAAGGTCATTTCTCGGAAAGTCCTCAGAACTCTTCCATCAAGATTTAATCCTAAGGTTTCGGTATTATAATATATATCAGATTTAAGCAATTTGAGTATGGACAAACTACATGGGATACTTAAAACTTATGAAATGAAGATTGAAAAATAATATGGTTCATATAATATAGAAATAACATTCACAACATCCAAAAATACCGGGAAGGGAAAAAAATATCCAAACCTAGATCTAGTTGTTGCAAAGAGGAAGAAGAAGAAGAACTTTCAGATGAAGAATTTGCGTACATTACGAGGAAGATGAAAAGAGGAACATGTAAGTATAAAGGAAAAATTCCATTAGTATGTTTTAATTGTGGTGAGATAGGTCATTTTTCTGCTAATTTCCCTCATAAGAATAACACATATACTAAAGGAAAGAAGGGTCAAATAAATTTCAACTACCATGGTAGGAAGAAAGGGTTTAAGAAAAAATTCCTCTCCAAGGAAGATAGTTCCTCATCAGAAGAAGAAAGTGACAATGATGAAGAAAACAAAGGAAGAGTATTCTTTATGGCTAAGCATAATAATATGGAAGCATCTAAAAAAGAAGAAGATGAAGAAGGAAGAATGATTGAAATCAAATTTCTAAATGAAATTGTCAGAATTATAAAAGAACACAAAGAAGAAAGGAAAAATGTTAATTCTACGGAAACTGAATTGAAGGAGGAAAATGATTTCAATAAAAAGGAATGAAGGAGAAATAATCAACCTCAGAGTAAAGTTAGAAGAAGACAAAGAATTGAAGAATCACTCAGGAATGAGTTAAAAGAAATCAACAAGGCAAGGGAAGAACTAGAAGCCCAAATAGAATCTCTTCGAAATGAAGTAAAAAGGGGAAATGTTCTGCAAAATTTTGCTAACAATTCTAAAACTTTGGATGAGCTCATCAACAACCAAAGGTCATACATTGAAAATAGTGGTCTAGGCTACAAATAAATCCTTGAAAATGGTTCAAACTTCGAAAAAGAAAATGCACAGAAAACATATGCTGAAGGATTCACCAAAGTTCAAGATAGCGTACAAGAATAATCTTGGAAAATGATTCCCCAAAGAAGGTTTCCTCCCAGGTATCAACCCACCTTTTATGGTTTTTTTTATTCATGTAGAAAGTTTGGGCATAAAGATATATATTTTTGTACTTATGAAAAAAAAATTGGAATCTCCTTTAGGAATATCTATTTAAAACCGCAAGCTAACTTTAGGAAAAATTATGATAGATTTGATTGGTTAAGAAATGAAGTAGAATGCTATAAATGCAACAAATTTTGACATCTGGCTAAGGATTGCAGGTTCATGCTCCCCTCAAGGGAATCACAACATAATCAAAATGAACAAGTCTGGAAGAAGAAACTTGAAAGGTGTGCTCTTGCATTAAAGACTGAATGTAAAAAAAATGTTTGGTATGTCGATAACGATTGTTCTACACATATGACTGCAGATACGAATAAATTTATATCTTTAAAAGAAGGAAACGATTGAACAATATATTTTGGAAATGAAGGATCTTCAAATGTCATAGGAACAGGTACTATCAAGATTGGAAGAAAGGATGCTATAACAAGATATGTGCTTCTTGTTGAAAATATGAATAACAGTTTGCGAAGTGTAGGTCAAATGTGTGATCAAGGACACACAATGTTATTTGACTCAAAGAGATGTGAAATAAGAAAAGAAAAATCGGGTCAACTTGTGGCTACTGCGAGTAGAGTTCCAAATGACATATACACCTTGGATGAGGTCGTTAAAGGATGTTTCTTGGCAAAAGAGGATGAGAGTTTTTTATGGCATAGACAAATGGGACATTTAAACTTTGACAACCTTGTTAGAATTAGAAAAAGGGAAGTTGTGAGAGAGATGCCATTGATTTCAAAATGAACCAACGCTGTATGTGAACACTGTTGGCATGGCAAGCAGAAAAAAGTCAAATTCAATAAAAAAGAACACTTCACATCAAAACCATTGGAATTAATACATACTAATCTATGAAAACCAATGAGGACTAAATTATTGAATGGTGAATTATATTTTATGCTAATAATAGATGATTATACCAGAATGACCGGTTTTAGTTTCTTGAAGAAAAAATATGAGGCACTCGAATGTTTCAAGATCTACAAGGAAATGGTCGAGAATGAAACTGATTTAAAAAATAAATGTTGGATATTTGATAACAAGGACGAATTTACCTCCAAATAATTTCAGCATTTTTGTGAAGAAAATGGAATAAAAAGGCAATTCTCAATAAGCAGAACACCAAAACAAAATGGAGTTGTTGAAAGGAAGAATAGAACTGTACAAGAAATATATAAAAATGCTAAATGATTCAAAATTAGATGACAATTTTTGGGTTCAAGCATTTGATACAACTATGTTTATTTTGAACAGAAGTATGCTTAGAAACAATTGTGATAATACTCCATACGAAAGTTTGAAAGGAAGACTAGAAAATGTCAAATATTTAGGGCATTTGGAAGCAAATGCTACATTAAAAGAGAATATCAAAAAATAGGAAAGCTTGATTCTCGAGTAGATGAAGGTATTTTTGTTGGTTATTCACACAAAAGAAAATATTATAAATGTTACAATCAAAGACTTAAAAAAATAGTTGAAAGCATCAATGTAACATTTAATGAACATTATGGGTAAAATGTTAATGAGGAAATGTCCTCTTCAAGCAAATCAAAGACACACAAGTCAAAAACAGAAAAGATCAAAGAATAATTCTCAGAGCAAGCACAAGTGAATAAGGAAACAATTTCCAACCGGGAAGAGATACGAGACGAACAATAGTTTGATCAAGAAACACCACCAAAGGCCCCCAAAGAATGGTATCAAAAGAATCATCCATCAAATCATAGCATTGGGGATCTCAATGAAGAAATATGAACTAGAATAAATTGATAACTTCGTATACCACAACAAGCCCATATTTCTCTCTTAGATACATTTGAGCCAAACAATTTTGACGAATCCAGTCAAGATGAACATTGGGTAGCTTCTATGAATGAAGAATTTGATCAAATTGAGAAGAATGACATTTGGGAAATGGTCCCACGACCAAAAGATAAAAATGTCATTGGGACAAAATGGGTTTTCAGGAACAAGTTAAATTAGGATGGAAAGGTTACCAGGAACAAGTTAAATGAGGATGGAAAGGTTACCAGGAACAAGGCAAGGTTGGTTTGCAAAGGATATGAAGATGTCGAAGGAATTAATTTTGAAGAAAAATTTGCTCCCATTGATAGAATGGAAGCTATCAGGATGTTCTTGGCTTATGCATGTTCAAGAAAAATCAAAGTTTATCAAATGGATGTGAAATCAACATTTCTAAATGGAGAATTAGAAGGAGAAGTATATATAGAAAAACTCGAGTGATTTTTGATCTCTGACAAGAAATATTATGTTTTCAGGTTAAAGAAGGCGTTGTATGGTCTCGAACGGGCACCCAAAGCATGGTATGCCCATCTTGACAAGTATTTGAAACACCAAGGATTCAAGAAGGGAAGTGCGGATAACAACCTTTACGTAAGGATTGAACACGATAGTTTGACGATTATTGAAGTGTATGTGTATGATATAATATTTGGGAGTGATGATGACAGATTAAGTAAAAAGTATGCTGCAAATATGTAGAGTGAGTTCAAAATGTCACTACTTGGTGTGTTGATATACTTTTTGGGACTTCAGATATCTCAACAAGACAAAGGAATATTTATCTATGAAACCAAATATATCAAAGAAATGTTGAAGAAATTTTAAATGGAAGGTTGCAAGCCAGTTCTCACCCCAATGGTGACAGGTTTCAATTTGAGCATAAATGACTCATTAAAAGATGTGGATCAGAGGATGTATAGATATATGATTGGTATTATTCTATATGTAATAACTTCTAGGCCAGATGTGATGCAGGATGTTGTGAAATTTGCAAGATTCCAAGCAACACCAAAGGAATCCCATGTCATTGCAGTAAAAAGGATTTTTCGATATCTTAAGGGAACAAAAAAATATGTGCTATGGTATCCTAAAGGAAATGAGATAACCATCAAAGCTTATACCAATGCAGATTGGGTTGGAAGTGTTGATGATAGTAAGAGCACTAGTGGAGAAGCCTTCTATCTAGTTGGTTGTCTTGTCTCTTGGTTGAGCAAGAAGTAATCTTCAATCTCATTATCCACAACGGAAGCATAATACATGGCATCATCAACTTGTTGTACCCATGTCCTCTGGATGAAACAAACCTTGCACAATATTCAAGTAAATTTTGATGAGACCATTCCATTATTCTGCGATAACACCAACGACATTAGTATCTCCAAGAATCCTGTGGTGCACTAAAAAATGAAACACATTCCAATAAAGTACCATTTTGTTAGAGAACAAGTTGTCGAGAAAAAAATAAAGGTTGAATACAGTGGGATGAAAGAACAAATCACTGACATCTTTACCAAGCCTTTACCGCATGAGGTATTTGAGTATATTCGCCAAAGGCTTGGGATTATCCCAAGTTCCCATTAGACTATTATTTTTATCTATTCAAGTAGAAAGGAGGAGTTAAGGCATGTTACAAGTACACAGGAGAGAAACATTGTTAGGGGGAGTTACCCTTTTCCATTGATTTCAAAGGGGCGAGAGAAAGCATTAGGAAGGTTATTAACATGATTTCAAGGGGTGTTATGATCACAGGGGGAGTACTTGTGTTTCCATCAATTCCAAATCGAGACATTTTTGATAGGTGGTTGTCATTGATGTCAACCCAAGAAACACCAAGAACTACCCCGATCTTACATGAATTTTTTTACATAATAATTTTTCAAGATCCTTCTCGATAGATTCTCCTCGACGATATGTTTCCGTTGATATATGGTACACCTCGTGGTTCCTTCTGGTTTGAGAGAAAATTGAGTTTAAAGTTGAAGACCGAGTTTTGTGGGCTAAAACCCTAGGGGGTAGAAACATGACACCTTATTCACCAACGGTTTTCAATATATGACAATGGTACACACTGTAATCTCACCACGTATAATTTGAATCACTTCATGAATCAAAGAGAATAAATCAATTATTGACTTAATACACTCAGGTGTCACTTGCAAGCAAAACAAAAATGGTTAGTAATTAATTAAATTAAGGGAAATTATGAAAGCATCATCAGAGGAAACATTTTAAATTAATTTTATCTCATAAAAGGCATCCATCCTACCTTAAAAAATACTATCTCTTCCCATAAGTCTCACGACATCCCTTCCTTAACACACAAGACATAAATAAAATTGATATTTTAATATGTTAATTCCTAATCCCTTTCTAATATCTAATGGTTACCTATAAATTCCCTTCATAAACCTTAACGATCATCCTAGTAATCTATAAATAGAAACATTAAATATCATTCTAAGCTATGCAATAAATGAATATAAAAAATGACTAGCTCTGAAATATTTTTTTCGCTAACCTTGGGCTACCAACGCATAATTTTATTAAGGATAAGGTTTGACATTGTGGGTTGTTTGGAGGTTTGTTTCATCACAGGTAATTCTATTGTGGGAAATGAAGGATTAAAGGACCTCTTTGTACTATATGAAATACGATCCTCTATACTTGTGGCTCGCTATTATTTCAGGTCTGCAATTAAAGGAGGAGCAAGGGTTTTGTATAGAATGTTGGCACAAGTTCATTAAAATTTCAAGTCTATTTGTCAAAGAAGAGCGAAGGTTCTGTGGGAGTATATAGTTTATTGGCACACAAAAATTAAGCTTTTTTGTACCTTTCGGTCTTCCTTTGAAATATTTGGATGGTTTTGTACAAATTGAAGGCTAGATCTTTCATCCTCCAAAGAAATTTTTTTAATGCATTGAATTAAGGATTTACTCTTGCCTAATTGAAATATTCTGAGCATTGAAACTTCATACCTGTGGTAAAGTCTTGAACTAGGATTGCTTAAGAAGATTCAACACTTCAGTTTATATCAAGGACAACAAGTATGTAAGTTGATTTTTTGGTAGTAGATTGTGGTAGGGATTAGAGGAATATTCCAGGTTTGATTAAGATCAATATAGGTTTGTTAAAAGCTGATGTCTTAGGTCTGTAAGGATTAAGTTTAGGGCTAATATATATATATTTTTTATTATAATTGTGTATAATTTTGTTGTATTAGGTATATCTAGGGTCTGCATTAATTTGTACAGGTCATCAAGGCACCAAAGTTGGATATATTCTTAAAGATTTGGTAGCATCAATGGTACAGGTAAGTATATTTGTGCATTGAAATTTTCAAATAAATATCTTGTTGTAGGAAGAATATATCAAGTATATTGCACATCTTTATAGTTTTTTCTATTATTTCTACACTAATCCTCTCTTGCAGGCAAATGTAAGTATTGTTAAAGGGTTATTTGTATTTATGTTTGGGGAATTAGGATTCTCTTGGGAATATACTCTATTGCAGGTGTAAACACTCTTCAAGAGAAGAACACTCTCATCATCCAAATCATCTACCGTCTCTCTAAGCAATCAGTTTTTCCCAAAAACTACAACACATCAAGCAGTGAGACCTACAAGACTGTCTTTATTTCAGTATAGCCACACCATTTAATATAGGGTGGACATATTATCAAAGGAAGCAAGGAACAATCAACAAACAATGAAGACTAAAGAACTCAAACAATGAAATAATGAAAGGAAAAGCTACCAGTTCATCAAGAACAAAAGAAAATCAGTATCACTTCTACAACAAGTTCATTAACAACAATAAGAACAATCAGAACAAAAATAGTCAAGTATTGTAAGATTGTAAATAAAGTCACTTTGTCATTTAAGGTCAAACAATGTACATCTATTTAATTGTAAAATTGTGTGTCAGTGCCGAGATATGATGAGGGAGAATTTTGTTTGGGAAGAGGGTTTTGATTTATAGTCGGATAAGGGTTCTTGCTTTTTCAGGACAAGGGTTTAGTTCCTAGTGTTATTGGTCAGTCAAAGAAAATAATTGAAATATCATTGTAACATGGATCATTTTCCTTGGTACAGGAGTCCACACTTTTATTTTATTTTTGTCTCTTTAAGGTTGTAGGGTGGTGGTACATTGGTGAATGAAGTCACCTTCAGGTTGGGGCCTGTAAACAGTTCAGGGTGGTAGGGTGAGTTATGTCTCACTTAGGTGTTAGGGCATTCTTTCGGCCGATTGCTGATAAAACCAGGGCATTGGGGCATCCTTCCAGTGGAAGCTAGAGAAGAATGCTTTTCTATAGTTATAGGAAGTTGTAGCATTCTTTTAAATTTGGGCTTAATATTAAATAACTTATTAGAAAAACGTTCGGTGGTTTTTGACCCAGAGGGGTTTTTCCACCTAAAAATATTGTGGCTACTGTCTCTTTTTTGCATTGTTGTTTACTTCTCTTACTGAACAAAAGATAATAATAACTGAATATTAAATAATGCTTTGAAAAATATTAATAAAGTGCTAATTGCTAAGAAATACTTATTCACCCCCCGTCTCAGTAAATTAAATAAAATAATCCAACATAATTCAAAAGTAATTATCAAGGAAGAGGCATCAAACCCTAATTCTACTAGCATTGATTTCTCAACATTGGTAGGGCATCCAATAGGTAAGAGTAGTCGAAGAGGAAATTCCTTGAGGATGTGTTAATCCAAGGTAGGAATGGTCTTAAAGAGACATACCTTGTGAACATCCGAATGGGCTATGTGCCTTGAAAGACAATGATGAAGGTGTCTATGAATCATTGGTCTGCCCAGCATTGTGCTCTAATCATGTGGAAAGATAAAGTTGTTACTCAAGGCCTTGCTATATAACAATGCTGGTTGATATGATGAGATGCACTTATATAAGATGATATGATAACTTATGAGATGGTTTATCTATCCGAGTTTTCTTATGAGAATTACTCAGTATGAGAATGTCCAAGTACCTTGTATAGATTATGAATACCTCCCTAGTTAAGAGGGAGTGTTGAAATGTGTATCTATGTTCTATCTTCATAATGTCTAATATAATCATGATTTGATTAAAAGAGAAAAATGAGTTTTATTATTATTTTTAACCATGGGATTCATGCTCAAGGTTATTTTTATTTGTAGGCCAATCACCCATTGTGTGCTTCTAGGTTTTTTTATTGAATCAAGAAGTCAAAAGAGTCATTGTCATACATGTAAGACCCCTTTGGGAATGTTATATCATGTAAAAGAAAATTTATGTAAAGCAAAAGTGTCATATAGACCCTCCAAGACCTTTTCAACATGCAAAGAACAAGTCAGCCTACAAGCAGTGAAAAGTCAGCCTCATGAACAACTATTCGACCACCATAAGGAGACTATATATAAAAGTTCGACCTCATTTGTAGAAGCACCAATCAAGTTCGAGCAAGAACAAGAAAAAGACTAAAAATAAAGCAAAGGAGTAGGAGATCAAAAGGAAGAAGAAACCAAATTTCCTAATGATCGTTTTGGGATAAATCCTCTCACACATGTGAGGTTATTTAGGGCATCTATCTGCTACGGGAATGCCAAATTGAAGGGTCATCAAGAAGTCACATTTGGTGCCAAGAAGGCTTATTTTGGAAGCCAAATTATCAAGGAAGAAGGTTATCTCCAAGCAAAGGAAAGAGAAGTCAAATTTATCCATCTTTCCACACACACGCCAATCTAGGGTTTCTCCAGAAGAGGTCAAAAATTGTTTGTCAAGGAGGCCGAAAATTACAGTCAAAGTTGTAGGTCCGAAATCTTGGTTGAAGGAGAATTTTCAGTTGCTATAAGGTAAGTTTGAATTGGGTTGAATTTGTGAGAAGAAAGTTCATCAAGGAGAAATTTGAATTGGTCTTGGAGGTGTCTTTGATAAGGATATTAGGTCTTGGAATTCATCATTTGAAGTTTTATAAGAAGAGAAAACTTCTTGTGGGTTTTCCTCTCAAGAGGAGAGGTTTTGGCCCTGGCTTGCAACCTACATTTTGTGTCCTCTTGTCTCATTGATATTCATTGTTTGACAATTGTTTGATGATAGAGAACACTAATAATAATAAAGTGAAATAAGAAGCTAATCAATTTAAGTAAAAATACATCACAAGAAATTATCAAAGGAGGAGAAATCACCTAATCTACCTTCCCTAGATTTCTTAACAAAGATAAGAGAAAGAAACTAGAGCCTTAAGGAAATAAAGGAATATTTGTTGGATACGAGTCAACAAAGGCCTATATAATATACATTTAAGGACAACAATAGGTTAAAGTTAGTAGGTACTTTACCTTTGCTAAGAGTTTTAGCTATTGGAAGTCTAAAGAAGTTCATATGGACTTTGATGATGATGAAGAACATGAATCTCCTAAGGTAGAGGGTTTAGGCCCATCCAATCCTACATAACATCCATTGATCATCAAGAAGAGGCAAAAGGAGCTAGTGAACCAATGAATCCCATTGTTCTTAAAATAAGAAAGAGACCAACTTGGTTAAGGTTGACCTTGGAAGAAGCAAGACATGCAATGCCACGTGGCACCTTCAAGGAAAGCAAGAGACGAAAGACGTATCTTGGATATGAAACATTGATGACTAATTTTATTGATTATGAACCTTCAAACTATGATGCGGTAGCTAAACAACAAGTTTAGAAGGATTCAATGATGTAAGTATACCAATCTATTATGAAGAATGATGTCTGAGGGATTGTGCTTAGACCTGAAGGGAAATCAATGGTGACCTCCAAATGGGTATATAAGATTAAGCATGCAGTGGATGGAAATATTGAAAAGTACAAGGAAAGATTTGTGGCTAGATAATTCTCCCAGAAAGAGGGAGAAGATTGTGATGCGATTTTTTCTCCATGTTTCAGGTACACTACTATTAGATTTATTATTTCTATGGGATGGAATTTACATTAGATGGATGTAAATATTGCTTTCATTAATGGTGTGATTGAGGAAGAAGTGGACATAGCCAACCTCAAGGTTTTGAGGTTCATGGGAAAGAGTCACATTTGTATATTGAAGAAAGCCTTGCATGGAATCAAGTAAGCATCTAGAGCATGGTATCTCGAATTGATGGTTACTTGACAAGACTTTGTTTCTTCAAAAGTAATGCTAATCCAAACCTTTATATCAAGGTTGAGAAAAATGAACCTATGATTTTATTGTTATCTGTTGATGACTTATTTCTGACAAGTGTAGAGCATCTCATTATTCAATGTAAGAAGAAGTTGGCCTCTAAATTTGATATGAAGGATCTTGGGTTGATGCACTACTATTTTATTGAAATTTTGGTAGTTTCGGTCGGTATTTTCATTGGCAAGGCGAAGGAGAAATTATGAATTTACGTGTTGACCAAGATGGCCTAAATTTTCTCAAGTTGGACCGTCCTAGAACATGTTTGCCTACCCAAAAGTCATGTCTATTACCATGGAAGAAAAACTATATATTGAGCCTAATAGTTCACCTCCAAGGAAAATTTTCAGATCTAATGTAACTCTATACTATGCAAGCTCTGAGGCAACACTTTTCTCTGTGGAAGGATTCGAGTTTTGAGGCATCAACAGTCTGATTTCTGTGATATCATCATATGCGATTTCTGTGGTGTTATTCTCTGTAATTATGTGATATTCCTATGGAATCTCGTGCAAATATTTGTGGCATTGTTCTTTGTTATTGTGCGAGCTACCTGTGACATTTCATGTGAATTTTTGTGGCAACTTGAGTGAATTTTTGTGGCTCTATGTTATGTGAGTTATGTGGTACTTCTTCCGTGACTCATGCGAAATTTCAAAGGTAATTTTATGTGGCTCATGTGAGGGTTTGTGATACTATTGTCTGCCACATCATTTGTGTTATAAGGTTGAGAAATAGGCCAAATTTAGATCTTCTTGGAGACTTATGAAGACCTAGTTGCAAACCTCTATATGGACATAATTGAGGGAATTCTTGTGGGCATAATTGGAGGAATTGACATTGATGGGAGGATATCATGATGGTTAGTTTTGTCTATTTTTTTGGTTGAAGAATATTGTGAATGAAATGCTATTATGATTGATGTAAAAATTATTGAATTTAACTCTCTCATAAGGAAATATAGGTTGGGTTTTCCCCTTGTATCTTTTCCCTAGCCACTGCACAAATCTCTAATGTCTCTTCTCTCATTGATTTAATGTGATCTTTACTACTCTATGTTGTAAATGATTGTAATTTTTCATGTGTAACTACTTGATGATGATTTAAATAATCTAAAAGTCAAATTGAATGCTCTAAACAAGTCTGTTGTATCATTGGAAGTAGTTACCAGATTTGAAAAATTGTTCTAGCCTTATTCAAATTCGGGCTTCTCTGATCCATATCTTGAATATTGAGAAAAACGTTAGGTAGAAATCACATCAGGAAAGTTTGGTCAACACGTTTCAAACCATGCATTGTGGTTATATTTAGGACGAGATGGAGAATCAGATCAATTAAGGAGAGCGTGATGCAGAAAAGCTTAATTCTAACGGCTAGATACAATGGTTACTTTTGACCAAGAATGGTTTTTTAGCCTGATTTAAACTAGAAAAACAACATATTTTGGTCTAGAAGTATGGAATAATCCCGGTGAAATATTCCTTGGTAAAGGAAAGTATATTATCAATATCCTACATAAGTTTGGAACGATGGAGTGTAAATATATGACAACTCCCATGGTGACAAATTTGAGAAAGTTGAGACTCATATTTGGTAGATCCATCCATGTATCAGAAATTTATTGGATCTTTGATGTATTTGGTTAATATGAGGTTGAAAATTTGTTTTGTAGTGAACACTCTGAGGCAGTTCTAGGTGGAACCAAGACATGATCATTGAATTGCAACAAAACATGTATTGAGGTATTTACGTGGTACAATTGATTATGGTTTGAGATATGTATCAAATGGTGATATACAACTATGGGGATATACATATTCAAATTGGGTAGGGAGTCCAGAAGAAAAAAAGAGTACATACAAAGGTTGATTAGTTTGGTCTCCTTATGATTCATGGATAATCAGGAAGAAAAAATTGGTTGCACTCAGCACTACCGAGGAAGAGTATATTGCAACCAATTTAGCGAGTTGTGAAGCAGCGTGGCTTCAGAAGTTACTCGTAGGATTATTTGGTTAGGTGATAGAACTGACCATGATATATTGTGATATGAAAGCCATGTGAAGCTTACCAAAAATCCAATTTTCCATGATTGGTCGAATCACATCGACATTAAGTACCACTTCATTTGTGACATGATGGAGAAGGGAGCAAAGAAGCTCCAATACATCTCTACTGATGAGCAGATAACTGATATTCTTATGAAGCCTATGTCTAGAGTGAAATTTTATACTTTAGAGACAAGCTTGGACTTGTTGAGAATTCTTCCCTCAGTGAAAGGGGGTGCTGAAGAGATAACATCAAGTACATACATTATCCTTGTGTCAAATATGACCAGATTAAGGAGAATGGTCCAATAGAGGACTAACATTATCCTTATGTCAAATATGACCAAATTAGGGAGAATGGTCCAATAGAGGACAATAATTCTTCTTGTGTCAGGTATGTTGACCATAATTAGGATGAATGGTCCTAGAGGCTTAGGATCACCCAGTTGAGTGGGTGCCTTTCAGCATCAGGCTCAGATTACTCTCTAGATAGGTTGAGTGAGCTCAATTAGGATAATGGCCTAGAGTGAGGCATCTGGATTTGGGACCAAAATTCTCCAAAAGTTTGAGCATGTCCCTAGGGTTCCAACATTAGTCAAAGAGATTCACTGGAATGACAATGAACCAGGACTAGTCAGCATACCATGGGTTAGAGGCGCTGACCATAATCATGGTGACTAGTTGATGCTAATGATGTACTATATGTCAAGAGTACCAACCATGATTATCGTGAAGACACACCATGGGTCAAAGGTACTAACCAAAATTATGGAAACATGTTGATGCTGTTGATTTACCATGTGTCAAATTTGTTGACCAAGATTATTGTAATTACTGATGCTGATGAATTAGTATAACCTTTTATTAGCGAATTTTTTCAACAAGAGAATATTTGTATGGTCATTACGAATATCTCCATAGCTAAGAGGGAGAGTTAATTTTTTGTAGCTTGGGAATATCCTCTATTGCAGGTGTAAACACTCTTCAAGAGTAGAACAATCTCATGACCCATAACATCTACTATCTCTCTAAGCAATGATTTTTTCCCAAAAACCACAACACATCAAGCAGTGATACCTACAAGAATGTCTTCGTTTCAGTATAACCACACCATTGAAGACAGTGTGGACACATATTAAAGGAAGTAAGGAAAAAAATAGTAAACAATGAAGACTAAAGAACTCAAGCAATGAAACAGTGAAAGGAAAATCTATCAGTGCATTAAGAACAAAAGAAAATAAATATCACTTCTACAACAAGTTCATCAACAAAAACAAGAACAGTTAGAAAAAAAATAGTCAAGTATTGTAATCTTGTAAATAAAGTCACTTTGTCATTTAAGGTCAAAAAATGTACATCTATGTAATTGTAAAAGTTTGTGTCATTGTCTAGAGTTTAAGAAGGAAAATTTGGTTTGGGAAGAGTGTTTTGATTTGTAGTTGGAAAATGGTTCCTGGTTTTTCAGGACAAGGGTTTTCCTAGTGCTATTGGTTAGTCAAAGAAAATCATTGAAATATCATTGTAATGTTGATCATTGTACCTAGTATGGGACTCCACACTTTTATTTTATTTTTCTCTTTAGGGTGGTAGGGTGGTGCTAGGCCGGTGAATGAAGTCACCTTCAGGTTGGGGCTTGTAAACACTTTAGGGTGGTAGGGTGGTGCTAGGGTGAGTTGTGTCTCACTTGAGTGTTGGGGCATCCTTTCAACTGATTAATGATAAAACCAGGGCGTTGGGGCATCCTTATAGTGGGAGATGGAGAAGAATGATTTTCTAGAGTTCTAGGAAATTGTAACTTTATTTTTAGTCTAGGAATAGTATTAAAGAACTTATTAGAAAAGTGTTCGGTGGTTTTTGACCTGGAGGGGGTTTTCCACCCAAAAATCTTGTGCCTATTATCTATATTTTTCATTGTTGTTTACTGCTCTTACTAAACAAAATATAATAATAACTGAAGTTTAACTAATGCTATGAAAAATATTAATAAAGTGATAATTGATTCACCCCCCCTCTCAGTATTTCCAACAATTGGTATCAGAGCTTGATTCCTTTAGTAGCAGTTTAACACCTGGAAGGAGATCATGGAGTAAACTAAGAATAGAGTTCCTCTATTTAAGGGAGATAATTATGCACTATGGAGCAGAAGTATGTAGGTTCATTTACTTGCACAAGGATATGAAGTTTGGGAAATAGTCGAAAAGGGCTATAAAGCTACATCAAATGAACACGGTAAGAAAAATATTGTAAATGATGCTAAAGCAAAGGATCTTATTATAAGTGGACTCGCTCAATCTGTCTATGTTAAGGTATTGGGTTGTAAAACAAATAAGGAGCTATGGGACAAGCTTGAAAATATTAATGCAGGAGACTTAAAGGTAAAGGAAGAAAAACTTCAAATTTACAGAGCTCAATTTGAACAACTAAGGATGAAAGAAGATTAGAACATTGAAACTTACGTTCAATGTGTAGACAAAATAACAAATGCCTTGGAAGGATTAGGAGAAATAGTTGACAAGAAGGTCATTGTTCGGAAAGTCCTTAGAACTATTCCATCAATATTTAATCCTAAGGTTTTGGTATTAAAATATATATCATATTTAAGCAATTTGAGTATGGAAAAACTACATGGGATACTTAAAACCTATGAAATGAGGATTGAAGAATAAGATGGTTCATATAATATAGAAACAACACTCACAACATCCAAAAATACCAAGAAGGGCAAACAAATATCCAAACCTAGATCTAGTTGTTTCAAAGAGGAAGAAGAAGAAGAACTTTCAAATGAAGAATTTGCGTACATTACGAGGAAGATGAAAAGAGGAACATGTAAGTACAAAGGAAAAATTCCATTAGTATGTTTTAACTATGGTGAGATAGGTCATTTTGCTGCTAATTTCCCTCATAAGAATAACACATATACTAAAGGAAACAAGGGTCAAATAAATTTCAACTATCATGGTAAGAAGAAATGATTTAAGAAAAACTTCCTATCGAAGGAAGATAGTTCCTCATCAGAAGAAGAAAGCGACAATGATGAAGAAAACAAAAGGAAGAGTATTCTTTATGGCCAAGCATGACAAGATGGAAGCATTTGACAAAGAAGAAGATGAAGAAGAATAAATGACAGAAATCAAATTTCAAAACGAAGTTCTCAGAATTATAAAAGAATTCAAAGAAGAAAGGAAAAATGTTAATTCTATGGAAACTAAATTGAAGGAGGAAAATGGTTTTAAAAAAAGGAATGAAAGATAAATATTCAACCTAAGAGTAAAGTTAGAATAATCCAAAAGAATTGAAGAATCACTCAGGAATGATTTAAATGAAATAACCAAGGCAAGGGAAGAGCTAGAAGCCCAAATAGTATCTCTTTGAAAGGAAGTAAAAAGGGGAAATGTTCTGCAAAATTTTGCTAACAATTCTAAAACTTTGGATGAGATCATCAACAACTAAAGGTTATATATTGAAAAGACTAGTCCACGCTACAAATAAATCCTTGAAAATGGTTCAAACTTCGAAAAAGAAAATTCACAAAAAACATATGCCGAAGGATTCACCAAAGTTCAAGATAGACAAGAAGGCTCTTGGAAAATGATTCCACAAAGAAGGTTTCCTCCCAGGTATCAACCCACATTTTATGGTTTTTGTTATTCATGTATAAATTTTGGGCATAAAGCTATATATTTTCATACTTATGAACAAAAATTTGAAACATCCTTTAGGAATATCTATTCAAAACCGCAAGAAAACTTTAGGCAAAATTATAATAGATTTGATTGGTTAAGAGATGAATTAGAATGCTATTAATGCAAAAAATTTGGACATCTGGCTAAGGATTTTAGGTTCATGATACCCTCAAGGGAATCACAACATAATCAAAATGAACAAGTCTAGAAGAAGAAAATTGAAAGGTGTGATCTTGCATTAAAGACTGAAAGTAAAAAGAATGTTTGGTACGTCGATAACGGTTGTTCTACACATATGACTGGAGATAGGAATAAATTTATATCTTTGAAAGAAGGAAACAATGGAACAATATCTTTTGGAAATGATAGATCTCCAAATTTCATAGGAACAGGTACTGTCAAGCTTGGAAGCAAGGATGCTATATCAAGATATGTGCTTCTTGTTGAAAATATGAATAATAGTTTGCGAAGTGTAGGTCAAATGTGTGATCAAGGAAACACTATGTTATTCGACTCAAAGAAATGTGAAATAAGAAAAGAAAATTTGGGTCTACTTGTGGCTACTGCTAGTAGAGTTCCAAATAAAATATACACCTTGGATGAGGTCGTTAAAGGATGTTTTTTGGAAAAAGAAGATGAGAGTTGGTTATGGCATAGACGAATGGGACATATAAACTTTGACAACCTTGTTAGAATTAGAAAAAAGGAAGCTATGAGAGAGATGCCATTATTTTCAAAATGAACCAACATTGTATGTGAACACTGTTGGCATGGCAAGCAGACAAAAGTCGAATTCAAGACAAAAGAACGCTTCACATCAAAACCATTGGAAATAATACATTCTGATCTATGTGGACCAATGAGGACTAAAGGATTGAATGGTGAATTATATTTTATGCTAATGATAAATGATTATACCAGGATGACCAGTGTTAGTTTCTTGAAGAAAAAATCTAAGGCACTCGAATGTTTCAAGATCTACAAGGAAATGGTTGAGAATGAAACTGATTTAAAAAATAAATTTTTGATATCTGATAACAACGACGAATTTACCTCCAAATCATTTCAAAATTTTTGTGAAGAAAATGGAAAAAAAGGCAATTCTCAATAGCCATAACACCGAAACAAAATGGAGTTGTTGAAAGGAATAATAGAATTGTACAAGAAATGGCCAGAACAATGCTAAATGATTCATAATTAGATGACAATTTTTGGGTTCAAGCAGTTGATACAACTATGTGTGTTTTGAACAGAAGTATGCTTAGAAACAATTGTGATAAGACTCCATACAAACTTTGGAAAGGAAGACTAGCAAATGTCAAATATTTTATGGTATTTGGAAGCAAATGCTACAATAAAAGAGAAGATCAAAAAATAAGAAAGCTTGATTCTCGAGTAGATGAAGGTATTTTTATTGGTTATTCACACAAAAGAAAAGCTTATAAATGTTACATTCAGAGACTTAAACAAATAGTCGAAAGAATCAATGTAACATTTAATGAATATTATGGGTCAAATGTTAATGAGGAAAGCTCCTCTTCAAGAAAATCAAAGACACACAAGTAAAAACTAGAAAAGGTAAAAGAAGAAGTCTCAGAGCAAGCACAAGTGAATAAGGAAACAATTACCAACCGGGAAGAGATACGAGACGAACAATAGTTTGAACAAGAAACACCCCCAAAGGCCCCCAAAGAATGATATCAAAAGAATCATCCATCAAATCAGATCACTGGGGATCTCAATGAAGGAATATGAATTAGAAGAAATCGACAACTTCGTATACCACAACAAGCCCATCTTTCTCTCTTAGCTACATTTGAGCCAAACAATTTTGATGAAGCCAGTCAATATGAACATTGGGTAGCTTCAATGAATGAAGAATTGGATTAAATTGAGAAGAATGAAACTCGAAAATTGGTCCCACGACCAAAAGATAAAAATTTCATTGGGATGAAATGGGTTTTCAGGAACAAGTTAAATGAGGATGGAAAGGTTACTAGGAACAAGGCAAGGTTGGTTTGCAAAGGATATGCACAAGTTGAAGGAATTGATTTTGAAGAAACATTTGCTCCCATTGCTAGAATGGAAGCTATCAGGATGTTCTTGGCTTATGCATGTTCAAGAAAAATCAAGGTTTATCAAATGTGTGTATAATCAACATTTCTAAATGGAGAATTAGAAGAAGAAGTATATATAGAACAACTTGAGTGATTTTTTTATCTCTGACAAGAAAGATTATGTTTGTAGGTTAAAGAAGGCGTTGTATGGTCTCAAACAGGCACTCATAGCATGGTATGCCCGTCTTGAAAAGTATTTGAAACATCAAGGATTCAAGAAGGGAAGTGTGGATAAAAACCTTTATGTAAGGATTGCACATGAAAGTTAGACGATTATTGAAGTGTATGTGGATGATATCATCTTTGGGAGTGATAATGACAAGTTAAATAAAAAATTTGCTGCAAATATGCAGAGTGAGTTCGAAATGTAACTACTTGGTGAGTTGATATACTTTTTGGGACTTCAAATATCTCAGCAAGAAAAAGGAATATTTATCTATCAAACCAAATATATCAAAGAAATGTTGAAGAAATTTCAAATGGAAGATTGCAAGCCAGTTCTCACCCCAATGGTGACAAGTTGTAATTTGAGCATAAATGACTCATCGAAAGATGTGGATCAGAGGATGTATAGATCTATGATTGGTAGTCTTATTTATGTAACAAATTCTAGGCCAGATGTGATGTAGGATGTTGTAAAAGTTGCAATATTCTAAGCAACACCAAAGGAATCCCATTTTATTGCGGTAAAAAGGATTTTTCGATGTCTTAATGGAATAACAGAATATGTGCTATGGTATCCTAAAGGAAATGAGATAACCATCGAAGCTTATACCGATGTAGATTGGGTAGGAAGTGTTGATGATAGTAAGAGCACTAGTGGAGCATCCTTCTATCTAGTTGGTTGTCTTGTCTCATCGTTGAGCAAGAAGTAATATTCAATCTCATTATCCACAATGGAAGCAAAATACCTAACACCATCAACTTGTTGTACCAAGTCCTCCAGATGAAACAAACCTTGCACGATCTTCAAATAAAGTTTGATGAGACCATTCCATTCTTCTGCGATAACACCAACGACATTAGTATCTCCAAGAATCATGTGGTGCGCTAAAAAAAGAAACACATTCCGATAAAGTACCATTTTGTTAGAGAACAGGTTTTCGAGAAAAACATCAAGGTTGAATACAATGGGATGAAAGAACAAATCACTGACATATTTACCAACCCTTTACCACGTGAGGTATTTGAGTATCTTCGCCAAAGGCTTAGAATTCTCCCAGGTTCCCATTAGACTATTTTTTATATATATTCAAGTAGAAGGGAGGAGTTAAGGCAGGTTACAAGTCCGCAGGAGAGGAAGCTTGTTAGGGGGAGTTACCCTTTGCCATTGATGTCAAAGGGGGGAGAGAAAGTGTTAGGAAGGTTAATAGCTTGATGTAAAGGGGAGTTAGGATCGTAGGGGGAGTACTTGTGTTGCCATCAATTCCAAATGGGGACATTTTTGATAGGTGGTTTTCATTCATGTAAACCTAAGCAACACCAAGAGCTACCCCGATATTCCATGAAATTTTTTACATAAAGATTCATGAAATATTGTGTTAAGATCCTTCTCGATAAATTATCCTTGACGAGATGTTTCCGTTGATATATGGTACGCCCCGTGGCTGCTTCTGGTTTGACAGAAAATTGAGTTTAAAGTTTAAGACCTAGTTTTATGGGCTAAAACCCTAGGGGGTAGAAACATGACACCTTATTCACCAACGGTTTTCAATATATGATAGGGATTATCACTGTAATCGCACCACGTATAGTTTGAATAAATTCATGAATCAAAGACAATAAATTAATCGTTGACTTAATACACTCAGGTGTCACCTGCAAGTGCACCAAAAAGGGTTAGTAATTGATTAAATTAAGGGTAATTATGAAAGCATCATCTTAGGAAACATTTTAAATTAATTTTATCTCATAAAAGTCATCCCTCGTACCTTAAAAAATACTATCTCTTCACATAAGGCTCACGACATCCCTTCCTTAGCACACAAGACATAAATAAAATTGATATTTTAATATGTTAATTCCAATTCCCTTTCTAATATCTAATGGTTACCTATAAAGTCCCTTCATAATCCTTAATGATCATCCAAGTAATCTATAAAAAAAAACATTACATATCATTCTAAGTTATTCAATAAATGAATATAAAAAATGAGTAGCTCTGAAATATTTTTTTCCCTAACCTTGGGATTCTAATGCAGAATTTTATTAAGGATAAGGTTTGACATTGTGGGTTGTTTGGAGGTTTGTTTCATCACAGGTAATTCTGTTGTAGGAAACGGAGGATTAAAGGACCTCTTAGTACTGTTTGAGATACGATTCTCTATACTTGTGGCTCACTATTATTTCAGGTATGCAATTAAAGGAAGAATGAGGGTTTTGTATAGAATGTTGGCACAAGTTTATTAACATTGCAAGTCTATTTGTCAAAGATGAGCGAAGGTTTAGTGGGAGTATATAGTTTATTGGCACACAAAAATTAAGCTTTGTTGTACCTTTCGATCTTCCTTGGAAATATTTGGATAGTTTTGTACAACTTGAAGGCTAAATATTTCATCCTCTAAAGAAAGCTTTTTAATGTATTGAATCAAGGATTTAATCTTTTGTAATTGGAATATTCTGAGCATTGAAAATTCATACTTGTGGTAAAGTCTTGAACTAGGATTGCCTAAGAAGCTTCAACACTTCGGTTTCTGTCAAGGACAACAAGTATGTAAGTTTATTTTTTGGTAGTAGATTGTGGGAGGGACTAGAGGAATATTCCAGGTTTGATTAAGATCAATATACATCTGTTAAAAGATGATGTCTTAGGTCTGTTAGGATTAATATTAGGGCTAATTTTAGAGTTTTTTTTATTAGAATTGTGTATAAGTTTGTTGTCTTAGGAATATCTAGGGTCTGAATTAATTTGTACAGGTTATCAAGGAACCAAAGTTGGATAAATTCTTAAAGATTTGGTAGCATCAATGGTACAGGTAAGTATATTTGTGCATTGAAATTTTCAAATATATATCATGTTGTAGGAAGAAGATATAAAGTATATTTCACATATTTATAATTAATGTTATTATTGCTACAATAATCCTCTCTTGGAGGCAAAGGTAAGTATTGTTAAAGGGTTATTTGTATTTATGTTTGGGGAATTAGGATTCACTTGGGAATATCCTCTATTGCAGGTGTAAACACTATTCAAGAGAAGAACACTCTCATCATCCAAATCATCTACTATCTCTCTAAGCAATGAGTTTTTCCCAACAACTACAACACATCAAGTAATGAGACCTACAAGATTGTCTTGGTTTCAGTATAGCCACACCATTGAAGACAGGGTGGACACATTATCAAAGGAAGCAAGGAACAATCAATAAATAGTGAAGACTAAAGAACTCAAGCAATGAAATAATGAGAGGACAAGATACTAGTTCATCAAGAAAAAAAGAAAATCAGTATCACTTCTACAACAAGTTCATTAACAACAATAAGAACAATAAAAAAACAATAGTGTAGTATTGTATGCTTTTAAAGAAAGTCACTTTGTCATTTAAGGCCAAAAAATGTACAACTATGTAATTGTAAAATTTTGTGTCATTGCCAAGATCTGAAGAAGGAAAATCTGGTTTGGGAAGAGAGTTTTGATTTGTAGTTGGATAATGCTTCCTGGTTTTCTGAGACAAGGGTTTAGTTCCTAGTGTTATTGGCCAGTCAAAGAAAATAATTTAAATATCGTTGTAACGTGGATCATTTTCCTTGGTACAGGAGTCCACACTTTTATTTTATTTTTGTTTCTTTACGGTTGTAGGGTCCTGCTAGGTTGGTGAATGAAGTCATCTTCAGGTTGGGGCCTGTAAATAATTCAGGGTGGTAGGGTGGTGCTAGGGTGAGTTGTGTCTCACTTGGGTGTTGGGGCATCCTTCCAACTGACTGTTGATAAAACCATGGCATTGGGGTGTCCTTAAAGTGGGAGCTAGAGAAGAATGCTTTTCTAGAGTTCTAGGAAGTTGTAGCTTTATTTTCAGTTCAGGTTGAAGATTAAAGAACTTATTAGAAAAGCATTCAAATAAGTAAAAGAAGCCAACATAAATCAAAATTAATTATCAAGAAAGAGGAATCAAACCCTAATTATAATAGCATTGATTTCTCAACACTTGTAGGGAATCTAATAGGTAGGAGTAGTCGAAGAGGAAATTTCTTGAGGATGTTTTAATCCAAGGTAGGAATGGTCATAGAAAGACATACCTTGTGAACATCTGAAGGGGATATTTGCATTGAGAGGCAATGATGAAGGTGTCTATGAATCATTGGTCTCCCCAACATTGTGCTCTAATCATGTGGAGAGATAGAGCTGTTACTCAAGGGATTTCTATATAACAATGTTGGTTGATATGATGAGATGCACATATATAAGATGATATGATAACTTATGAGATGGTTTACCTTTCCGACTCTTTTTATGAGAATTATTTAGTATGAGAATGTCCAAGTACCTTGTATGGATTATGAATACCTCGCTAGTTAAGAGGGAGTGTTGAAATGTGTATCTATGTTTGATATTCATAATGTCTAATATAATCATGATTTGATTAAAATAGAAAAAATAATTTTATTATTATTTTGAACCATGGGATTCACACTCAAGGTTATTTTTATTTGTAGGTCAATCACCCATTGCGTGCTTCTATGTTTTTTTATTGAGTCAAGAAGTCAAAAGAGTCATTGTCATACATGTAAGACCCCTTTTGGCATGTTATATCACGTAAAAGAAAATTTATGTAAAGTCAAAACTGTCATATAGACCCTCCAAGACCTTGTCAACATGCAAAGAACAAGTCAACCTACAAGCAGTGACAAGTCAGACTCATGAAAAACTATTCGACCACCATAAGGAGACTATATATAAGAGCTTGACCTCATTTGTAGAAGCACCAATAAAGTTTGATCAAGGACACGAAAAAGACTAAAAATAAAGCAAAGGAGTAGGAGATCAAAAGGAAGAAGAAACCAAATTTCCTAAGGACTGTTTTGGGCTAAATCCTCTCACACATGTGACGTAATTTAGGGAATCTATCTGCTACGGGAAGATCGAATTGCAAGGTCATCAAGAAGTCACATTTGGTGCCAAGAAGGCTTATTTTGGAAGCCAAATTATCAAGGAAGAAAGTTCTCTCCAAGAAAAGGAGAGAGAAGTCAAATTTATCCATATTTCCAAACACATGCCAATCTAGGGTTTCTCCAGAAGAGGCCGAAAATTGTAGGTCAAGGAGGTCGAAAATTATAGTCAAAGTTGCAGGTCCAAAATATTGGTTGAAGGAGAATTTGCAGTTGCTATAAGGCAAGTTTAAATTGTGTTGATTTTGTGAGAATAAAGTTCATTAAGGAGAAGTTTGACTTGGTCTTGGAGGGGTCTTTGATAAGGATCTTAGGTCTTGGAATTCATCATTTGAAATTTTATAAGAAGAGAAGACTTCTTGTGGGTTTTCCTCTCAAGAGGAGAGGTTTTGGCCCTGGCTTGCAACCTACATTTTGTTTCCTCTTGTCTCATTTATATTCATTGTTTGAAAATTGTTTGATGATAGAGAACACTAATAATAATAAAGTGAAATAAGAAGAAAAAAATAGTACATACAAAGGTTGATTAGTTTGGGCTCCCTATGATTTCATGGATAATCAGGAAGAAAACATTGGTTGCACTCATCACTGTTGAGGAAGAGTAGATTACAACCAATTTAGTTTGTTGTGAAGCAATGTGGCTTCAAAAGTTACTCGCATGATTATTTGATTAGGATCTAGAACTGGCCATGCTATATTTTGATATGAAATCCATATGAAGTTTACATAAAATCCAATTTTCCATGACTGGTCATATCACATCGATATTAAGTACCACTTCATTTGTGACATGATTCATAAGGGAGAAAAGAAGCTCCAATACATCTCTACTGATGAGAAGATAACTGATATTCTTATGAAGCTTATGTGTAGAGAAAATTTTTTATACTTTAGAGAAAAGCTTAGACTTGTTGAGAATTATTGCCTCAGTGAAAGGGAGAGTTGAAGCGATAACATCGAGGACATACATTTTCCTTGTGTAAAATATGACCAGATTAGGGAGAACGGTCCAATAGAGGACTACCATTATCCTTATGTCAAATATGAAAAAATTAGGGAGAATGTTCCAACATAGGAAAATAATTCTTCTTGTGTCGAGTATGTTGACCATAATTAGGATGCATGGTCTTAGAGGCATAAGATCACCCAGTTGAGTGGGTGAATTTCAACATCAGGCTCAGATTAATCTCTAGATAGGTTGAGCGAGCTCAATTAGAATCATGGCCTAGAGTGAGGCATCTGGATTTGGGACCAAAATGCTCAAATGGTTTGATCGTGTCTGTAGGGTTCCACCATTAGTCAAACAGATTGTATGGGATGACAATGAACTAGGACTAGTCAGTATACCTTGGGTTAGAGGTGGTGACCATAATCATGGTGACTAGTTGATGCTAATGATGTACTATGTGTGAGGAGTACCGACCAGGATTATGGTGAAGACACACCATGGGTAAAAGGTACTAACCAAAATTATGGAAACATGTTGATGTTGTTGATTTACCATGTGTCAAATTTGTTGACGAAGATTATTGTAATTACTGATGCTGATGAATTAGTATAACCTTTTCTTAGATAGTTTTTTCAACAAGAGAATATTTGTATGGTAATTACGAATATCTCCCTAGCTAAGAGGGAGAGTTAAATTTTATAGCTATGGTGGGTATTCATAACTATTATTTTAGCCCTTGAAATATATAATGAAATTTTAAGACATGTTATTCATGTCATTTTTATTGATTAGCCCTCGAATAATTAATATAAGATATGATCTTCATGTCCATATCAAAAGAGAAAATTTCAAATTTCAAATTTTGAAATTTTGGCTCCAAACTTGTCAAGTCGGACCCAACGAAGAGACAACCATTCAGATAGACAAAAATCTATATATAAGGCACTTGACCTCCTCCACAAGACAAGATATATTTTGTGGACCCAAACGAAGGAGGACAAAGTGATGATTTTTTTAGTGCGATATACTAGACTAGCACAATATTTATAAAATACTGATAATTAATTTTGATGTTGATATTGTTTTAAATTATTCAATATCATTCATTAATTATACTTGATAAATTTAACCTTACAATAAAATTAGAACAATATCACAATGCACAAATTAAAGACAAGATTTACCCTGGGAAAACCCACCAAGGGGAAAAACCAAACAACCTTTTCAATATATAATTTCAACACACCTAGACCTATGGTAAAACCCCATCAACCTCTCCAAGTCAAGATTCCCAATATGATCCAAAATTTGACTTTTCCTGATTTGACCTACAATTTTGACCCTCTTGCAAATTCCTGCAACTGCCCAGAATTTCCGCCCCTATAACTTCCAAGAATTTAGGACCCCTAAAACAAAAGTTTCTATAAAAAACTCGTTAACCAGAAGAAAGAGAATCTATCCACACATGCAAGCTTGAGAGAGATAAAGATATGCAATTCGTCTTCTTTTTCATTCTCCTTGTCCTCCTCGATATTTGCCGAGATGCCCAAAAATTGTCTTCCTGAGGAAGTGTGAATTTGATGGTGGATGAATGAGGTCAAGTTGCCTTTATATAATTATATTTTGGGTCAAAAGGGTTTGTCATTTTCCCTTCGACGAATTGAATTGGAGGGAGTCCAATTTGATAACTTTTGGAGCCAAAAATTACAATTTAAAAATTCAAATTTTCTTCTTTTAAAAGTCGCAATGGGACTATGACTCAAACTATTTTTTTTTTTTACTAGCATTTAAAATATGTTTTACAATAATAAATATAAGTACATCAAGTGGCCAAATATACATTATGAAGACCAATCATAGTTACAAATTCAACACTCCCTCTTAACTGGGGATGTATTCATAATGGCTGTTATAGAAGTTCACAAGTTGGAAAATTTCTCTAAAGGAAAGGTTATTTCAAATCATCATTAGCACCATCATCTACTATCAACATCCGCTAGTTTCCATATCCAGGGTGGTACAAAAACCCATGGAATTTTCATCAGTATATCAGGACTCACTACTCTAGAGTGATCGATCCTCAAATATCAAGGCCTCTTCCTAGGCCAACACATTGAGACCTCAACTAGCAAGCACTCACTCATCCTTCCTGATGAGCACTCTGGGCCAAGACAACACTCAACTCTTCCTGGCTGGTGACCGGTTCTAGATGATGAACAACCTCATTACACCCTACTTGGTGTGTGATCGGGTCTAGATGCCGGAGGACCTCACTACACCCTAAATTGGTGTGCGATTTGTTCCAAGACCTCACTACACCCTCCCTGGTGTGTGATCGAGTCCAAATACTGACAGGTATCACTACATGCTTTCCTGATGTGTCATCGGGTCCGGAACTTACTCATCAGGTTAAATATAAACAACAATAAATATACTAGTGCACAAAATATACATAACTTTTTACACAATATGTACAATAACCCAACTTCGTTATATTAATCCAACTAAATAATATAATAGTATAGGGCTCCCTTACCAGGGATAATTTCCCTTAAATACCCACTAGTACAAGAATACACAATACAAGATACATTGATGATCTAGCTGATGTAGTGCATAATCACAACTTCTTTGCCATATCATGTACACTGTGGGTCCTTCGCTTATTTTCTGCAACACGTGCCTCTATCAATGCACCAAATCCTTTAGGCCTTTGAACCTCGAATCTCCAATCTGTCCTCTAGTTGATCATAAATCCATCTATTATCAACAGATAGGGTTTTCATGCTCACTAGCTTCTCCTTTGTCCTTCAAGGTCACAACACTTTGAGACTTCTTCCCACTGCTACTCAACTCTCTTAGGACTTGTATTCCCACTATAGTCTTCCTGCACTACTCTAATGAAGACTAACATAGGCAAGAGGGCTAAAACCTATCATCATCGAATGTCACTTCTCTAACAATGAACATGGGTTGTCAACGACTGCTCTTCCTGGCTGGCCAAACCTTGAGCTCCTCAATTCTACTACTTCTAGAAACCACCTTAGTCCATCAAGGTGCTACACGAGGCTCCTCTTGGTCCACTCTCACGCTACCCTCCAAAAAATCATGAGTGTCAAATAACAATGTCCTCTCCTAGGACCTCCTCATCCACTAGCATCAACCATCAAGCAAGATGACATTTACAACACCCTTCTGCTGCCACCTTGCCTTGGGATATATGCATCAACCAGAATGGTCAGGGCACACCAAAAACCCTAAACCAATGCTACAAACAATGCGTATCCTTATCCCACTAGTATGCTATTACTTTCTGTCCACTCTAGAATTCTCAAATACCGTTTTGGGCCTTGTAAGATCCACAAAAGGCACCCTATAGGTGGTTGTCCATAACAGCAAGACATTCTTCCCTTAAAACCAAGGAAGGTAGATATGTTTGAGCTGCAACCTCCTAGAGATGATCACGGCTGGGTTGGAGGAGCCTTGCTAGCTCTTTTTCCCTCCCAAACAACCCTCCACATGCCACGATATCTCCAACTACCCTTGCGGCCCAAATAGATCACCAAAAAACCAAAACAATGGCACAAACATACACCAACTTACCTCTTCTCCTGCGGTGTGATCTGGCAAGATGTATGCTCCAAAAAACAAAAGAGATTACTTTCCCAACAATACTTCAAGCTCACTTATATGTTGCCTCAGACCTGTGGCTATCTCTCCCAAGGAAAATTTCACCTCAAACAGAGATAATCCCTCACAAAAATTGGCTCCTTGCCTTAGATTCACACTAAATTTCATATCTCTTCTTGATGATCAAATGCATTTTGATGGTGTCTAAATGCCTCCAAATAACCTTGTATACAAGGGCTCCATTAATTTACACGTGTGGGCTTGAAAACCTGTCATAAGGGCTCTAAACACTGAGCTGACCTTAACCTTGTGCCACCATGCCCACACATTAAATTCAAAAATTAATATCTCAAGATAGACAACTCATATTTTGATGATTTTTGTTGCCCCTTTCTCCTCCAAGGGTTCTCTAACGCCGACATGTGTCAAATAATCGAAATCCCTCATGGTTCCATACCCACAATATTGGGTGCAATGCCCATAGATTGGGTTCCAAGCCCACAAATTAATTTTGTGGCGCTCCAACCTCCAAACCCCGAACCCTAGGGCTTGCAGTACCTCCCAAGCTCCCAAATCTCAACACTCCCTCTTAGAGAGGGAGGTATTTGCAAGACTAGGAAGTAGCTTTTCATCATCACTATCACTGCTTGCAACACTCCCCCAACTCCTAGCACCCACAATTGCAGAAATCCCTGTAGCATGGGCTACGCCTCTCTCGGAAGTGTCACTATCATTGGAAGCATCCTGCTTCTTCTTCTTCTCCTAAAATTTCTTCCACCCTCTCCATGATTCCTTCTTGGAAGGTGTAGAAGCACCCTTGCTCCCAACTAACCATGTGCTCTTCTTAGGCTGAAAAGTCTCCCTCTGAACCTACAAACTCCCTCTAGAGATTGAATGCCTGTGAGCCTACAGAACCTGGACTTTTTTCTATGGATCTTGTACATGCTCCAATGAAGTCTGTACCTAGTTCTTCGGAACCTGCACCTAGTCCTCCTTATTCCCATGATATATAAGATTTTTGTAAGCCTTTATAGACCATGCTCTCTAACTCCAATGACAACACCTGCGGAGCTAGAGACTCTGGGCCTGAGTCTTGCCTTCCCATCTTGGAACATGTCTTAAAACCTCTTCTGCTCGATTTTTGAGACATACATCTTGATATATATGAGTCATCATAGAAATAGTACATCTTGAACTCACATCACCTGTACTGACTCCATTTTTAATGACACAACTCTCGATCCTATGATCCCTTTTTTAGTCTTGTTTCCCAACATCATGTGCAACTTCGAGTCCCACTCAGCTAGAGTGGCGAACACCTCCTGTGACCCTATCATATGCTTCAATGCTCCACTTTTGACGTACCATGCAGTATCATCGATGGTACCCTAATAGAAATGAGATATTAAAGAAAATTCCTCCTTCTCCAACCTCATGGAGAGATCATCTATCTCGCCATAAGTGGCGACACTTGTGACCTGCTTCCCTTTCTTCTTTTGGTCATCTTGCTTCATCTTCATCGGACATCTCGTCGAAAAATGATGCATCTCGCCACAGTTGAAACACTTTATTTTACTCAAGTCCTTCTTTTTATTACCCTTAATTCGTGCTGCAAGTGCCACGTCATCATCTGAAGCCCTCTTCTTCAGATGGAAATCCTTGTATCACAACTCTTCTTGAATGAAGTCATCCCACAACCTATTCTAGTATGGCATTGTATCCCTGGAAATGATCCCATTGATGAATGGCTTCCCCTATGGAGTAAACCCCTTCAAGGAAATCCCTACCATCTTAGAATCTGCAATAGTCACACCAACGATGACAAGCTCATCTCGAACCTGAGACAACCTCGTTAGATACAAAGTCACCCCTTCACCCTTTATCATCTTGGTGGAATTCAACTTATCCTCCAATGCCAACACCTGGTTCTCATTCTTATTATGGAAAAAATTCTGAAGAGATACACACATCTCATGTGTAGTTTTCTTCTCGGACAAATTAGGTATTAAGGAGTCCTTCACACCATCTAGGATGATTAACTTTGACTTCATATTTAGTTCTTCGTACACTTCCAAATCGTTAGGGTTTGTTGTATTCTTGATTATTTTTGGTGAATTCCCAGATCCTATTGACGTACAAAACCAAATTAATCCTTACCTTCTATGGAATATAATTGGAAAACCCTTCTAACTTGTCCTCATACCGAAGACCAACCTGCAACTTCGACAGTGTCTGAGCCCTTCACCAACAATGTGACCAAATTTCTCTTAAGCTGTACTTCTCTATGCACACTTTGATTCACTGGCCCTTCAAAGTAGCTCAAATTCCATGTTTTTCCATGACACTAGTGTCTAGGATAGAATCTTAAATCATTGACGCTACCAAACCAAGTATCACAAGAAGTCTACTTTGCACAATGTAATATAAACAACTGTAAATCTACTAGTGCACAAAATATACACAAATTTTACAGAATACATACAATAACCCAACTTTGTTATATTAATCCAACTCAATAATACAATAGTATAGGGTTCCCACACCAGGGATAATTTCCCTCAAATATCCACTAGTATAAGAATACACAATACAAGATACACTGACGATCTAGCTGATGTAGTGCATAATCACAACATATTTTTCATATCTTGTACACTATGGATCCTTCGCTTCCGTTCTACAACACCTTCCTCTATCAATGCAATAAATTCTTTAGGCCACTGAAACTTGGCTCTCCAGTATTCCCTCTAGATTATCGTAAGTCCATTTGTCATCAAAAAATAAGGTCTTTAGGCTCACTTGTTGTCGCAAGAGCACAAAAATTTGAGACTTCTTCCCACTACTAATCCTCAACTCTTTTGAGGCTGGTCTTCCCACTATAGTCTTCATGCGCTGCTTCAGTGAAGACTAGTTACATAAGGCATGAGGGTTTCCACGTATCATCATCGGATGTTGCTTCTCCAACAATGAACACATGCTGTCAATGACTGCTCTTCCTGGCTGGCCAAACCCTGATCTCCTAAAATATGCCTCCTTTATCAAATACCTTAGTCCATCAAGGTGTTGCATTAGGCTCCTCTTGTTCCACTCTCACGCTGCCCTCTAGAAAACCATGAATGTCCAATACCAATTTCCTCTCCTAGGACCTCCTCATCCACTAACATCAACTATTAACCAAGATGAAATCTACAACGCCATGTTGCTACCACCTTGCCTTGGGATCTATGCATCAACTAGACTGGTTAGGGAACAACAACAACCCTAAACCAATGCTCCAAAATTTATGTATCCTTCTCCCACTAGTATGCTCTTACTTTCTGTCCACTCTAGGCTTCTCAGACAATGTTTTGGGCCTTGTAAGATCCACACAAGGCACCCTACAGGTGGCTGTGCATAATAGCAAGACAATATGCTCTTAAAACCAAGGAGGTTGTGTTTGAGCCGCAATCTCTTAGAGATGACTTCGATTGGGTTGGAGGATCCATCCTAGTTCTCTCGCTCCCCCAAACAACACTCCACTCGCTGCTGTAGATTCAAATACCACTACGGCCCAAACAAAGCATCAAAACACCAATAAAACAACACAAATAGACCCTAAATTACCTCTACTCTTGCGACTTGATCTAGTAAGATGTATGCTCCAAAAAAAAAAGATATTAGTTGCCAAACAATCCTTCTAGATACATCTTATGGTGCCTCATACATGTGGTTGTATTTCCCAAGGAAATTCACACCTCACACATAGATAATCGCTCACAAAACTAGGCTCCCCACCTCAGACTCCCTTGCCTCATATTGACACTAAATTTCATAGCTCTCCTTGATGTTTTAATGCACTTTAATGGTTTCTAAATGCCTCCAACTCAACTTGTATTTATATCCAATACAGGGGTTGCATTAAATTACACTTGTTGGATTGAAAACCTGTCATAAGGCCTCTAAAAACTAATCTGACCTTAACCTTGTTCCACGATGCCCACACATCAACTTCAAAAATTAATAACTCAAGGTAGAAACTTGGATTTTGATGATTTTTGTTGCACCTTTCTCCTCTCAGGGTCCTCTAACACCTCCATGTGTCAAATCATCGAAATGCCTCATGGTTACACACCCACAAGCTTGTGTGCAAAGGCCACACATTAGGTTCCAAGCCCACAAAGTACTGTTTTTGTGCTCCAACGCCCAAACCTTGAAGCCTAAGGCTTGGAGTACCTCCCAAGCTACCAAATATCAACAAAAAATTCATGGTGAATAATCATGTATCCTATGGGAGACACTCACTCAATCCTACCATATAGGAACTTTGGGTCTCTTGGATCATTATCCCTATCTGGAGAATATCCATCCATGATGGTGTCAAATCAAAACTTCCTCTTAACGAGAGGGGTAATCTCCATAATCCACAACTTGTCTTTGAAGTACACAAACTTGTCTCTAGGAAATGACTTCGTCAGAAAATCAACTGTCTGCTCATCGATGGAGATGTACTGAAGCCTTATGTCTCTCCTCTGTATCATGTCACAAATATAGTGGTAATTTATTTCAATATGCTTTGACCTCTCATGGAACATGGGATTCTCTGAAATCTTCACACAACTTTGATTATCAAAGTATATCACCGTCGATTCCAACTCTTGGTTGAACAATCCCGCAAATAACTTTCAAAACCACACTACTTCTGTTCACACTTCATTTACTGCTATATATTATGCTTCTGCAGTGCTGAGTGCAAAAAATCTCTGTTGTTTGATCATCCAAGATATCATAGTAGAGCTAAAACTAAAGAATACCCCTAAAGTGCTCTTTTTATCATTAGCACATCTGGCACAATCAACATCTGTATATCCCTAAAGTTGTACATTCTTGTTTGCAACATATCTCAAACCATAGTTCACAATACCATGTATAAATCTCAGAATGTGCTTTGCTACAATCCAATTCTCATATATTGGTTCCACCTGAAATTGGATCAATGTGTTAACAAAAAAGAAATTGTATGGCATGGTTTTAATCGAATACATCAACCAACCAATTAATCACTAATACATAGATGTATTTAGCAAATTGGATTCAGAGCCTCTTATCTTCTTCAAGTTAGTCACCATGGGAGTAGCCATGGATTTATAATCCATCATGCTAAACTTATGAAGGATCTAAATTACATACTTTACTTGACCAAGGAATACTTCGCCAAGTTTATGCCATACTTCTAGTCCCTTGTAATAATGAATTAACCCAAGATCCTTCATATTAAATTCACAAGTGAACAAATTCTTATATCGAATAATAAGAGGCTCAACACCTGTCAGAAATAATTCATCAACATAAAGTAATAAAATCATAGGGGAATTCTTCACAACCCTAGAATAAAGTTTTGGATCGACATTGCTCTTGGTAAATCCTAATCTTGTCAAATAACTGTCAATATGAGCACACCAAGCTCTTGGAGCTTGCTTGAGTCCATATAATGCCTTCTTTAACCTGCAAACATGAGATTCCTTTCCATGCACCTCAAATCCTTGAGGCTTCTCTATGTACACCTCTTCCTCAATCACACCATTAAGTAAAGAAGTATTCACATCCATATGCTGTAAATTCCATCCCAATGAAGCAACAAGAGAAATAGTGAATCTAATGGAAGTGTACTTGGAAATTGGAGCAAAGTATACTTGCGTATTTTTAGGAGAACCCTCTAGTCATAAATGACGCCTTTCCTTTTTCAATATTTCCATCTGCAACATGATTGATATTCTATATCCACTTGGAAGTCACCACTAGCTTCCCTTGCAGCCTTAGCACGATATACTAGACATCATTCTTCATAATATATTGATATTATTCTTTCATGGCCTCCTTCCACACTTTCTTGCTAGCTGTTTCTTCATAAGTGGGAGGCTCTACATCAATGAGGGTAGTCATGAGAGCTGCATACCTATAATTTTTTTTAGGCTACTTAGCTTCTCTTGATTTTCCTTCAAGATATGCATGTCATTTTGCTTCTTCTAATGTAGATCAAATCCATGCTAGTCTCTTTCTTATTTCAAGGATAACAACTGGTTCCACTGGTTTACAAAGCTCTTCTGACTCTTCAGGAATTTATGCAGAACTCGAGTGCTCTTGCTTTGATGCCTCTTGATTTAATTCATCATAGGAATCCATGGAGACATCCTTGGACTTCCAATATGAAAATTTTTCATCGAAAGTGGCATCCCAGCTGACCTCAATCCGTCACTTCTCTAGAATGTAGACTCTATAGAATTTTGATGATTTAAGGTAACATGTTTATAAATCTAGGGAAATGATATGAGATGATTTATCTTGCTTGATAACTTTTTGTGATGTATTTTTAATTTTACTTCATTCGCTCTTCTTTTAATTTATTATTATTATGTGTTCTCTTCATCAAACAACTATAAAAAACATAAATAACAATGAGACAAAGGACACAAGATAGAAGTGATCATCTAGGGACAAAGCCTCTCCAATATTGAGAGGAAAAACCACAAAATTATTCTTCTTATAGAATGTTCATTTGACGAATTCTAAGACCTAGACCCTTGACCAAGACTCCTCCAATACCAAGTCAAACCTTGCTTCTTTTTCCAAGTCAAATGAACAACTTCTTCTTTGTCTTCAACCTCGACCTCACAACATCTTGAATACAAATTCAACCTCTTTTACTACAACTTTGGCTTACCTTATACTTCTTCAATATTCAACCCTTGTTAGAGAAACCCTAGCCCATATGAGTATGATGCAAATGGTGAGATATTCCTTCTTTCACCCTTGCTTGACCTTCTTCTCCTTCCTGGTGAATTCAGTCTTTGAAGAAAATCATTTTTTAACACCATAACTTGTCTCCTTTTATAACATTGTAACTCAAATTTTATGCAGTAGATAAGAACCTTGATTTTCTTCACACGTGTGAGTAGGAGGCCCAAAAAAATCATGAAATTTGGTTTTTCCTTCACTCCTTTCTTTGTTGACCTGTAGTCTTCTTATCTTCATTTTTTCACTCTTCTTTCTTTCCCTTTCTTGCTTGAACGAATTTTGTCTCTAAGTGAGATGAATTCCTCCCTTTTATAAGCTTCTCACCCATGCATTTAGGTCTACATGTCCTTTGTTTTAGGGCGACAACTCCATTTCAAGGCCGACTTGCTAGTGGCACTTGGACTTGGTCTTAGAGGGTATTTTGACTCTAATATTGACTCAAAATATTTTTTCTTACAATATGTAGCATGCCCACATGGGTCTCTCATACATGACAATGCCTTTTAATGACTTGATGACTCAATGAAAAATCATAAGAGATCTCAATGGGAGCTTGACCTAAAAATAAATCTTCTTGAGCATGAAACCCATGCCTCAAGATCAACAGTAATAAATTTATTTTTCTCATTAATAAAATACATAAAATCATGATTACATATGTCATTATGAATACTGAATCTAGTTACATATTTCAACATAACCAACAAATATGCCTTTTTTTCTTGAAGGTTCAAGCTTGTTCCTTTTATCCTTAGGAACATGAATGTAGACAAGGCAACCAAATATTCTCATATGTCCAACCTCTGCATTTATTATAGAGGACACTTATTCAGGAGTCATGTCTTCCATAATTCGATGAGGAATTTTATTTTAAATATATATAGACATCAATGATGCTTCTCCTCATAAGAATATAGACAAATCCCCATCATACGTCATGGCCTTGAAAAATTCTTCAGTGGACCTGTTCTTTTGTTTTAATACAACATTATGTTGTGGATTATAGGGAACAATTAGTTCTCTCTTAATCCCAAATTTCTTATAGAAAACAACAAGTTATTTTGAGACATACTCTTCGCCATTTTCAGATCTCAAAATTTTGATCTTCTTACCTGTCAAGTTTTCCACTTCAACTTTGAATTCCTGAAACCTTGTGAAGAATTCATCCTTGTATTCATAAGATAAATCCATGTATTATGAGAGAAGTCATCACTAAATGTCACATAGTACAATGAACCTCCAAGTGATATCATATGCATCAAACCACAAAAATATGAATGTATAAAATATAATACTTCTTGCGATCTATTGTCACTACTTGGAAATGGTTTCTTGATATTGTTTCCAAGTGCACAACCTCTACAAATACCTTCATGATATATTTGCAATTAAGGGACACCTGAAACTATTTGATTCAATTCAATTAATGCCCTATAATGCAGTTGACCATATATTATATTCCATGTTAATTTGGCAGTTCAATGAATTCCAATCATGGGACTAGATTCCTCTTTTTTAGAGGACCGATTTTGACTTTTAGAGCACTTGATTTGGACAAGGGAAAGTGTATTTTTGAATTGAAGCCTGCATGTGCAGTAAAGGATAGGTAGCCTTGAGGATGGGATACAAAATATAAGGGAAGAGGATAAGGAACAGATCAAACATAATTGTGCAATCATCTTTATAAAGAAAAAACCCCAAAAGAGAAATTTGAAAGGGGTTTGCCTTGGTCTCCAACCAATTATCTATAGCCTTGAGGATGGGATACAAAATCTAAGGGAAGAGGATAAGGAAAAAATAAGAAAATATTGCACAATCATCTTAAGAAAGGAAAAACCCCCTAAAAAGAAATTTGAAAGGGGTTTTCCCTAGTCTCCAACCAATATTGGTGTCTCTATGTGTGAATGGTTTTCTTTTATTTTTCCTTTAAGTTTCGTTGCATTGATGATGATATTGCTATTTCTATATAATTTCATGTGTTGTTGAATAATGTTGTAAAATTGAATAATTTTATGATGTTGTGGGGTGAATTAAATAGGTAAATGAATAAATGAAATTATCTAAAGCAAAGAAAAATATAGCCCTAAGAAAAATTAACATGGTATCATAGTTGGGTTGAAGAAAAGTCATTGAATATCACCCCTATGAAGACATCATTGATGGAAGTAAGAGAATATAAATGAGACCTAAAATAAGGATAGGGTTTGAAGGAAACCCTAGGAAATATATTTATTAGGCTTTGATGGATATTATGAGGTTAAGGTTTGGAAGAAAACCTAGATTATGGCAAATATTTGAGATATGCAATCTAGAAACCCTAGCATGATTAGTGTAAATATGTTCTAGCAGGTTTGATGCAACACTAGATGGGATAGTCTCAATTAGGCCTAGTTGCTATTGAAGTTGGTTGAAATATAATGAAGGCAACAATTTTATATGGATAATGGACAATCATGACTCTTGAACGCTAGTTCAAGAGGGAGGTGATCACCTCTCATTGAAGATAGGTACTTTTTCGATTTATGTTACTTCTTTATGTCTTACTTTTGTTTAGATTTATTGATTTAATCATTGATTATAATTACTGCATGTGTTTTAGTATTTGGATACTTCTAACCTCCCGATAAGATGCGATAAGTGGATCCTTCTTGAGGATCATCTAAGGTGTAGGAAGAGAAGAGTTATAGTTTCCTATGACAAGTACGTGATACGAAGTGCAAAGGTATCTGAATGTTATAAGGTATGTATAGTATATTTTTTCACCTGTAATATTGGATGGAAAGGTAAGCCCTAAGGCATGATGGGAATATCGCATGAATGACCCATATATGCATATGAAAGAAAGTTTGATTGGTACATGTGATATATTGCTGTGCTTGATATTTGACAAGTATCTTACATTTTGGACATTATGGATTTCTTGATTTTATGAAGCAAGCTAGATACATTTTTTTTATAAATGGTGACTTGATACTGCTGTTAATGCTTTTGATAAAATGATAACCTTGATGATAAAAATGTAGCAATAATATTGATACTCAAGACCTTCTTTAGGTTTTGATAAGTTGAGTAAAATTGAAAATGTGGTAAATCTGGATGCCCCGCCTTGATGGTTGGATACTGATATAAAGAAGTAATGTTGTGATTATGATCCTTAAAGTATACTCCTCTTAGTTGTTGTAATTATTTTACACTAACCCTTGATGAATGTTTGATGTCATGTTCATATGTGATGATCAAGTAGTTTAAGTTGATATGCTATGAATATGATGCACAAATGTTTGAAAAACCTGATATATTTGGACTTCATTCCCTGAAAGTTTTGCTAATGCATGAAAAAATTATGATAGACATGTTGATGACTTGAATAATGATGACTATAGTGGCTTCCCATTCATAGGGAGAAACTCTCCATGAGATATCCCCACCTATTATTATTTGAAAAGAATACACTTTACTGTTGGAAGAATGATTCTAGACATGAATAAACATTTGATGTTGTGTAAAAAGGTTTTGGCGGGTTCTGATTTTAGCAGAGAAGGGTTCTCTTAGTATAAGATCCAACTGCACGAAATAAGTCTTAAGGGTGCGGTTATAATCCTCCTAACCACACGGAATAAGGCCTATGGGTGCAATTGTTCCTATAGGACACAAAAAAATAATCCTTTTTCATGCGATCATGAGCACACCAAGAGTATGAAAGTCCTACCGATATGGAGAAGACAATAGAAAATCCTATGAGTAGGTAAGTTTGAATGTTTGAATAACTATTGATAATGTGATTGTGTTGACTAAAGTTGTATTTGTAGGGGACTGGAATTTTCATTTCATTATGCTATTTTTATTTGATCATTGAAGTTAGTATATGTCAATATTTGATAACAATTGCAACGGTTTACAAGATTTGTCTTATTGGTTTAATATAGATGAGCAAGATTGGAATTTTGACATGATGCTTAAAAATTCATAAATATGTTTTTTCTTTTGTATTGATTGAAGTCACAATGATAATAAATTAGGGTTTTGATCAAATTTGGTTCTTGATAATTGTAATTTTCCTTGATGTGAAATAACAGTGCTATGTAGACATAATTGATTATGTATTGACATCATTGGCATTTGGCACATTGGTTGAAGAGTAAATAATTATGATTTAGTATGTAGTGATTTCACTATGAATGTATATAACTTATATGACTTATTCTTGGTGTATGCATTCACACCTAGGGACATAAATGATGATCATAAGGATGACTTGATGAAGTTTGGATTGATATGATAAATAAAAATTGTTGACAAGTCAAATAGATAAGGTTGTAACTTGGTACCTGGATGTGAGATCTACTTGGAGACTTGGATTAAAAGGTTTAAGATTGATACTGGCAGGAAATGTCATAGATTTGATATTTGTTATAGTTTGAAAATTAGACTTAGTTGATTTTATTACACAATATTGATTTGTGTGGGGCTGAGCATGTTGGTTTGGTCAAGTATTATGTTTGTAGAAATCATTTTATGAAGTAAGCTCCCCGAGTCTCGTATGTACGCATTGAAAGTTACCTTGTAAAGCCTGAAAGATGCGCGAATACAAACCTGTACTTCAAAGTGGTCCAAGGTATGCCTTTTATTTTTGTTTTATATGTTAACGATATATTATTGATAGGTAACGAGCCTTTGATGATAAAAGGAAGAGGGAGTTGACCTCTGAAGTTTGAAATAAAGAACTTGGCATGATGAAGTTTGGAAAAGGGAAATATATCGTGAAGCTATTAAAGAAAATTTTGGAAAGTGGGAATGCAAATGCCTGGACACCACGATGGAATTAAGTTATGAAGAGTTAAACTTGACTTGGAAACTGAAAATTGATTTAATAATTGATGTTCTGTCTAGATATTTGTTTTACAAAGAAAAACTTAAGTCGATTCATGATTGAGTCGCTTCATATAGATTGGGTTGTTGCCGAGCACCCTTCGAGATATTTGCATGGGATGATAAAATTTTGTTCTAAGATATTCTTCCTATGATATATGATTGCATGGATGTATTGATGTTTCTTAGGATCATTATTGATGAGATGAGCACATATGGCTACTTGTCAAATTTAAATAACAATGGTGTTTTATGCTTGATGCACTTTTAATTCAATCTTTCTTAGGCCCAATAAAAAATAGAAATCACATAAAATTGAAAGTAAAATGCTGATAGAACACAATAATAGATCAATAGAAGACAAGAAAAATGTAGATCAGATTTACAATTCCTTATGTCCAGCAAAGATATGAGATATTGTTGCGTTATGGCGGTCAACAGGATGCTTCAACCTGCAAAGTCTTTCTCAGTTAGCCAACACTTTCATGTGTCACACCCATAACTCTCAAATAAAACTCGTCACAAGTCAACACAATTCAAACCAAGGATAGTGCAGAAAATTCAACGCAGGCAGCTTCAGAAAAGTCAATGCAACAAACTAGGGCTTTGGTCAAACAACCTGAAATTCTTCGATTTTAGAGCCCAGATGTACGACCTCCTAAAATCAGAATTTTGGTAGGAGATTGAGGTCAAATGACCAAGGGTTGACCATGGTCAACGTTGCAACAGAAAATACCTAAACAGATCAACACAAAAAACAGAAATCCCTAAACAGATTAGCTCAAAAAACAATAGCTTTGTTGCACATGTGTGAGGGGAGAAATGCCTCCAAATACTATCGAGCCAATTGGATCACAATGAGATAATGTGTGATGAGATGATGAGAAAATGACCTCCAAGTCTCTCCAATTTATATTCATCAATGAGGGTGTGTGGCACATCTCTTAGGCATGTTGGATAAATCTGGCTGACCTTGCACATGTGGAAAATAAATTCAAAATCAATTTTCTGTTCATCCGATCAAGATAATCTTTCGATCAATATTACAACTCTCCGAAAGAGGAATCCAACAAAAATATGACCATCGTCATATGAGCAGTGCAACATGGAGTTTGGACCTAGTTTCCCAATATTAACACTACTGCTTTAGTATGAGATATGCCATCATATTTGGGATTATAAGTTCATGGCTTTAAGCATGGCTGAGGTTGAGTACGATGTTTATAGCATGGATAGATGTGATCCAGGTTGAAGAAAATCTTTGGATACCTATTTTGAACAGGTTCTAGATGTGATAGTGATACATTGCGATAATAAAGAGTGGGATCCGATTGGCAGAGAATCCCATATATATCTAGGACTGAGATATTTTAATATATTGAGATGATGATGTTGTATTAGACAATCTTAGGCTTGTGGTTGCTGAATTTTTGAGAGGAAGGATGAATAAGGTATCCTCTTGTGATATGTATTTGTTCAAATATAGTATTTGATTTGGTGTCCTGCATGAACATCAGACTACTACTATTGAGAGATTATGATTGAAATCTTCAGTTAGTTTAAGCTGATACAAGATATGAGCATGTTTATATATTTTTGATCTATAGGGAGAAAGAATGATCGAGGACGCTGAGCTTCATCCCCCCTGTCTGAGTTCCTAGGGTGTGGAATTGAGATGGAGGGCTACTAGGGTTGTGGGATATCTGGACAATAGGGTATTACCTGTTACTCATAAGGTGGAAGATGTTGCTCCCCTATCTTGGTCTACTCAAAGTATACCCTAGTTGGCATCATACCCACAAGTCGGGCTTTTTGGGATCGTCACTCCCCATTTGGCCAACGAGTTGAGAGATAGCTTGGGGGTGTGTGATCCTTACCTTTGGTAAGCCGGGTATCTCACCCAAGCTGATTATGATGTAGGTGTTCTACCACATGACTCCTCAAGGTCATTGTTCGGAAAATCAACAAGAAACAGGAGATCCTTGCCTCGTATAGCAAGTGGTATCTCGCCCATTGATTGCACAATGGGATGATTGTGATCCTTGCTTGGTAAGTTGTATCTCACCTATTTCTCGATGAGATGACTTGGTGTGAGAGTGTCCCATATGAAATTCCCCACTATCAAAGAAATGTGGTGAGAGTGTCCCATAGGACCTTCCTCATTATCATTGGATTCTGGGTTGAGAGATGCTCCCCAATGTGGTTCTAGGTTGAGCATGGATCCCTGATGATTATAAGCTCTCTAATTTTTCCCAGGTAGTAGCATTGGGATCCCCACTGAAAATGATTCAGGGTGGTAGTAGTGGCTTCTTTATGGATAAAGGGTGGTAGCTTGGGCTCCCCTATGATGTAAAATTCTTCTTCTTTAAGATTAATGAGTTTTCAACATATGAGTAGAGACAAGCAAGATATAAATAAGGATAAGCAGTGATGAGCCGAGATGAGAAAATACGACATTTGATGATGAAAAACTTGAGATAGGATATGATTTGATGATAGGATACTTGCGATGATTACATGATGTAGTTGGAATATATCCCTAGCTGAGATGGAGTGTTAATTTGGAAACTCAGTGAAAAATTCCAATCATGGGACCAGATTCCTCTTTTGAGAGGACTAATTTTTACTTTTGAAGCACTTGATTTGGAAAAGGGAAAGTGTATTTTTGAATTAAAGCCCACATGTGAAAAAAGGACAGGTTGACCGAAAATAGAAATTGGACACCCTCGAATGGTTATAAATACAAGTAAAGTGACTCTCATTTGGACATCATCATGATAATTATTATTTCTTTAATTTGGCCCGCATAGGTCTGAGGTGTTTCATGAAGATTGGTTCGTACATGTCCGAAATCGTAGGATTTGAAGCTCACATGTGAGATCTAGGGTTTTGGTTTCTAGTTGGAGGGATGACACAAGCATTTTTCGGTTGCAACCGAAGGAAAAAAACTATTGAGTGTTGTTGGAGGGTTTTATCTACACACACGTACACTCTCTAAGTGCGGTTGAGGACTAGGGTTTAGTTTTTCAGTTGACTGCAATTGACTGCAAAATTCAATAGTTGAATACAAATAGTGACAGTTGACCGCGTGCTTCTGAATCAGGGTTTTGATTATTAATATTGTTGGGTTCATCTCTTGGATGTTGATTAACTAATTTTGATGGATAGTTTTATGGTTGAATATATGGATAATTGTACTCTCTCTTTCCTAAAATTTTTATGACCATCTAATAAGAAGAATATTTTGTAAGGGTTTTCCCTGTAGTGGGTTTTTACCTGGTCTCCGACCAATCCTGTGTTTCTATGTGTGAAAGATTTTCTTCTATTATTCCTTTAAGTTCCATTGCATTGATAATTATATTGTTATTTCTATATAATTGCATATGTTTCTAAATAATGTTGTAAAAATGAATAATGCTATGATGTTGTGGGGTGAATTTAATATGTAAATGAAGAAATGAAATTATCTAAAGAAAAGAACAATATAACCCTAAGAAAAATTAACATGCCATAACTCACTTGGATTGATTTCATCATGTACTAGGGCTTGAGCTGGTTGACTCACAAATCTATACATTCTTATTTCACGAATCCAAATAAACCTTGCTTTATCTATACAGATCCCTTGAACTATAATAGTACTTTTCCATCCACAAAAGCTACTCTATCTCCTTTATCTTCTATACAGAAAATGGAGATTAGATTATTTTTCAAACTTGGGTACATATATAACATTGCTGAGATGCACATTATTACCAGACACCATCTCTATGGATGCCTTTCCAACTCCTTTGACTGCATAACTGTGGTTGTCTCCAAGCTCTACCCTTCGGGACAACCTATTTTCCATCATGCTAGAGAGATTGCCATGATGACCAACTATATGTCTTGATGCACCATTATCTACCAACCACATGTCATCATCGCATGGAATATAACCTATTAGAGCAGAAAAATGAAATAAGTCTTTGCCACCTTTGGGCTTCTTTGGGTGTTCATATTCATCGTAAGATGTGGAAGCATGTTGTTTTCTCTTTATCTTGTTGTTAGTCATTTCACGACAATCTCTCTTAAAGTGCCCATTTTTCTAACAACCATAACATTGAATCTTTGACGTGTCCTTTTGCCTTTGGGGAGGAGGATATATTTTTCCTAACTTCTTGTGTTGAGAGCCAAACTTCTTCTTTCCTTTGTTCTTGAAGTGAGCTGCAAGTGCTTGAGAAACTTCTTCCTTCTTGTATATTGACATAGATCTTGATTATTATTTATCATAAGAGGTCCATAGTTTTCCAAATGAAGGAGATTCCTTCCAATTTCTTATACCTGCTGCAAATGAATCCCATGATCTCTGTAGACCATTGAGTGTTGTAGTCACAAATTCATTCTCAAAGATAGTATCTCCAATTTCTTGAATTTGGTCCTTTATTTAAGAAATAATTACAAAATATGAAGCTATGATGCCATCATTCATCATCACATCACAAAGTTAATTTTTCAGACTCATGGATTGACCAGCATTATTAATAGTGAATAGATTGGTTAGGGCATTGTAAATGTTCTTGGAAGTATTGATTTTTGAAATGTAGGGAATAATATGATATATGATGGAGTCCAAAATAAGACTCATAACAATAATTCCATCATCCTTAAACCTATCCTTTCCTGCAATATGTTAGTGTCAGTCTTTGCATCCTATCAAAAATGATCAAATGGACTCTTATCATGTCCTGTTAGTGTCCCATATTCAAATTTTTGTCATTTCACTAGGTCTTCAAGAAAAAATTTGGTCACTGGGCATTAGGTTTAGGATTATTTTCCATTCTTTCCAAAAACTTAAATTGCTGGTCCATGTCATCAAATAAGCTGAGTATATCATTTCATTCATCTCCATCATGTTTTCATTTAGTTCAAAGTCTCCATTAGGTCATTAGGGTTTCAAGGTCATCAAACTATCATTTCATACATAAAATATGACAAATTGGAAGAGAGGTAATAAAGCAAGTTTCTTCAATAAATTTTTATTTCAAAATGAAATTTTATGTTTCTATATGTAATAAACACTTCAGATTCCTAAAAAAGTTGTTGTTCAATGTTCCAAGGAAGATTCAAAAAGTTCAGATGACAAATGTCCAAGGTTGTGAAGTCAAAAAGAAGAAATAAAGCCATGCTTCAAAAAGTCATGTGGGGCCCATTATAACTCAAACAAAAGCATTCCATGCTTATAAAAAGGCCAAAAATGTCAAAAACACATTTCATTTGCACTCCTCTTTCCCTTCAACATCGAGCTCATCCTCCATTTGGTGAGAAAAATTCGTTTTTACAACTCTAAGAGGCAAAAAATGGGAGGTGCTGCGCATCTGTGAACTGCGCTGCGCATTTGGAGGAGGCAGTGTGCATCTGTAACTGCGCTGTGCATGGGGCAGAGTTGCCAAATTTTTCTCAAAAATCACCAAAATTCAAACTTTCAGCTTCCATTCATGGTTTTTCACTCTTCAAAGTATCTTGACAAGTAATTACACTCATTTTGATCCCCTCCCTTTGCAAACCAAGAAATGATAACTAGGTAAGTTTCCTAGGTTTTTATACAAATTTCATGCTTTTGGTTGTCAAATGATCAATTGATGTTGTGAAACCATAGTATCACTGTCCCTACACCTTTGTTTGCTAGTTATACATCATTCCCACAGCTCACAAACCATTTCCCATCATTTTTTCATCGTATCCCTACAAACCCTCCCTATTCTACCAAATTTGGCCATTTTCCTAGCCAGGAATGTGTTTCAATTTCCTAGCTCACTCCCCAAACTAATTTTCCTTCATTTCACTCCCTAAACATTTGTAAGTTCCCTGCCCATTTCCATAAATTTTCTACCCACATCTCCCTTCCATAACTCCCTCATTTCATTCCCTTCACTCAATTTTCATTGTTTTTCCCCTCCCCATCATCTAGGGTTTTCAACTATGGAAGGAGATTCCTCACCATCAGAGAAGAGAAGAAAACAAAAAGGGGGAAAGATACTGAGGTATGAGCCCTCAAATTTCAATGAAATCATCTCCTCACCCTTTATCAGAAAATGTTTTGAATATGTCAACTACCTAGGGTTTTGTCAAAGGGTGGAGGAGGTAGGTTATCATGAGGAGTTGACAGATTTGTTTGCCACCAACTTGAAGGGAGAAAAGGCCACCATCGCAGGGATTTATTTTACATTTTCATTTGATTCCATCTCTCTTTCCACAGGGATACCTAATCATGGGGAGTATTGGTTCAAAGGCATGAACCTTTACCTTGAGAAGTACAAATCCTTCATAAAATCACAGTACAAAGAGACTCATACCCACATTCTTCCATTCAGATACTTGCTAGAGAGGGTATGCACCATTGATTAAGGTTGCGATGAACTTATTCACATGTGAGGGAAATTTTTCCAGTTTGTACTGATATCATATTAGATTTCTCATGCACTTCACAGTAGTAAAGTCCTTAAACTTATGTAATTATTTTTATAGGAGTGTGATCAAGATGGCAAAAAAGGTACAAGTCATGAACACAAATCATTACCCCAGCCTCTTTCACCACAACTTGGTGAAATTCATAGTTCTCCATTAGTTGGCAGAAAATAACATGACATGGGATACCTTCATTGAGACATCTTTGCATATGCAAACATCTACTATGCCTACTCAACAACAAAACATATCACCTGCCATGTCAGCACAACCCATGGAGGTGGGATCATCAAGCATACTTGATGAGGTTTCAAAGAGGCCTAGGCTTGAGGTTACTCTCACCTATCAGAGAGGCAAGAGGCTTGTGTTTTCTCCTCGGAAAGAGGAAGGAGCGAAGCCTATTTCACTACAGGGATCACCATCAACACAACATGAGACATCCATGCATGATGTGGAGGAACATGATTTTAATTTGGTTGAATTGGAGGACCATGATGACTAGGAAAAATTACAGAGGGTAATTAAAGACAAGGATGCTGAGATCAAAGAGCATGAAGAAAATTTGGTAAGGTCCCAATTCATCATTTCATTTCTTGAACATGAGAACAGTCAATTGAAGACAAATCAGTTGATTTTGGAGAAAAGGTTGTTTGAGGCAAACAAACAAGAGAAGGGAAAAGCAATAAAAAATAATGATGAGCATGAACAACAACTGAAGAGGAAGAGGCCAAGAAACATGGGTCTCAAGAAGGAACTATATAAAGAGAAAGAGAAAAACCCTACAGATGAGGAGCTCACTTTTGAAGAGAGGATTGCCAAAGAGATCAATGAGGACAAGGAGTTTTGGCTTGAGAAGGTAAATACTCAATTGGAAAATATCCTAGACAATGAAACCAGGGATAATAAGATCCAAAAACACATGGATGCCTGCTATCAAACAAGAAATCAAATTGCACACGTCAAAATCAAGCAATTGCAAGACAAACTCAAGCAAACCCAAGACAAGCTTAAGCAAACCCTAATCAGTCAAGAGGAGAAGGGAAAGCTTGATTTGCTTGCTGGTGCCTCCATGGTTGCATGTTACACCTCATGCAACACCTTTGGTCCAATTTTGGGGAGATTTGGGACAAATTTTGTTTTTTGGTCAAATTTGGTGCAAATTCAGAAAAATAGGAAAATTTACTAAGGCTGGGCACTGCACTTTTCCGTTAGGGCACCAAATGACAAGTGGCTTAAATTTTTGGAAATATTATGCCCTCCTCTCGAAACCCATTTCCTCATATTTTCAAGAAAGGGTACAAATTTTGAGAAAAATGGAAAAAATGGGTCAAAAATCAGCGTTCCGCCCCACTTTTTGATAGGCGCTGCGCACCCAAAGACACCTTGGGAGAATGAGTTTTTGAAAGCCTTCCCATGGGTCGTTTTAGAAAATTCAAAGTGTTATGGAAACTAGACAGACATGGATAGTTTACCGTTCTCTCATATTTCCATTTTTACTTCAGGAAAGTGCGCAAAAGTGGCCTCCAAGTTGGCACTAAGCATCTGCAAATTTATGAGTTTTTAATTACAAATTTCACTGTATAATTTTTGGCAATTCCTAGTTTGACTTTTGTAAAAGTGAAAAGGTGAATGTGATGAATTTAAAAGTAAAAATGTAAATGTAAATGGTAAATATAGAGGTAAATAGGTGCCTTATCCTTCATTTAGTGCTTTGAGGATATGTCTCTTAATGGTTAGATAAAGGAGGAATTTGTTGTGCAACCTCCCTAGTGAGTAGCCGACTTCAGATAGGTACATGAATTTGACTTTATTGCCTGAAAATTTGACCTAAAAGGGAGGATTTTGACCTCAGTAGCTATATGAGGCATTTTTTAATCATTTTCAAGGTTTGGAACATTGAACATTGAACTAGTGTATTTCAATTTGACAAAGTAATACAGTGAATACAGAGAAACGTTGCAGCTTAAATTTAGGGATTCATGTGGTGAGATTTTATGGCTATGTTTCTCTTTTGTAAGTAACTTCATTGAATGCTTTCTCTTTCCATTACATATCTAATTCTTTCACTCATTGTATTTAAAGGTTTTAAGCAAGATTCATGAGTAATACATTCCCTGTTTTGATGAGGTGATGATGTTGTGTTTATTTTCTTCTTAAGGAATGAATTCATACTTATATGCTTGTTCCTAATATCTCTATTCATCCTACACCATAACCATAAAACCTAAAGGGTCACTCAAGTTTTCCTACCTTTCCCCTTCATTCCCCTGCAATTTTTTCTCTTGTAACCCTACTCGAGTTTTCAAAGCCTAGCTCTAAAGGTCCATTTTCATCCAGCACAAAAATCCAAATAAAACAAACCCTAATCTACATATCTAGCCTAAAATATCCATGATCCATTCATATTGGCTGTGATTTTCATTGAGAGAGCCCTCTCAGCCTAGTAGGGTTAGCTACTAGGTCAAAGTGGTCAGTGGTTACCTTTGCTAGTCTCCTTCTTAGCCTTCGGAGATCCAGTGGAGTGCTAACACAGTATATGCTACTTATACAACTTTCCCTGTCATGATATCCAAAACTTTTTTCTTTGCAAGAATAAGATCAATTCTACTTTTCAAATCTTTGAAGTTTGAGGCTTCTTCCAGCTTGTTCTCAGATTTCATAGAGGAAGCCATGTATGCGAATCAACAAGGAATTAAACAATAGAATCTCAAAGTACGGTTTTTCCAAAGGCGATCTCAGTGTTTAGCTTGTGTAGTCCATTTCAAACCTACCTCTTTCTTAAGCATGTTTGTAATTTTTCTTAATAGCTCAGCAAGGTTTGGGATAAACTGCTTCAAAAAATTAATCTTTCCAATGAAAGATTGTAATTCTTTGAGGCTTCTTGGATGGCTGATTTTTAATATGCCATCAATCCTTTTAGGGTCTACTTTGATTCCTTCTTCTGAAATTATGTGACCAAGAAGTTTGCCTTCTTGGAGACCAAAGAGTGTCTTCTTGGGATTCAAAGATAAGCCAAATTTCCTACATTTCTCAAAAACTTTTCTTAAATGAATCAAGTGTTCTTCATCATTTTTAGAGAAAACAGTTATGTCATCAAGGTAAATGATTATAAAATAGCCAATATCTTCAGAGAAGGCTATGTCCATGGTCCTTTAGAAGGTGGCCCCTGCATTCATCAAACCAAATGGCATTTTGACATACATAAAGGTGCCCCAAGGTGTAGTAAAAACAGTCTTGTGTTGATCACTTGGGAGCACTAACACCTGATTATAACCTGAGAACCCATCCAACAGTGATATTCTTTTTGACCCAACTACCCTTTGAAGTATATGGTCCATCTTGGGCAAAGGATAGTTGTCTTTTAGGGAAGCTCTATTTAGATTTCTAAAGTCAATGCAGAGCCTGATTTTCCCTGTCTTCTTCCTAACAAAAACTAAGTTTGACACCCACTCTGAATATCTAATGGGTACTATAATCCCAACATCATACATTTTTTCAATTTCTTTCTTGACTAAAGGTAATAAAACAGGGTTTATTCTCCTTATTTTTTGTTTGAAAGGTTTCTGATTTTCCTTGAGAGAAATTTTGTGTTGAATGATGCTAGTGTCATAAGATTTCAGATCTTTGTATCCCCAAGCAAACATATCTCTAAATTATTTGAACAGCTCTATGTATTGCAGTTTTATATGAGCTGGGAGTGTGCTAGATAGTTTGATCATCTTGGGTTCTGCTAGGCTACCTATGTTATGTTCTTCTATATCTGTTTCCATAGGCTCCATTCTTGGTTCTTTGGCTACATAATTAAAGTCAAAAAGGTGTTCTAAAGGTGTGAGACCTCTTGGAATTGTATCATTTTTGCATTGTAAAACTTCCAAGTCTTTCTGGTCTGCGTTGTCAATTAATTTTGCTTCAAAAAGATTCTCACAGTGATTTATATCAGCAGAATATGTCATTTCTGTTTCTAGGATTTGTTCATTATCCAAACAATTTTCTTCATGGCTGGTTTCCAATGCTGGTATGGAAAAATCATTTTCTGATTTTAGGAAATCATCTATGTGTTTGTCAATGTCAAACACTTGCCAGTGGTTCTCATTGTCAGGCACTGCAGGCCTATTTTTGACCTTTATGTTAATATGTTCATTTATCTGGGGTACTTGGAAATTGCTGGCATTGAAGGCAAGTTCATTTGCTAGATGATTTTGTGCTCCTGGAATGAAAATGAGTTTGTATTTTTCAAAGGTCTTTAGGATATCAAGGGTAGCATTTCGATATTCTCTAAGTCTTGGGTTTTTAGCTGAGTATTCTCCTTTGATTTGTCTTATTATAAGTTTAGAATCTCCTAGGATTTTCTGGGCTTTTAATTGTTTAAGCAATTGTAAGCCAAGGAGAAAGGCTTCATATTCAACAATGTTGTTGGTGCATGGAAAATCTAGTTTATATGAATAACCCTGATTTGTATTTTGAATCGATACACTTGCCCCTGCACTTGTTTTATTACAAGACCCATCAAAGTTTATTGTCCAAATTATTTCTGCCCCATTTATTTTCTTGTTGCTGTTGATTGCTAATGTTTTGTAGAAGTTTTGATTGTTCTGGTAAACTGGTTTCCTCTTTGTTTTCCTTTTCTTGTTGAGTGATTTCATCTTCATTGTATAAGATAAAAGAATCTAAACTTGATTGAATGGAGTATATGGGAGAGTTTTTTGGTTTATCTATGTTTCTCACCATGTATTTCATGTGGGATTCCCAGTATAATCTTCTGTTTTGGTTAAAAACTGGGATGGTGGCATAAGACATGTCCATTTGCATTGTGCCTTGTAACTTAGCGCCCCATGATATTGATAACAACATACCATATTTTGGGGGTATATCAACCACTACAATGTCCAACACTAAACTCTTGGCTGGTATTTGTGCTAAGTTTACACAGAGGTCTTTGATCAAACCTAAACATTTCACTCTACTGGAGTCAAAGGAATATAAATCTTTGTATGGTCTGGCGATTTCAAGGCCTAGACTTTCCATTACTGCTTTGGGCATTAAGTTGTGAGAAGCCCCTGAATCATGCATAGCATTGTGTAATATCATATCATGTATATTAAAACTGAAATAGAAAGGAGGGAAAACTCCTTTTTGGTATTTTCCTTCAACTTCTGGGCCAAACAACAACTCAGGTTTGTCATCTGTCAAGTTTAAAGTATCAGTGTCACTTCCTAAGTTTAAGGCTTTCAAAACTTGATTTTTGTACACTTCTTGGGTCACTAGTTCAGCTAGGGGTATGGTGATCTTCATCTTGGAAATCTCTCCCTCAAGGCTGAAAGGAACTATTGATTTTGTCATATTTACATATGTTTTTTCAATTGAGTTCCTTTTAGCAATTCTGATTTGCTGAACTTTGTTTGGATTGCTATTTGGAACAAATTTGTTAGGGCCACTAGCTGAAGTGCTAGGGCTGCTTTGTTCAACATTTGGCTGGCTTCTCTTCTCTTTGTTTAAATCTTGTTTTTTAGCCAAAATGTTGGTTTTCTCTGCTGTTTTCTTAGGCTAATTTTCTGCATTTTTCCTAACAGCAGTGCTAGTGTTTTTATCTTTTGAGTTGTCTATGTTCCCTTTGCTCCTAAGATCATATTGTTTGTGCACCTCCATGATTGCATTTTCAAACCCCAGTCTATAATCATCAGAATTCTCATAGGTGTTTTCATTTTGATCTGAGGAGAAGAAACCTTATTCTTCTTCAGTAAGGAAGAAATCATCCCCATTGTCTAATCCAATCAAGTTTACATGATCTTCTGCCAACCTTTAAATCTCCCTTTCTTCCTCATATTGATCTACACAATTTTGTTGGAAGGGAGGTCTAATTTGTTGCTCATTGTCTCTTTGTCTCTCTTGATTATTTTCTCTTCTGAAATTCTGATTTCTATTTCTATTTTGGGGGTTGTTTTGAGGTTCTCTCGGTGGCACTCTATCATTTAAGTTGATCTTTTCAAGCATTCTTTCCATTACTTTCACTAGGTTGTCAATTTTGGTATTAGAGGATGAGGTTGAGGGTGCAGTATCATCTTTATAAGTTACCCTCTTCTCTGATCTTAACCTAACTCTTTTCTCAATTAAGTTTGCTTCTACACTCACAGCTCCCTTCTGCATGTCTTCTAGAGTCAAATAATCTCTCTCCCTTAGTTGATAGGCCATATCAGGATCGAAACCTTCAGGATATTTTACTAAGGCCATGCCTTGGGGAGGTTTCATGTGATGTGGAAGAGCATTGTAGATACTGTTAAACCTGGTGGAGTAGTCATGAACACTCTCTCCCTGATTTCTTTTAATACTGCTATACTCTGCTAATATTTGGAGAGGGTTGCTTTTGATTTCCCATTTGTTTATAAATGCTTTATGTAAAGAGGGAAGGTCATTGCTGCTATTAGGAGTTAAGCCTTTAAACCACTTCTTTACTTCTCCTCCTAAACTTTGAGCAAATATTCTCATCTTTATGGTCTCATCTTCTATTTCCATATAATCAAAATCATCTTCCATCCTATCTACATGTTGTTTAGCTGTAGTAGATTATTTTCCAGTGAAATGGGAATTTTAGACTGATAGTCATTTGGCAAGGGAGACATAGGTTGTGGTAACACTAATGGGGCATACCATGCTGCCATGGATGGAAGGAAAGGTGGATTTACAAGGGGGAAAGTGGGCTGAAATGGAGTGTTTTGAACAATGGTAGTATGGATTGGAGTGGAAGAAACACTTGGGCCAACAAACTGGTTTTGAGCAGATTTGTTATGGAAAAGGCTAAAGTGTTGAAGAAGCTGGGAATCAGGAGGAGTAGAAGGTGAGGCTTCTCTACTAAAGCTCTGCTACAAATCTGCAATTTCAAGATCAACTTGGTTTAAATCACCTTGATACCTAGTTCTAAATATGTTCTTTGTATGATGTAAGTCAAAGTGTGAATCCTCCAAGACAGCAAGGTTTTCAGGGACAGACTTTGTTCTTGGGATGTTTCGATCAGTAGTTGGTTTTCCAGCTCTAGAAGTTTGCCACAAAATATTCTATGGATTTTCAACTATGGTAGGGGGATTAGGATCTGGATGGGATCTAGTGTTGATCCTATGTGAAGCCAGACTACTTTTTCAAAAATGAGAGAGGCTGAAGTTTTTAGGACTGTTTTGAAAGTATTGCTTCTCACAATGTCTTATCTAGTATGGGACTAGGTTTCTAAACTTCCTCAAGGCTGGTTAACACAATCTTAAGGGAATATGAAGATCTAGATGGGTAGTAGGCCTACTGGGTCTAGTGGAGTCGCCAGGTGCAAAATTTTTAGCTTTTGGTGAAGGTAAAATGTCTTATGGTTCCACCACCAAGTTTATTATGAAGGTAATCTGAAATATTTTTGGATTTTGTATATTTCTATGGTTATGAGAGTGTCATATGTATGATTTTAACACTTAGCTAAGGTGCTAAAACAAACAGAATATACTCTATGGCTTACTAACTGATTTTCTTAGAGACTTGTAGGACTAAAGAGTTTATAATAGTTTGCTAGGTTATCATAGATTCAATAGGTCCCACCGTGATCGCCATTATGTTGGTGTCCTGTGTTTTGATAGATTGGCTAACCAAAAGACAAGGCAACATTAGAACCAATCTTTAGAGTTCCAGGATCTAGTCCTCCTGTTCTCAAAGAGGGATCTCTCAAATTGTTTGCAAAGATATGTCTTGTTTGCTTTTAAGTATTGATTTTAGACTAGTTATTAAGTGCAAGTGTTTGTTTGGTTTGTTTGGTTGAATTGGTACAACAGAACATGAAAGGTCTAGGAAAGCTAGGTAGAAAGAATAAGTGTTAGATTCATTGGGAAATGGAGTCAAAATGAAGTTGGTAATAGGCTCATAAGTGGATATGTGATATCAAAGGGAAAATCTAACTTGGCCATAGGATCCTTTAGTTTTGTGAATGAGATGGACATTAATGATTTTAAAAGAGAGATTGAATTCTCAACAAAGGGAACTTGAAAACATAAATTGAACAATAAAGAGGTATTTGATAGACAGGGCTAACCATGAATCCTACAAACCACACTTTAAGCAAATGATGACTTCAAGACAACTTCTAAAATGAAATCTAAGATTCGGGAGCACATCCTATTTCCTTAAAGATTTTATTTCAAATGACTTAGAAAACATAAAAGATTCACTGATAATTACAGTCATAGAAGAGGGAACACCTAACACATCTATGATCACAGCTATAAGACCTTTAAAAAAAAATTTCAAGTAGGGACAAAGGGCATGATCAAAACAGGCATCCTTGGCTAACTGTAAACAATGGTACTTCAAAGGGAGACTTCAAAAACAGCTTTCAAGTGGTAGCAGACAAGCAGGGAAAACCATAAATCATGCTGGAACCAACTATTTGAACTATTAGAGAAATAAACAAGCATGAGGACTAAAGAGAAAGATTAAAGACTCTAAAATACCTCAGCAGAAGAAAACATAAAACAATGAAGGATAAACAGGTCTAAGGTGCTTCTAGGAGTCATTTCTTAGCCTAAAATTTTCATCCTACTGTAGTAAGAATTTATGAAACATAATGAAAATAGGAAAAACATTAGACAGTTCATAATACATCACTAACAGCCAAGCTCAGGGATCCAATGATAGAGCCTTCTCAAGAACAAGCATGTCACAACATCATCAAGCTTCCAAGACTTCAATTTCTTCTTCAACTTCAAAAGACTATGTATTATTTTAGAGAGTTTCAGTATTACAACTAGTGACCAACCAAAAATTTCTCATCTTCTTCAGAAGTATTTATAGAAGAAATGAGGGGGTGGAAGAGTTTTAGAATTGAAGTGTAATTAATTCTACACTAAATGCAACTCCTAGCCTCAAAAACCATGCAAGGCATAAGGCAGGAAAGCATTGAACTACAACTCTGTTTTATTAACTCTGTTTTCTGTTTTTAGGCTTAGTGGGTGAAAAAGATTGACTTTAAGGCCTTTTTATCTTTTACAATAACTTCACTGACAGTTTGAAATATCTTCCTTTGTTCGAAATAACTGTTCAGCTATCTTTAGGCAAAATATAACTGACCAGGCAATAACTATGCCTTCTTCTGATTTATTAAGGCTGCAGGTGGCACTTTGGTAGCTGAAGAGGATATTTTAGCCTCTGATGTGGCAGTGGAGGCCTCCTTTACTGATATTTTTCTTTGTTTACCTTTAAACACTTTTAATTTTCTTTTGGTCTGTGTTTAGGCTTAATTAGCCTTGATCTGCATCTTTGGCCCTTTGTTCTTTGACACTATCTGTAACTCTTTAAAAGGTGGATTAAAGCTCTGATCTTTGGGCTTCAGCTTTAATCACTCTTTAACCTTGATTTCTTCATTTCTAATACACTTTGCTATTGTTTGTTTATATAGGTGGCTTGATGCAGATGGAGGGTTTCTGTCAAACCCTGGATCATGATCTAGATGATTTAAACTTGGATTTAATACTCTGGAGATCCTTTCTTCTTTGGTTTAAGTCACAGAATCGTCATTCTGGACTGAACTGGTCACCTGTCTGTGACTGTGGAAATACACAGAGCCAATACCATTAAAACCATGCAAAATACACAAAATCTATTAAGAAATCCTGCGGAGATGGTAAAGACTGCTTCGGAGGGTTTATGGGGGTGGAGGAGCAGTGAGGAAGAACGTGAATGCAGCGGAAAAAGGGAGGAAAATCCTGGCAGAATAGCTAACCGGGTGAAAATGGAGTTTGGGTGGACAGCGAACAGGAACCGTTAGATTAGGATAATCAACGACAGAGATTTAATCGCAGAATCGCATTGGTGGGAGGAAAGGGCAAAGTGGCGATGCAATGTGCCGATGCGATTGAGCGCGGACCGTTCGATCTAAGAGAGATCAACGGTCAGGTTTAAATCGGCGGGTGCGATGGTGAAGGGCTATGGGCGGAGCGTGATTGAATCTTAGCCGTCGGTTCTTGTGGATTCGATGGTTGAGATAAAATCGGGGGATCGACATCGGAGGAGGGAAAGGAAAGGACAAGGGAAAAATGCGATTGTCGACTTGCGATGGAGCGAGAGCTGTTGATCTGAAAACTAGATCGACGAGGGATATTTAACGATGAATAAATAGGAGGAAATTGTAGGTTTTGGAATGGGGAGAAATATGGGCCATTAGATCTGGGCGTAAAAGATCAGATCAACAGTGGAGAATTGATCACGAGATCGCATCGACGGGAGGCAAATAACCATGAAAAAACAAGTAAAATGAGTTTTGTGATGCGATGAATATTTACGATGCGATGAGCGCTTCAAGCTCGGTCACAGCGCAGGTTATATGTGGAAATGGGGCTGGGGCTAAGGCCGAAAGGGGCTTAAGGCCTTAATGCTAAAAAATGGGTTTTTAGGCAAAAATGAAGGTTTTTTCAGGGGATTTTGAGGGTTCCGATAAGGGAGAAAAGGGTTTTTAAACCAAATGAAAAGGGGGACATAAGATTTAAGAAGGGTTTTGGAATGGTTGAGAGGTTAATATGAAAGGATGAAAGGGAAAATTTGTAAAGGAAAATAGGGGTGGTAATGGAGATGATTTGTGAAAATGAGATGGAGAGGTGAATGATGAGAATGGAGGCTCATGAGCAGTTTTCTTTGGTAAACAACAGGTACTTTAGGACTGATAGTGAAACAACAGTGAAGATTAACTCAAAGGGTAAAGAACATCATAAGACTTCAAAAGATGATAGGTTTTCAGAGGAAACTATCTCTTGAAGGTTTAAAAGACAAGTTTAGCCACCATTGGGTATGACAAAATTTATAGGTGGATAACAATAGGTATAATAGAATAGTATAGATCACAATGCACAAAAAGAAGACACGATTTACCTTGGGAAAACCCACCAAGGAGAAAAACCTAGCAACCTTTTCAATAGAGAAACTATTATATTCAACAAGAGACACACCTAGAACCTATGGTCAAACTTGGTCAACCCATCCAAGTCAAGCTTCCCAATCTGATCTAAATTTTTTCTCTACTTGATCGGACCCAGAATTTTGGCCCTCCTGCAACTGCCAGTTACCCCAAAATTTTGGCCCTTGTAACTGCCCAAAATTTTGACCCCTTGGAATAGAACTACCAAGAAAAAACAACATACGAGAAGAAAGAGAATCTATCTACATGTGTGATATTGACAGAGAGAAAGAGATGTAATTTGACTTCTTTTTTGTCCTTCTTGATCTTCGCTGAGATGCCTAGAAAATTTATTCTCGAGGAAGTGAAAATTTGGTGGTGGAGGAATGAGGTCGAGCTGCCTTTATATAGTGATCTACTGGGTTTAATGGGTGCGTCCTTTGCCCCGGGATGACTTTACTTGGAGGGAGAACGACTTGACAACTTTTGGAGCCAAAAAATACAATTTAAAAATTCAAGTTTTCTTCTTTTAAAAGTCGCAATGGGACTTTGACTCAAAATAATTTTCTTTTGACTCTATCATTTAAAATATGCTTTACAATAATCAACATAAGTACATCAATTGGGAAAATATACATTATGAAGACCGACCATAGTTACAAATTCAACACGAAGAAGGACGAATTATCTCAAGCATCTCTTTCTCTCTCTTTCTCTTTGACTTTGCATGTGTGACTTTTTGGGCATATTATAGGTAGCAGGTCAAACTTTTGGGCAACATGGCCAGGATTCTAGGTAGTAAGGCCGAGTTTCTGGGAGGTAAAAATTCACCGTAGGCAAAATAGACACAACTAAAATTGCTGGTCCTCACTAGAGGGAATTTTGACCAGGTTTGATTGTCAGTTTGACTATCATATTGACTAGAAAAATTAGGTATATCTCTTGTTGAACTTAATAATTTCTCTAGGGAAATGGTTGTTGGTTTTTTCCCCCAAGTGGGTTTTCTTAGGGTAAATCTTATGTTGTCCTTGTCCATTGTGATCTCTACTGTCGTAATGCATTTATGGTTGATTTTTTGAAGTGTAATTTCTTAACGATAAATCAGAAGTGCTAATAAATATCTACATCATTATAAGTAATTATCAATATTTCATAAATGAGTGCTTATACCTATTGCACTTGAAAAATCAACGAACAGTTCTCTTATGTAGTCAAAATTTTGTGTTCATCATTGTTTTAAGCATGCCACGTGTAGTTAATTTATTTTGAGTCATATTAAATAGTTCTCTTAATTATTTGGAGTCAATACTCCATTTTCCATTTTTGGCTTTGGTAGGTCAAAAATTGTATTGAATAAATGGTGAGTGATTGCTATCAAGTCTCCTCATCCATGTAATTTTAGTGGTTAGGTTTGTCAATAACATGGTAAATGTATTTAATTTGGAGTTTGGGTTAGTCAGTCCAAATTGAGGAAAAATCAAGTCTTGAATTCCATTGTTTCTTGAGTCAATTTGGATAGAGATGGGAATTATATGTGATTACTGTTATTAGGTGTGTTTTTGAGTCATATCATGATTGTCATGTCATTGTGACTTTTGTGAATTAGAATCGAGTTTTTCTTCCTTGATATTGTCTCAGTTTTATCCTGTATAGGTACAAGTGCATGCAATTTATTTCATAAGTTTAGCCCAAGTTTTTCTAGGTTCATTGCAATCTAAAAAGGAAATTTTTCCTTATATGGAGCCATTCTTATCACCCACGACTAGACCTTTTATAATATTGGTGTCGTCTCAGACATATACACTTGAATCCATTAGTTGTCAGTAGTGAGGAGTATGTGGAGGTTTCTATTGCATGTCAATGTGAAACATGTCTATGTACCATGTTCATCAATTCCCCATATGTTTCTTGGAGTTTTGGTGAGAGAGAACCAATACAAGTTAATTAGTTGCAAATTAGACACATCACTGAACATGATTGGCAGCTAAATCAAATGCTAGGTTGCAATGTAGAAGGATCTAGCCAAACTCTGTTTATTGTTCACAATATACTCAAAATCAACATCCAAATCTTGTATCCTATGGATGATTTGATTGCAAAACATTGAAACATAATTATTCCAAAGTCTATCATCTATAGATTGTTGATGTCCATATGTCGATCTGTTTGTTACAGATCTGGTGATTTGTTTGGTTCCTTTTTTTTATCTGAAAACATTAAGTTTAACAACCATCATCAATTTCTCTCTTTGTTAGTTGTAAGGATATACCATAAGTGGATTTTGGTGACCATGAACCATCTTCATTGGATTTGTGAATTCTCCCCCTTGAGATTTAGGAGAGTTTTATCATTGTAGTACCCACTTTAAGGTATAAGATAGTATCATTGTCATTTTATTGTTAGTTGCAATATTTGTCTTTACTCAAGATTGAACTCTTTGATAATATTGGTATAATCACTTGGTTATTGAAGACCATAGTCATGAATTGGTCCACCCATAATGAATCTTTTTTCTTGTAGTTTGTTTTCACTTGGATCATTTCTCTGTTGAATAGTACTTGTTACCACAATGTTGACAAGGATGGAGATAAAAAAATGGATCTTCCACGTGGCTAGTGTGATTGCAGTGTTGGTACTTTGGTTTTTTTCTTTGATTTTTGATATCTCTTTATAAAAAAATATTACACAAAAAATTATGTGGTGTTTTGAAATGTGGGATATGAAGGTTGTTGTTGTTGCCATATTGTAGAATCTATTGATTTTGTTGCATTGTATTTCTTTCCATGACCTTACAATATGTTGAGTTTGTAACTATGGCCAATCTATATAATGTACATTTGGTCACTTGATGTAATTGTATTTATCCTTGTAAAAACATATTTATAAATGCCTGAGTCAAAGAAAAAATAATTTTGAGTCAAAGTCCCATTGAGACTTTTTAAAGATGAAAATTTGAATTTTTGAAATGTAATTTTTGGCTCTAAAAGTTACAAGTCGGCTTCCCTCCAAGTCAAGTAGGCCCTAACTCCAAAATAAACCCATTTGACCTGGAAAAACCACTATATAAAGGAAACACCTCCTTCTCCACTTGGGAATTTGGTCTCTCTCACACAAGACAGGTTGTGGCAATAAAGAAAAAGACAAGAAGGACAAAGTAGGACGAAGGAGGCACACATTTCTCTTTTTCTCTCTCTCTAGCACCTTGCACGTGCGGACTAGTCTATCTCCGTGGTTCAAATTTTTCTGGGGAAACTATTGCATGGAGCTGAAATTTATGGGTAAATAGGGAAATTTTTGTAGGGCCAAAATTCTGGGGCAACTGGTAATTACAGGAAGGCCTAAATTCCAGGGAAACTGGTAACTATAGGAAGTCCAAACTTATAGGGAAACTAGTAATTATAGGAAGGCTGGAATCCTAGGGCAACTGGTAATTATAGGAAGGCCAAAATTCTAGGTTAGGAAGGGAGAGTGAGTTGCTGCATCTGATTGGGTGAATTGACATGGAGGAGAATACTGGGTTTTACCATAAGTCTATGTGTTTCTCTTGTTAGGTAAGATGAATTTATCTATTGAAAAATTTTGCTAGGTTTTTCCCCTTGGTGGGTTTTCGCAGGGTAAATCTTGTCTTATTTTGTGCATTGTGATATCTGTTGTTCTACTATTATTTATGGTTGAATTTCTGAAGTATAATTGCTGAATGAAAAACTAGAATAAGTTAAAATAAGATCTACATCAAAATTAATTATCATAATTTCAGAAATATCGTGCTAACCCTAATTGCAATAAGAAAATCAACATGGTATCTAAGAATTGCTGAAGGAAGGAAGCAACAATGAGATCACCTTGAAAAAACCATATAGAGCTTTATATTCAAGTCCTTCTTTCAAATCTGTTTCTATGGCTTCCTCTATTAAATATGAAAACAAACTAGAGGGAGCATCAAACTTCAGATCTTGGAAAGTCAGAATAGATATTTTTCTTGCAAAGAAAAAGGTTTTGTATATCTTTACGAGGAAGGTTACTGAACCAACTGATGAAGAAGGGAAATAGAAATTCAAGGAAGATGGAATCAATTATATGATTATTATAGTGGAATCCATTAGGGATCATTGGGTTCCCTACATTACAAAATTTGATACTTCAAAGATGTATGATGCCTTAATGAATCTATACACTATAAAGAATGTTGGTCAATTAATGAGATTGAAGAAAGAACTTTGAAATAAAAGTATGAATAATGAAAAAATAATGGCTTATTACTTCGTAAGTATTTCTCAAATAAGAGACCAAATTCAAACAATTTGTGAATCCATTCCTGATCAAGAATTAGTGATTACAACACTCAATGGTATTCTTAGATCATGGGATGATTTTGCATAAGGTATAAGTAGTTGGAAGGAGGATCCTACACTTGAACTACTATGGACATCTTGTGCTCAAGAATAAGCAAGATTGATGACTATGGATCGTCAAGATGAGTAAATTCAAGCCCTTGCAACTCCTTTCAAGAACAAGGGAAAGAAGAAGTTTGGACCTCAACATAAGAAGTCAGGAAAGGGATATTCTTCCTCTAAGAAGAAGAAATACTTATCAAAGATCCAATTTTATGGATGTCAAGAATATATACATTTCAAGAGAGATTTTCCTAATATAGCCAATAAAAATAAGAGAAAAGGGAAATAACATGCTTCCACAACAAATGTTTAAGATGAAAACCAAAGAAGCCCAAAGGTGATAAGGATTTTCTTTACTATTATGCTTTTAAATGTTCCTTTGCAGATGATGATGATAGGTGGTTGGTGGATATTGGAGAATCAAGTCACATGACTGGAGAATGTGAGAATATTTCAAGCATGGCAGAAACAAAGTTGTCTCAAAGGGTTGAATTGGGAGAAAATAACAACTATGTAGTCGAAGGAGTTTGGAATGCATCCATAGAGCCAGAAAATGGTAAAAATGTACATCTCAACAATGTTCTTTATGTGTCAGGTTTGAAAAAGAATCTTCTCTCTATTTCTTTTTTGGAAGATAAAGGAGATAGAATGGATTTTGTGGATGACAAATTACTTGTGAAATTTCAAAATTGAAATCCTATTGCAATCACTGGAAATTATTTTTCTAATTGTTAATTAATTTAACAATTTATCTACTATGAAAAATACCAAATAATTCATACTGCAACCTTCAAAATTAAACTGTGGAAGAAAATAACATTGGAAACTGAGAAAATACTAGCACACACACATAATATTGTCGCATCATGTTGCACTCAACTTCTCTGGCTGATGCAAACCTTACAAGAATTTCAAATCAAATGTTCACCTCCTATCTCCATTATGTGTGAAAATACAAGTGCCATTAGTATCTCAAAGAATCTTGTTATGCATTCCAAGACCAAGCACATTCCCATCAAATATCACTTCTTACGTGAACAAGTGCTTGAACAAAAGGTGAAATTGGAGTATGTTCCCTCCAAAGAACAAGTTGCTGATATATTTACCAAACCTCTACCCAGGGAAGCGTTCAAATATCTCAGACAGAAACTGGGAGTAGTCTCTGCCATGCAGAAGATCAGATCTACTTAAATACATAAGATTAAATTGGTTGTGAGGTGTTGTTGGGCATCTCTGAATGCACAGGCTAAGGGGGAGAATTGGTCATATGAAAAGGATACATTGTTGGCATTTATAAGTATTTTGTTATATTATGTTTGAAGATGCAGCACGATCTCAGGGGGAGCATGGTATTGTCGGTTCCAAGGATCTTGATCAAATCTTTGCCATTGATGTCAAAGGGGGAGGAAAAGCAACAAAGGGCTTCTATAAGACAATTAGAGGAAGAGTATTGCCATCAATGCCAAAGGGGGAGATTGTTGGAAATATTGTCATTGATGGCAAAGGAATTGGCATCTGAAACAGTAACTAGGAACAGAGAAAAGAAACATACCAGAGGACAAAGGTCAGCAGAGAAGAACAGAGAAAGAGTGCATCTACAGAAAGCACTATCAATCAAGGAGCCAATTGAATTTAGTAGGAAGGATATTTGTGTCCCTGAGTAATTAATTCATGTGTGAACATATGTATGCATCCTGATGGAGAAACCCTATGAGGGGATTAATAGTGCTCTGTATGTAGTTCGAGGAACTGATGCCAATTTGGTCGACTGTGTATCCCAAACTGGTAGACAGTGGAGTTATATACATTCGTTGAATATAAGTCTGAAGGTAAATTGGGATCAATGTTGGGGATTGATCCCAGAATTATCTGTGCCTTTATTGAATTGAGCAAGTGCAATATATGAACGTGTTCTTGATGAAGGAATTGTGAATTCCTGCAACCAACACGGAACTTGGTGAGTGGGACTTTCATTGGAACAAATCTTCAGAATTACGAACAGTCCGAAAGGATTTCATCGGAGCTGTATAACAGTAATCATGGTTACATGAACTGATAACGCAGAGAAACGAATTAGCGAAAGTACGTTGACGGAACCTGGAGTAGAGGGGCAAAACCTTGCGAATGAACAGTAAACGTGGTTTAAGGCTGGAAGTGGTTTTTATCGCACCGCTCTTGACGGGCAAGCGGTATTCAAGAGTTGGGGAGCGATTCCATAGAAGAGAGACACGCGTCCCTGTACGATTCCACAAAACCGCTTATCACTGCGTGCCATCGCGCGTTATTGTTCGACCCAGGATGCCCAGCGAAATTGTTGAGCGCTGTTGATCTGGGAAGGGGTCATCAGATGGTGTTCATTTGCTATAGATGCACGAAGGTTAACCAAGGTACGACATGCCATCGCGCATTATCATCTGTGCATCATCGACAAACGATAACCGTCGGATCATCTGAAGACCGAGCGATGTGCTCTTCACCGTCGGATGGAAATGATCGTTAGCGATGGGCCCAGTTTTAAATTATATTGTTTAAGCCGTCGATTACGTATGTGGGGCCGGAACCAAAGGTCTATTTAAAAGCCATTTGATAAAAGCGCTGGTTATTAATATAAAGTTCTATCATATATTTAATTTCCAAAGGTTGTGAATAATATTTATTTATTTATCAAATTCCACGAATTTGATAAATAAAATTCCAATAAAAGAAAGAAAACCATCAGCGGCACGTTAAAGTTTCTTAACCTTGGCTATAGTATTATTTGGCGGAGATAAAGATTACCTTTAGGACGATTCGTGCATGAAAGAACGAAGATTGGGATTTCAATTTGGATTAGTTCAACTTTTAATATGAATACCATTAGCGGTTGAGTGGTTTTCTACTCATGGTATTAATAAAGGCAAAACTATATAAGGAGAAGTGTATTATGGTTCATTAGGTGCAGATGAAAGGGTTGTTAATAAATAAATAACTTTAAGAGATATCTGCATATATGACACACCTATGGATATGATATGGAAATGACGAATCTCTACGATGATCAGCAAAAGAAATGATGAAGACCTGATGGAAGACTGATGAATAAATTGAAGAAAGAGGAAGTACCCTGCCAGTAGAAGCTGGAGTTAAAATCAGGGGGTTGGAGCTCCCTTCCAGTAGTGGCTAGAGAACGAGAGAAGGTTGTAGCCTTTCTGCAGGGCGGTGCCTGCGTGCTGGGATGAGTCTGCGCCAGTACAATATTGTAAGAAGTTTTCTTTATAATAAATATTGAAGACAGAGACGACAGCAGCGGTGGTTTTCTCCCGAATTGGGTTTCCACCTTAATACTGGTGTTCATGTGTGTTGCTTATGTGTGATGGTTTATTCTGTTATTACTGCACATGCTTATTGCTTACTAAACATATGAATGATGCGATGATCTAAGTAAAGAATTAAGCGTATAATAAGATCTCTGGACATATGAAAGTTTTCTTAAGGATATCCACATTTATATGCGAGCTGGGTTCAGTAAAGTAACGTATGGGTTTAAGAGGAACAAAAAGTGAAAATTTTTCAGTCAGCTCTAAATACTGATTCACCCTCCCCCTCTCAGTATTTTTCTCAATAATTGGAATCAGAGTAGGTCCTTATGAGAAAGGCTTAACCGCTAGAAGGAAGATCAAAACAAGATGAGAAATCAAGATGGAACAACTTCTATCAGGCCTCCGCTATTCAACGAAAGTAATTTAATCTTCTGGAAAACAAGGATGAGATCCTATCTTCAGTCTCTTGGGTGCAGATATATGGGCTATTGTTGAAGCAGGATATCAATATCCAGCTGCAGTACCAACAGATCCAATGGAAAGAAAGAATTATGAAACAAATTCAAAGGCAGTTAATGCTCTATTGGGAAGTGTAACTGAATCAGAATTTTTCAAAGTCATGCAGCTGAATACAACAAAGGCAATATGGGACAAAATCATTCTAAGTTATGAAGGTGATGCAAAGGTAAAAAGTGCTAAACTCCAAACTCTCAGAATTCAATATGAGAACCTAAAAATGCACAATGAGGAGAGCATTGCTAATTTCTTTTTACGTCTTGATGACATTGTAAATCATATGAGAAATGTGGGAGAAACAATAACCAAATCAACTTTGGTTGAGAAAGTTTTAAGATCACTAACGACAAAATTTGAGTCAAAAGTTTCTGCTCTTGAAGAAAAGCAGGATCTTCAAAATCTTACTGTGGTGCAACTTCATGGCATACTAACTGCATATGAAATGAGAAGAGGAGGACCATCTGAAGTCAAAGAAGCCGTCTTTAGAGCTTCTACAAAAGGGAAATAAGTACAAGAGACAGAAGCATCAGGGTATACCTTAGAAGAAGATGAGGTAAATTTTGTAAAGAAACTCCAACTTGGTACAGGACGGTTCAGAGGTAAGCTTCCTTTCAAATGTTTTGCTTGTGGAAGAGTTGGTCATTATGCTGCTAAGTGTCCTCACAAAGAAACACATGAAAAAGGAAAGGAAGTAGCAAGAAGGAATAAGAACCAGTTTAGCACCAGAAAAAGTTACTATACTCATGAAGACAATGATGGGTTATCAGACAGTGAATAAGAATGTGAACAAGACCTTAGACTTCTCATGGCATTTGAAAAGGAGTCTAGAGAAGAAAAGGATACTTTTATGGATGCTTTAGAGGACAACGATTTTCTTGATGAAATCAATCAACTCAAAATATGCTTAGAAGAAAGTAAAATAACCATAGAGACTCTGAAAAACCAGCTTCAAGAAAAGGAGAAACATAATGAGAATTTGGAATGTGAAATAGTAAGTCTAAGAAAAGAAATTGAGAAAGTAAAGACTTTGAATCTTAGATTTTCTAAAGGAACTGAAACTTTAGATGAGATTATCAAGATACAACGTTCTCCTCTTCTAAATATAGGTCTTGGATATATCGTAGAATCTTCTCAGGCTTCAACACCAAATTATCTAAAAGCAGCTACAACCAGTACACAACACTCTGCCCCTCAGCAAGGGAATAAAGAATCTCTACAGATAAAGCATGACCATCTCAATTCAAGGAACACTAATAGTAGTACCTTTCAAAGAAACACCAATCAACAGGTAAATTCAAGTAGAAGATTTCATGGTCGCAGAAATTTCTTCTTCAATGGACAATGTTTCTCATGTCACAATTTTGGTCATAAAGCTGTTCAATGTGTTGCATATAAAACCTTCATGACAAGGGAAGCAAGAAAGAGAAGAATTGATATTGGAACGAAGAATAATACATATAACAACTTTTCTCCTCTTCAAAATGAAGTTGAATGTGCTTATTGCAATAACTTTGGCCATGAAGAATCTGAATGCAGGAGCAAAGTCCAGCTAAAAGAGCATCTTCCTTCAAGCTCCAAAGTGTGGAAAAATAAGGAATTATAGGTTGAAAATTGTGGCATAGCTTTATTTGCAGAAGGTGAAGAAAATCAATGGTACATTGATAGTGGATGCTCAAAACACATGACAGGTGACAAAGATAAACTTCTTGCATATAGTGCTCTAGAAAAGGAAAAGAATGTTACATTTGGAAATGATACTCCTACTGTCATTAAGGGAAAAGGGTCTGTTTTTCTAAAAGAAAAGGTGAAAGCTAATAATGTCATGTATGTGGATGGATTAAAGCATAACCTGTTAAGTGTAAGTCAGATGTGTGATCAAGGAATTGAAGTTGTCTTTAGTTCAAAAGAATGTGTGGTACGTGATCTTGATACAGGTAAAACAATTATAAAAGGAAACAAAACTCCAAGCAACCTGTATGTATTAAAAAATGCAAAGAACAATGTTACTTGAGTAAATATTCAGAAAAATGGCTATGGCATAGAAGGTTGGGGCATCTGAGCTTCTCTCAAATCAGCAAATTAAGAAGACTCAAATCTGTTCGTGATCTTCCCAATATTACTCTACCTGAAAATATCATATGCAAATCTTGCCAATTCGGTAAGCAAACCAGAGTGCAATTTAATGCCAAGGAAGGATCATCAAGTAAGCCTCTTGAACTCATTCATACTGACATATGTGGACCTATGAGGAAAAAGTCACCACGTGGTGAAGAATACTATATCTTATTCATTGATGATTTCTCTAGGATGTGTTGGATTGGGTTGATTAAACATAAAGATGAAGCATTTGAGAAATTTCAGATCTTCAAAGCACTGGTTGAAAATGAATTAAATCTAAAAATAAAGTGTCTTAGATCTGATCGAGAAGGAGAATATACATCCAATGAATTCCTTGAATTTTGTGAACAACATGGCATAAAAAGATAGTTTTCTGTAGCTGGCACTCCACAACAGAATCGCGTAGCAGAAAGAATGAATATAACAGTTCAACAAATGGCTAGAGCCATGCTTGATGATTCTGGAACACCTGACACATTTTGGGGAGAAGCAGCACATACTGCAGTAAATATTCTTAACAAGGCACATGTTCGTGTAAATAGTGATAAAACTCCATATGAACTCTAGTATGGTAATTCTCCCACTGTAAAGCATTTTAGAATTTTTGGAAGCAAATGTTTTATAAAAAATAATGATGAAAAACTTGGCAAGTTTGAACCCAGAGCAGATGAAGGAATATTTCTTGGTTACTCCTCTAGGAGTAGGGCATATAAATGTTATAATAAAAGACTTTGGAAGATTGTTGAATGTATAGATGTTGTTATTGATGAGTCTCCCACAGCTCCAAAAGAAGAAAAACAAACAACAAATGAAGATGATGATGATGATGACATATATCCTTCTACATCAAATAGTAATGATATAAACAATGAACCCAATGAAGAACCCGAAGATAATTTATCTGAAAAGGCTCCATCCAGATATGTTCAAAAGAATCATCCAAAATCTCAAATTTTGGGAGAAAAGGGAGCAGGTGTACAAACAAGAAGGACTCTTGTGGGATCTTCCAGTTACCTGGCATTTCTATCCACTATTGAACCACAAAATGTCAATCAAGCCAGCAAAGATGAATGTTGGATTCAAGCCATGAATGAAGAACTTGATCAAATTGAAAAGAATCACACTTGGGAATTAGTACCAAGACGTCATGACAAAAATGTCATTGGAACTAAATGGATATTCAAAAATAAGTTAAATGAGAATGGGGATGTTATAAGAAATAAAGCTAGACTTGTTTGCAAGGGGTATGCTCAACAAGAAGGTATAGACTTCGAAGAAACTTTTGCTCCTGTAGCCAGACTTGAAGCCATAAGAATGTTTCTTACTTTTTCAAGCTTCCAACAAATCAAATTTTATCAAATGGATGTTAAATCTGCTTTTCTCAATGGTGATCTAGAAGAAGAAGTTTATATAGAAAAACCAGAAGGATTCATTTTGGGAAATGATGAAAAAATTGTTTGTAGACTTAAAAAGGCTCTATATGGTCTCAAACAAGCTCCAAGGGCATGGTACTATCATCTTGACAAATATCTTCATCAACAAGGATTTTCAAAGGGGTCTGCTGATAGCAACTTATACACAAAAACTGAAAATGACAAACTATTGATTGTGGTTATATATGTTGATGATATCATTTTTGGAAGTAATGAAAAGTATATGAGTCAGAAATTTGCTTATGATATGCAGCAAGAATTTGAAATGTCTTTACTTGGGGAACTAACATTCTTTCTTAGCTTGCAAGTGCAACAAGAAACAGATGGCATATTCTTATCACAAGCAAAATACCTTAAGAAAATCCTGAAGAAGTATGGCATGGAAGATTGCAAACCTGTAAGTACACCAATGATAACCAGATGTAATCTCAGTTCTAATGATGATTCCCCCATGGTGAATCAACCAGAATATAGATCTATGATAGGAAGTCTACTTTATCTCACTGGGACAGGATCAGACATTATGCATGCAGTTGGGATTGTTGGATGATTCCAAGCTAATCCAAAAGAGTCTCACCTTCAGGCTGTGAAAAGAATATTCAAATATCTACAAGGAACTCAAGACTTTGGACTATGGTATCCAAAGAATGCTGATCTCACTCTTCATGCATACACTGATGTAGATTGGGCTGGAAATGTTGATGATCGGAAAAGTACTAGTGGTGGTGCATTCTATATGGGGCCCCGGTTAGTATCTTGGTTCAACAAGAAGCAAAGCTCTATTGCCTTATCTACAGCAGAAGCAGAATATGTGGCTGCTGCATCATGTTGCACTCAACTTCTCTGGATGATGCAAACCTTACAAGACTTTCAAATCAAATGTTAACCTCCTATCTCCATTATGTGTGACAATACAAGTGCCATCAGTATCTCAAAGAATCATGTTATGCATTCCAAGACCAAGCACATTCCCATCAAATATCACTTCTTACGTGAACAAGTGCTTGAATAAAAGGTGAAATTGGAGTATGTTCCCTCCAAAGAACAAGTTGCTGATATATTTACCAAACCTCTACCCAGGGAAGCGGTCGAATATCTCAGACAGAAACTGGGAGTAGTCTCTACCATGCAGAAGATCATATCTACTTAAATATAGAAGATTAAATTGGTTGTGAGGTGCTGTTGGGCATCTCTGAATGCACAGGCTAAGGGGGAGCATTGGTCATATGAAAAGGATACATTGTTGGCATTTATAAGTCATTTTGTTATATTATGTTTGAAGATGCAGCATGATCTCAAGGGGAGCATGGTATTGTCGGTTCCAAGGATCTTGATCAAGTCTTTGCCATTGATGTCAAAGGGGGAGGAAAAGCAACAAAGGGCTTCTATAAGACAATCAGAGGAAGAGTATTGCCATCAATGCCAAAGGGGGGATTGTTGGAAATATTGTCATTGATGGCAAAGGAATTGGCATCTGAAACAGTAACTAGGAACAAAGATAAGAAACATAGCAGAGGACAAAGGTCAGCAGAGAAGAACAGAGAAAGAGTGCATCTACAGAAAGCAGTATCAGTCAAGGAGCCAATTGAATTCAATAGGAAGGATATTTGTGTCCCTGAGGAATTAATTCATGTGTGAAGATATGTATGCATCCTGATGGAGAAACCCTATGAGGGGATTAATGGTGCTCTGTATGTAGTTCGAGGAACCGATGCCAATTCGGTCGACTGTGTATCCCAAACTGGTAGACAGTGGAGTTATATACATTCGTTGAATATAAGGCTGAAGGTAAATTGGGATCAATGTTGGGGATTGATCTCGGAATTTTTTGTGCCTTTATTGAATTGAGCAAGTGCAATATATGAACGTGTTCTTGATGAAGGAATTGTGAATTCTTGCAACCAACACAGAACTCGGTGAGTCAGACTTTCATTGGAACGACTCTTCAGAATTACGAACAGTCCGAAAGGATTTCATCGGAGCTGTATAACAGTAATCGTGGTTATATGAACTAATAATGTAGAGAAACGAATTAGCGAAATTACGTTGACGGAACCTGGAGTAGAGGGGCGGAACCTTGCGAATGAACAGTAAACGTGGTTTAAGGCTGGAAGTGGTTTTTATCGCACCGCTCTCGACGGGCAAGCGGTATTCAAGAGGTGGGGAGCGATTCCATAGAACAGGTGACACGCGTCCTTGTACGATTCCACAAAACCGCTTATCACTGCGTGCCATCGCGCGTTATTGTTCGACCCAGGATGCCCAGTGAAATTGTTGAGCGCCGTTGATCTAGGAAGGGGTCATCAGACAGTGTTCATTTGCTATAGATGCGCGAAGGTTAACCAAGGTACGACGTGCCATCGCGCGTTATCATCCGTGCATCATCAACAAACGATAACTGTCGGATCATCTGAAGACCGAGTGATGTGCTCTTCGTCGTCGGATGGAAACGATCGTTAGCGATGGGCCCAGTTTTAAATTATATTGTTTAAGCCGTCGATTACGTATGTGGGGCCGGAACCAAAGGTCTATTTAAAAGCCATTTGATAAATGCACTGGTTATTAATATAAAGTTCTATCATATATTTAATTTCCAAAGGTTGTGAATAATATTTATTTATTTATCAAATTCCACAAATTTGATAAATAAAATTCCAATAAAAGAAAGAAAACCATCATCGGCACGTTAAATTTTCTTAACCTTGGCTATAGTATTATTTGGCGGAGATAAAGATTACCTTTAGGATGATTCGTGCATGAAAGAACGAAGATTGGGACTTCAATTTGGATTAGTTCGACTTTTAATATGAATACCATTAGTGGTTGAGTGGTTTTCTACTCATGGTATTAATAAAGGAAAAACTATATAAGGAGAAGTGTATTATGGTTCATTGGGTGCAGATGAAAGGGTTGTTAATAAATAAATTTCTTTAAGAGATATCTGCATATATGACGCACCTATGGATATGATCTGGAAATGATGAATCTCTATGATGATCAGCAAAAGAAATGATGAAGACCTGGCAGAAGACTGATGAAGAAATTGAAGAAAGAGGAATTACCCTGCCAGTAGAAGCTGGAGTTAAAATCAGGGGGTTGGAGCTCCCTTCTAGTAGTGGCTGGAGAATGAGAGAAGGTAGTAGCCTTTCTGCAGGTGGGTGCCTGCGTGCTGGTATGAGTATGTGCCAGTACAATATTGTAAGAAGTCTTCTTTATAATAAATATTGAAGACAGAGACGACAACAACAGTGGTTTTCTCCCGAATTGGGTTTCCACCTTAATACTGGTGTTCATGTGTGTTGCTTATGTGTGATGGTTTATTCTGTTATTACTGCACATGCTTACTGCTTACTAAACATATGAATGATGCAATGATCTAAGTAAATAATTAAACGTATAATAAGATCTCTGGACATATGCAAGTTTTCTTAAGGATATCCACATTTATATGCGAGTTGGGTTCAGTAAACTAACGTATGGGTTTAAGAGGAAAAAAAAGTGAAAAGTTTTCAGTCAGCTCTAAATACTGATTCACACACCCCCCCCCCCCCCCTCTCAATATTTTTCTCAATAGTGTAAGAATTTTGTATGTATGTTTGTTTGGGTTTTGTTCATAAATGTTGAACGTATTTACATTTGAATTTTTAATATTTCTCTGACATATGGTTTGCAGGATAGTGTAAGTATTTTTTTTGTATATTGGTTTGGGTCTTGTTCATTAATGCATGTGTAGGAAGGAGGACATAATATGACAACTCAGACACATACTATAAGGACATTGCAACACCAAAGTGCCGTTGCTTGAAGAAAGCACAACACTACCTCAACAAATGCTAGTGTTAAAAGAAGCAATGTCAAGTCAAGTATCAGGCCATGTCAAAAGTCAGTATTGTAAAAATCATCATTGTAAGATAGTAAAAGAGTTATTATTGTAAAAGAGTCAATCTGCCTAGAGTTGGAGAGGCATTGTTGGGAGGTATAGGTGTCATTGTTGGATAATGTTATGGTTGGGTTGCAGGTCATAGTGTGATTGGGTGATTGGTCTAGTTCAAGAAAATCATTATGAATCATATTGTATTGTGGATCATTGTCCCTGGTACATGATTCCACACTCTTGTCTTATTTTTGATCATTATAGGGTGGCAGGGAGGTTCTAGGTTGGTGCATGAAGTCACCTACAGGTTGGAGTCTGTGAACACTTCAGGGTGGTAGGTTAGTTTAGGATGTCAGGGCATCCATTCAGTTGACTACTAAAGAAACTAGGGTGTTGGGGCATCCTTCCAGTGGGAGCTGGAAAAGAATGATTTTCTAGAATTATATGAAGTTGTACCTTTCATTTCAATTGGGGCTGAATATTAAAGAATTTATTATAAAAACGTTTGGTGGTTTTTGACCCAGAGGGGGTTTTCCAGCTAAAATTTGTGTGCCTATTGTGTTCTTTTTTTTACTATTGTTACTGGCTAAACATCAAGAATAATTGAATATTAACTAACGCTATGAAAATATTTAAAAGTGATAATTGATAATTGATAAGAAATACTGAGTCACCCCCCCTCTCAGTATTTCCATCAATTGGTATGAGAGGTTGGTTCCTTGAATAACAGTCTAACAACTGGAAGGAGATCATGGAGTATACTAAGAATAGAGTTCCTCTGTTCAATGTAAATAACTATGCACTTTGGAGTGGAAGAATGCAGGTTCATTTGCTGGTGCAAGGATATGAAATATGGGAAATCTTTGAAAACAGATTTACAACGACCCATGATTAACAAGGTAAGAAAAATATGGTATATGATGCAAAGGCTAAAGATATCATTATCATTGGTCTTATCAAATAGGTATATCTTAAGGTACTGAGTTGCAAAACTGGTAAAGAAGTATGGGGCAAACTTGAGAATATATATGTGGGTGACTCAAGTGTGAAAGAAGCAAAGCTTCAAATTTACAGGGAAAAATTTGAGCAACTCAAAATGAAGGAAGATGAAAATATTGATGCATACTTACAACGTGTTGATGAAATAACAAATGTATTGGAAGGTTTGGGAGAACCTGTTGACACGAAAATTTTTGTCCGGAAGATCCTTAGAACCTTGCCGACAAGATTTAACCCAAAGGTATATGTCTTGGAATATAGTTCGAATCTAACCAATCTCAGCAAAGATGAATTGCATGGAGTGCTTACGACATATGAAATGAGGATTGAAGAAGAGGACGACACATCTCACCTAGAAACAACATTCGCCGCATCCAAGAAGACTAGTAAGGAAAAACATATTCCGAAAGAGAAAACTTGTAGTTGTAAGGAAGAAGAAAAGGAAGAAGATGAAGAAGAATTTTTAGATAAAGAATTTTCCTACGTCACGTGAAGAATGAGAATAGTACGAGGAAATTCAAAGGTAAACTTCCATTGATATTTTTCGATTGTGGTGAGGTTGGGCATTTTACAACCAAGTGTCCTCACAAAAATGAGGCTGTTATGAAAGGAAAGAAAGGTCCGAAGAAGTTCAACAAGCAAGGCAATAAGAGATGGTTTAAGAAGAGTTTATTCTCCAAAGAAGATAGCACCTCATTTGATGAAGGCAGTGATAACGAAGAAGAAATCAATGAAAGAGTATTATTTATTTCCAAGAATAATAAGCAAGAAGCATCTGGCGAAGAAGGAGACGAAGAAGAAGAGATGACTGAGGTTGAATTTCAAAAAGAAGTGACCAGAGTTATCAAAGAGCTCAAGGTCGAGAATAATAATGTCAACACTCTTGAAGACGAATTAAAGATAGAAAGGGAACATGTCATAAACATTAAAATCAAGGTTTAATAATACAAACAAGTTGAAGAATCGCTCACGGAAGAATTAAAGGAAAATAACAAGGAAAGATAAGCATTGGAAGCTGAAATAGTTTCTCTACGAAAGCAAGTAAAAAATGGAAAAACTTTTCAAAACTACACCAACAGCTCCAAGGCATTGGAAGAAATAATCAACAATCAACGATCAAACAGTGACAAGACTAGTCTTGGTTACAAAGAAAAATATGAAAAGGAGCCAAGTCCTTCTATGACAACAAAAGAAGATGGATATGAAAAATATAACAAGCAAGTAGACCTCCCATCCAACTCTAGAGATCAGGACTCGCAGGAAGAACCATGGAAGACAATTCCTCAAAGAATATTTCCTCCCAGGTTTCAACCTATCTTCTATGGTCATTGTTATTCATGTGGAAGGTTTGGAAATAGAGCTATAGAATTCCGTACTTATGTTTGGAATAAATACAGTTTTGGGAGATCTTTCAGAAATGGATATTCTAGAACTCACCAGAATATTAACAAATTTGATCGTTTGAGAGGTGATGTTGAATTTTACAAATGTAACAATTTTGGGCACCTGGCTAAATGTTGTAGACTTGGAAGTTCTTCAAAGGAATTCTCGCAAAATTAGAATGAAAAAATATGAAAAAGAAGACTGAAAAATGTGCTATTGCTCTCAAGGCTCAAAGCAACATAAATTTTTGGTATGTTGATAGTGGTTGCTCAACTCATATGACTGGAGATAGGAATAAGTTCATATCCTTGAAGGAAAAGAAGGATGGAACAATGTCGTTTTGAAATGACAGACCTTCAAACATCATATTAGTAGGTACAATCACACTTGGAAGCAAGAATTCATTATCAAAAGATGTGGTGTTGGTTGAAAATATGAATCACAATCTGCTTAGTGTTGGAAAAATGTGCGATCAAGGACACACGATGCTATTCAACTCTAAGAAATGTGAAATCAAGAAAGGCAAGTTCAGTAAAATTGTGGCTACAACAAGCAAAGCTCCAGATGAAATATATATTTTGGATGAGACACCTAAAGGGTGGTTTTTGGCAAAAGAAGACGAAAGTTGGTTATGGAATAAATGAATGGGACATATAAATTTTGATAATTTGGTCAGGATCATCAAGAAGGAAGCAGTAAGAGAAATTCCTAAAATTTCAAAACCTACCAATACAATATGTGAATCTTGTCAACACATAAAGCAAACAAATTTTGAGTTCAAGACACAATAACACTTTGCATCACATCCATTGGAATTAGTACATAATGATATATGTGGTCCTATGAGAACAAAAGGTTTAGATGGAAAAATACATTTTATGCTAATGATAGATGATTACACCATAATGACAACCGTCAGCTTCTTATATCTGAGTAGGATAAAGGAATATTTATATATCAAACCACATACATCAAAGAAATTATTGAAGAAATTCAAGATGGAAGATTGCAAGCCTGTCCTTACCCCAATGGTAACAGGTTGCAAGTTAAGTTTAGAATATTTGTCAAAGGATGTGGACTAGAGGTTTTATAGATCTATGATTGGAAGTATTCTATATGTGAAAACTTCTCGGCCAGACGTAATGCAAGCAGTTGGACAAGTAGCAAGATTCCAAGAAGCACCAAAATAATATCATATTATTTCCGTCAAAATAATTCTTCGATATCTTAAGGGCACAACAGAATATGGTTTATGGTATCCTAAAGGAAATAATCTAGTTATCCAAGCTTATACAAATGCAGATTGGGCTGGAAGTGTTGATGATCGAAAGAGTACCAATGGAGCAATATTATATCTAGGTGGTTGCCTTGTTTCATGGTTAAGTAAAAAACAGTTTTCAATCTTGTTATCCACAGCAGAAGTAGAATATATCGCGGTAGAATCTTGTTGTACTCAAGTTATCTGGATGAAGAAAAATTTGCAATATTTTCAAGTCAAGTTTGATGAGCCTATTCCCATATTTTGCGATAACATCAGTGCCATCAATGTCTCCAAGAGTCCTGTGATGCATTCCAAAACAAAGCACATTTAGATCAAATATCATTTCGTTAGAGAGCAGGTCACCGAAAATAATATCAAGCTTGAATATGTTGGCACAAGGAACAAATTGCTGACATATTTACCAAACCATTACCTCGTGAAGCATTTGAGTATCTTTGACTAAATCTTGGGATTCTCCCAATTTCTCATTAGACTCTTTCTCTTATCTAACTAAGGGGGAGTTGAGGTGTGTATAGGTCCGAAAGATGACGTTTGTCAGGGTCAGTTACCCTTTGCCATTCATCACAAAGGGGGAGAGAATTCTGTAGGAAGAGGTGTCATGATCGCAAGGGGAGTACTTGTGTTGCCATAAATGCCAAAGAGGGAGATTTTTGATCAGTGGTTGTCATTGATGTCAACCAAAGCAGCACCAGGGGCTACCACGATATTTCATGGGAGTTTTGACTTGACAAATTTCTCTATTTTGAGTCAAGGATATTTTTATGGTTTCTACTTGTCGAGATGTTTCCGTTGATATATGAAACACCACATAATTCTTCACGGTTTGAGAGATATTCGTGTTTCTGTTGATATATGGCATGCCACATAATTTATTAGTAGATGTTGATGATATATGATGATGTTGATGATGGATAACCTTTTTCTTTAGAGAAATTTGTCAATTTGAGAGCACCTATGATGATGATTATGAATACCTCCCTAGTTAAGAGGGAGTGTTGAATTTGTAAATATGGTCGGTATTCATAATGTACATTTTGTCACTAGAAGAAATTTTATTTATCCTTGTAAAAGCATATTTATAAATGTTTCAGTCAAAGAAAAAAACATTTTGAGTCAAAGTCCCATTGAGAATTTTTAATGATGAAAAAAATAATTTTTGAAATGTAATTTTTTGCTCCAAAAGTGACAAGTCAACTTTGGTCCAAGTCAAGTAAACCATGGCTCCAAAATATACCCATTTTACCTATACATATCATTATATAAAAGAAACACCTCCTCCCCCACTTGGATATTCGGTCTCTCACACATAAGACAAGTTTGTGCAAGCAAGCAGAGGACAAGAAAGACAAAGAAGGAGGCCACAATTTCTCTTTTTATATCTCTCTCTAGCAATTATAATGTGTGGAATAGTCTCTCTATCTCTCTCTATATGTGGTTTTCATTTTTTTCTGGGGAAATTGTTGCAGGGCACCGAAATTTCTAGGTAACTAGGGAAATTGTTGCAGGGATGAAATCTGGGACAAATGGTAATTACAGGAAGGCCGAAATTATGGGTCAGGCAGATGGAGTGAGTTGTTGCATTTGATTGGGTGCCTTGACTTGGAGGATAAGACCAGGTTTGAGCATAGGTCTAAGTGTGTCTCTTATTGAACAATAATAATTTATCTATTGAAAAAGGTTGCATGGATTTCCCATTGGTGATTTTTCCAAGGTAAATCTTGTTTTCTTCTCTACATTGTGATCCATATTGTTCTTTATGGTTGAGTTTACGAAGTATAATTTTTGAATGATATGCTGGAATATGTTAAAAAAATATCTACATCAAAAGTAATTATCGAAATTTCAGAAATATTGTGCTAACCCTAATTTCACCAAAAAAATAAACACAATGTTGTTTGAAAGATCACGTTGGACTTGAACATGTACAACTTCATAATCATATACAATTGAAGTTGTCTTGCTAAGTTGCTATGTTGATTGTTGATCTAGATCACCAGCAACATAATCATCATAAAAAATAGGGCTATTATGAATAGGAAATTGTTTAAAATGTTTCATTGATATTTGATTTCATCATTGAATCGTCGGGATTGAGTTCGAGGAAAATAAATTTTTGTCCCCATTTGACATTTTTCTTCTTTCTTAAAAGCCCCAAATCTCACTTGCACATTAAATAATTTGTCAATATCCTCCAAACCTTTAAAAAAATAAGAGGAAAGGTCCCATTTGTTTTAAAGACACAAGTCCATCATATCCATCACGATCGATTACAATTATTAACTCAAGAATTACAAGTTGAGGTCTCAACTTTGGGCATTATGAGATTGGTATCATGAAAGGACATTATGTATATTATTATTTTTACTCTCATCTAATCTGTAAATAAAATTAGGATTATAATTAAAAATGAAATAGAAACTAGAATATGGAGGGAAAATGAAAAGTCACGAAAAAAGTTGAAAGGTCGTGGGAGGTGAAGAGTTACCCTACTTTATATACATATACTCTCATGGCTAGTTAGACAAGACTTTTAGTTTTGGACTCCTTTGAGCACCTTGGAAGAGGAAAGCTTGTACATTCCTTTCAAAGATCAAGTGACAATTTAACACTTCCACTATTGGATTTCATGGATGCTTTTGTAATGGTGCATTGAATATTTTAGCTTAATTTTGAGAATCTCTCTTGTGCCAAGGAAATCAATTCATTCACGTGTTGTTGAACATCATAAGACTATTCTCGTGGTGATTTAATAGTATGCAATTTCTATTTATGTTTTAACAATTAATGAACTATTTATTCAGTTGGAGACTCACATCTTATTTGAGATTGTTTGCGGAGTTATACTTTCACAAGTGTTATTGATTGTGATCTAATTTAAAATTCATGAAAAATATATTTCTTTACCCATATATCTTAATTGAAGTTTGGTAATAATATTTCTTTAAAATTAATGTCCATTTACTTAGTTGCTAGTACATTATTTGTATCTTTTTCTTAAAGTATTTCATAAAGCTATTCTAAATTGTACTATATTAGAATTCTAGTCTGAATTTCCTTTCTTTCGCTCCCTCCGTCCAAAACCCATTCTCAAACAAACATGGTGGCAGTCGAGCCCACATATCGGATGAGACTCCTATTCCAAATGATGTAAAGTCTAGTTGGTACTTTATACCGGGGAGATCCCATTATTGTTGGCGGTGCATTTCCTCCCATCAATAGTGTTCATTCCAATCCATTTTCATAATCCTAAGAGGTAAAGTAAATACCCTCATCAAAATGTCTTCATGTATCACATCATATTCTAAGATTTATTTCAATATTACAACATGAGGAATGGACTAAGAAGGGTCACCATCAAGTTCCAAATACTTTTTCAGGAAATCACGATCCATGTGATTGGTATATCTAGGGATACTTTGGACGTCAATAGCCTTATAAATTTCATGAAACTCCCATGAAGTCATCTTTCACCACATACCAATTTTTTTCCATGAGGATTCAAATTTGATAATAAAAGAAAATCCATACAATTTTTTCAATGGAGTCGCCAAGGTCAGTTGTCAATGCCTTCACAATGGTGTGTGTTTGACCTCACAAGCATCAAGTCTTCAAAATATTCAAAGAAAAAGTTATTTTTTCTTCCAATGGAGTTACATAGAAGAGATATCAACTTAAAACCTCATCCAATATTGTCTTTTGTGAAATGGGATGTATATCCCCAAAAACAATGCTAAAATGTTCTAGAAATTTCTCACATTTCTTGAGATAAAATCCTAAAGATTCAGCACAAGACCCTATAAAATTAAGAGGGGGCCAATTGTCATGCCACCCACCATTTTTCACTTCTAGTTGGAGGATTTTAAAGGATTTAAATGATTTAAAAGTAAACTAAGTGATGGAGGATAGAATATCAATGCCTTATCTTGCAAATATGTTTTTGGGGAAAATGGGGTCAAGGATCAACATACTGCAATAGGATGCAATATATCTAAGTTTAAAAGACTTTGGTGAGTATTCTCACTATCCCTATAGATTTTACCCAAGGCTTCTAAATCTTCAAGGATGATATAAGAAAAGGATCTCACTTCCACCATCTCTAAAGACTTGGAAGAAGAGTTTTTTAAGTGTGGTAATGCAAATATTTAATTATCGCCATCTATAAACATAAGCAAGACGAAGAAAGTCCACTTACTTAGATTATCATGCCTTCATCCAAGTTTCATTAATATTCATCCAAGGAAAGAGTGCAAACCACATCAACAAGTCCTCTCCAAGAGGTTGTTGAACTCATCCATCCCTAGCCAAATTCAATAGAAAAGTAAAGTTATAGAATTTTTCAGTTTGCTAAGTGATTTCTTCCCTAATCCAACCATGATAAACTGACAAGTGCACCTCTATTTATAGATGAGGTGCTCAATTTTCTTCACATTAAAGTACTAATTTCCTAGGCTAAAATCTCATATCTAACTTAAGGAGGGGGTAAAATCTCTCTTCACCAATTAAATAGTTTAAAACATACAAAGATGGATATTTCATGCCACATGTACAACAACCAAGGGAAGAAGCCCTCCGTAATGACATATTTCCCTAAGAAAGGACAAATGAGGGCTCTAAAATGCAACACTCAGCCTCCAAAGGCCATTCAACCATGTACTTTATTCAAGTAATCTTAAAAAGGTGCAAAGGTCAGCCCTAATTCCCTTTTAACACGACATAAACATTTAGTATTTTCCAAAGGTTGGCTCAATATATCTTCATACATACGAGTCAAATCCATTAAGCTCACCAAAGAAAATTCTAACTAGATCTTTGTGTGTGTGTGTGAGCCTTAGACATTCCAACATCATATTTAAACATGACTTTGATAGATTTTTGATGTGGTTGTTAAGGGCTATACCTTAGCCTTGGGTTCATTTCCAAAGTCACAAAATCAATCTTTTAAGGATATGATATCCAACTTCCTAGTCATCAGGATATATTTAATGTTCAAGGATTCATAATTATGACAACAAAATAAACAAACAAAATTTAGAATCAACCCCATGCAAACTAGGCAATAACATGCCACAAGGATCTTAGTTGATATGTTATCTTCTTAGGGTTGCAGCTTCCACATTGAACTTCATTTTTAGTTTTTATTGAATTGTTACAAAACTTATTCTAAGCTCTATGTGTTCTATTGGCTGGATAATTAAATATTTGTAAGCTATGTTAATTGCCAAAATTGCATGGGAAGTGCATAAAAATGTATCAAATTTTCAAGATATACAAAACTACTATAAAATTGGAAAGGTGTAGGGTCATTTGTGAGCCACTGGAAAATTTGGTTGTCCATCTCTATCTACTTGGATCAATATCCCTCAACCTAAATCTCTTTCACATCGTATAGTAGAAATCCATAAGGATTTTTTTTGGTATTGTTCTTAGGTGAAGACTACATGAGACTTAGTCAGTATATTTTGTGACCAACTCCCCCCTAATTTCATATCCTATAATACTACCCTATTTTGAGATAAATTTACTTACACTTAAGATTTTTGTGGCATAGTATGATATATAATCATAATTGAAGTGTTTTTCCATAATTGGAATCAATGAATTTTTTTTTTTTTTTTTTTTTTTTTTATTATGTTTGATCAAGCACAAGTAAGAAATTTTTCTTGTTATGATAACAATCTAATATGAGTCGCTCTATACATGCATATTAACGTGTAGGTGCAAACAAATGAATTGAATATCGTGCATTTGACCAACTCCTACAATGTTGAGAGGTGTTCCTTGCACCATGATTAGGGAGTCCCCTATTAGCTCTCTATCACATTTTTACTATTCTAAATAGTTTCAACAATTTCAAGGAAAGTCCCATCATTATGTTGGACAATATGTTTGTGAGGACAAGAAAGCCTTAAGAAAAACTTGAATAAATCAATGATGATTAAGGAGCAACCAAACCATTACATATCTTGAACCAATTAAAATCCTATAAATATATAAAGAGTTACTTACATTGACCACAATAACCACCATGAGTTGCAACTCTTCCCTAGAACCACTTTATTTATGATTATTAATACTTATACTTAATAACACTAAATATTTTTTTGTTATTTTATAGTTAAAAGTATATCATCATTGTTATATATCAAAGTGGAGAAGTTATTTCTATTCTTAATGATTTTGGGTGATTTTTGAGAGTGAGATCCACCCAATTTTATTTAGCAAAGTGAAAATTTTACACCCACCCACCCAGTTTATTTTGAAAAATTTGAAATTTTTGATAATATGTCATATTAATAATAAATGAAGCATTTTATTTTAAGTGAAATTGTTCAAATTTATATACATGAGACAGTGACATCAAATTTCATTAGTGTTATACTTTGTTCATGAGTAGAACTCCTTAAAAATCATAAATGGATGGTAGTTGGATTACAATTTCTTGATATTATTTCAAACATATATACATGGATTTGACAACTTTTATACTATAATTAAATTTTAAAATTCGTATTTTTTAAAATTATTTTTAAAATGCAACTCTGTTTTGTACCCTATCAATTTTGGGATAAATAATGAAATTGTATAACAGACATATGCCTTCTCTCTCTCCAAAATATTCTCTCCCAACTCTTTCTAAATCCCCCCTCCCCCCTCCTTTTACCTCTTCCTCTCTCTCTTTGTCCCTTCTATATAATTGTATCCCTCCTCACTCTTTACCACTCTCTATCTTCTCTTTCCCTCCCTCCTTCCCCCCCTCCCTTGAGGTTGTATATACCTCAGGGATGTGGAAGAGATTCTTAGGGATGAGAGAGTTAGTTAGGTAGTTAGGTTAAATGAAAGAGATGGTGGTTCAAATGGTATAAAACATTTCAATCGTCTAACATTTGATCGGATGGTGCAGACATGTACACCGTGTCAACTTGGGAAGTTGTTTTCAAAAAATAATGCCTTACGACGTAAATATAAATAAATTTATATCCATATAAATTACGAAATGATTACTTTTAATATCTATATATAGAGAGAATGCGTTATGATAAAATAATTAATTAGAATTAAAAAACCTAAAATATTTGATTTATTTATGTTTTAATGAAATAAAATTATTTATAAACAATTAAATTCTATACATTCATTTGTATTAAAATTAATAGAAAGAGTTTGTGGTAACAAAATACAAATTTTCTTTACTTTTTTTTATTCAGGGAAGCCTTCCTATTGAAATTGTGAGATTGGGCTTAATTAATGTGTCATGTCATCACAAAGTAAAAGGTCAAATGCTGGGATGTGAGTTTGTTAACCATTTCATCTAACCTCATCTTAGATCTTATCAATGACATGATGTCTAATAATAGAAATATTGCTTCGATTACATGATATCTCAAATTTAGGCCAAGTCATAAAACTTTGATATATGTTAGTTGGTTGTTGTATATATCATTGGGATGTAGTGGCACCTAATTGATTAGATCTTGAGTCCTAGCCCAAATTACTCTATCTACTTATTAATTCACTTGGTTCCTTAAAAAAAAACTAATGAGTCTTGCCCATTATAAGAGTTCTTTTAATGGAATCCAATGTCAAGTTTGGATATTTTATTAGCAAAACCTATGTATGAAAGGTGTTATGTTACTTAAAGAAAACATTTTAAGAATTTTTTGAAGCCATTTTTTTTTATAATATATATATATATATATATATATATATAGAGAGAGAGAGAGAGAGAGAGAGAGAGAGAGAGAGAGAGAGATGTGTATAACCCTACTCTCTCAACCTCCAAAATTGATCTACAAGTAAGAGAATATGTTAACCATTAGGAATAATTAAAGCATATAGTAAAAATAATAATAAAGGATAGACATATGAAAATTAATAGTATATATATTTAAGAAAAAAATAAAATCCATATAAGTTTCATCATTAAGATTATTAGCAAAAGTTTCAATAAATTTTGAACATAATATTACTCTAAACAAAGTTTATAATTTTTTTTGAGGAAAATGATAAGTGTTATGTCAATAGGAGGGCGATTTCACTTTGGATATACACATTGAGATAAAGATCATGCTATATTGGGAGTTTAATTCCGATCTAAAACAATCCTCACAACCAATAGAAGATGGAAATGAGAGAAAGGCGTGATAATTTTATATAATTGTATAAGCATTTCCAAAACACACTTCCTTGTGTATTGAGGAGGGCTAGTGAGGCCAAAGAAAAGAATCATTCATTTTGTATCCAAGTAAGTTTACTTATTGTTCAAACACACACCAAACATACATGCCACATAATGGAAGGAGAGAAACACCTAACAAGCAAGCATATTTGCCACAAAATAATAAAAAGAATAACAATGCTTTTAACATTATAAACACCCTTTGTTGACATAAGGAATATGCCATTTAACCCTTTATAACACTATAAACAATTCCTTGCAACCAATATACATAACAAACGTAAAATGATAAACTTTTAAAACTTTTTGTATATTCTTAACCAAGTTTTAAATGGGTTTTCTTCAATGAAAGCTTGTGAAAGATATCTACAACTTTTGTTGGGGTTTTGAGGTAGCAAGCGCTAAAAATAATGTGCTCCACAAATTCCATATAAATCATTAAACTGAACTCCAAACAAGATTGCTTTTACTACAGCCCACGTGGTGTAGAGCAGTCGGCGATGGGGTGCACTGTTAAGGCACTCCGTCTGCAAGGTCACCGGTTCGAAACCTGTGGGTGATTATGATTTAGTCTAAACTACCAAAAAAAAAAAAGATTGTTTTTATTACATGATTGCACTATGTACTTTTAGAGACATAAGGGAGTCATTCTTTATAGTTATTTTTTCTAGCATAAGTACTACATTAATTATAGATCACTAGGTCACCTTCTATTAAACATTATAATAAGGGACCATTAATTCCATCTTTTAACCACCAAATTAATGATAAACCAGTAGGACAATTAATGTCCTCTAAGTCAAGATATTATAACATATTTCCAACAAATTCCCATAATATCTAGTTGGCTAGAAGAGAGGTTGATGGCTTGGTAAGGTTGCAAATATTAATTAGTTAAGGAGGGTGGGTTTTGGCTAGAAAGTTGATTTGGAGTTGGATGGTGTAGGATGCTTATGTCGTTGATATTCCTAGATTTTAAGTGTAGTGTTGGGTAAGTACAATATTTTTCGTGGAGGGATTTGTGGGATGCTAGCTCTCACTTTTGGAATGATTGCAACTTCTTGGCACATAAATATGCCCTCTCTTATTTTGAATAATTTTTTGTTATGGAGATTATTGGTCTTATCCCTCTAGAAATATTTTAAGATAAATATAGATATGTTGGGGCCCTCTTGGTGTGATTGAGTGGAGTTTTTGGCACCCTTTGCTTGTGAATTTCGCAGATTTCACTTCATTCTTCTTTAGTGCCATCAACTTGGTCTAGTGCTTAATTAGTGGTGGGTGATTTTTAATGCTAACAGTTGTTGGATCTGAATATTATATAGTCTATGAGTGCCTTGCGGTATTCAAATAGTTCCTTGGTTGATGCTCTACTAAGGATTTTCTTGCAAGGCATGGCTAGTTAAGAATGACTTCTCATATGGGATTTTCCCTTCTTGGATTAGGGCAGAAATGATGAAGCATTTATTTTGAGATTATCCTTTGGCCAAGTCTGGTTGAGAGCATGTTTATACTAATATATCCACTATTGTTCTATAGTATCTTCATTGATATGTAGTATTGTTGGGTAGCTCCACAATGGTGGTTCATTATGCTTTTATGGGCGTTTGTAAATACTTGAGAATTCTCATTCTATTTGTTCTCTAGAAGCTTTGATGAAAATATGGTTTCAAGAATGAGGTTAGTTGTTTGTATGCATGTTGTCTTTTATGGATAGAATAAGATTGAATGAAACTATTGGATAAATGATTTTTGTTGACTAAGGATACCAAGTTATTATATTCTAGTGCTTATTTATATTCAATTGATGTTATTGTTGTTTTAAGGAAGAGGGTGTAACTACCATTAATGGTATACGCCCATGTGCTCTTTGTTTTTTCCCGATTTAAATATTTTTGTAAATATATGAAGTATTTAAGAAAAAAAACAAAACAAAACCTGACTTCACAACATAAATAAGGAAAGTGACATACTAGAATATTTGACCAAATAAAATCAGAACCCACCACCCACCCATTTCTATCCACTAGAGATTTCCTTAAAGGATTTACAATATTTAATAATCCTTGACACTAATTATGCTACAAATAAATTTTCCTTTGCAACGTTGTTATTTTTCATGTTTCATATAACATATATCTCATTCTTCTCCTTTCCCATATTTATCATATAACTTTATCATCATTGTAAGCTTGATTTTCAATTATAAGTTTATAATGGAACATAAACATGTTGAATGGTTGGATCCATTTATATGTCATCTTGATTTATTATCCTCACTTCCTTTTTTCTAAACTAGAGGAATTGACAATTGGGATGGTCTCATACTCATGTGACACATGATCAAATCCAATTTCTACCACTATAACTCCTAGGTGAACTACATTGACCCCAACATGTGGCCCATAGGTAAATCATAGGATTTGAATCCCGAATCTCATGGTACATAACATTTCATTATAACGATGATTGCCAATTTAGTTCCCCCCATGGGGCTTATCCCCACTTCCTTATTACTCAAGCTCAAATGATAGAAACTTTTGTGATTAATTGGGAGGTGGATTACAATCAATTTTATATGGTGTTATATAACTCCTATGTTATCCTCTTTGTTTTTCAATGGGTTAAAATTTATTTTAGTTTGAATTTGTAATAAAATTACATATTACAAAGAAATGAAGCACACAAAATATTGTGGAAAAACAAATACAGAAACACATGAAATAAGAGAGACACAGATATACATGGTTCACCCAATTTAGGCTATGTCCACGGAGAAACAACCATTCCTTCCTTTTATATTTTCCAGCAAAATGAAGAGATAGAACTGACAACAAATCCACTGTAATTTCCTCTTTTCTCTCACACATTATCCTCTCTCTCTCTTGCTCAGAATACACATACACAACCGAAATAAAATTCCCTCATATAAACTGAGGATTTCATTTTAGGGAAAAATACCCTAAATTAACATAACTTCTATTGTCATATCATTCGCCTAATGAATGACCTAGATTGAATACAAAATTACAATATTTTACAAGGAAAAATTTCATCTATTTTTAGTTTCAGGGGCGATGCCCCCAATCCCCTACCAGGGGGGCTCCAAACATGTACCTTCCCCACCTAGACCCCCCATGAAACAATAGTGGGGGGAATCCCCCCCACACCCCCCCGTCTGGGATTGGGATCCAAATTTGGCTGAAACAAGACCTCTGAATCAGGAAGATATTCAGGATCCACATCCAACAAAATGAATTCAATGTAAAGAGAGTCAAAACTTATTTTTTTTTCTAGCCTCTTATTTCAGGGTCCAAATACCTTTCATAATTTTTATTGTTAGTAATGAATACTTAATTTGTATTAATTATAGATGAAATAATATATGATTAATTGAATTAATCTCAACGTATTAAAAAAATAATAATTTATTTCACTGATTTAATGTAACATCACAGGCTTGCTAATATTGAGAAAATTTCCTTAATAATTGTTGATTTACGTTTTTCAAGACCCTCATAGATTACTTGTGATTACATTTATTTCATTTATGCTATCAAATTTTTTATTTTTATATCTTTTAGAGAGTTAAAGGCCTTGGATTATATTTATTCATTTTTTGCCACATGCATTTCTAAACTATGTGTGATTAACGTAGATGTGATTAGCTAAAATATATTATAAATAATAAATTATCATCACTAGGAAGACCACCCATGACTATTGACAAAAAAAAAATAAAAATGTTTTGGGTTATAAAGTTGGTTTTTGTAGCATTTGTAGTTGGAAAGGTTAGGACTTTTGTGTGGGTTTGAGGTGCCATATTTCATTTGTATGGCCATCAATAATTGTCCTAAATTAGAATGAGATGTAGCCTCCAACAAGCTTTTACCATTTGAAGGCCTCAAATCTACCTCACTTCCATGGTCCCCACACTAGGTGCAGGGGGATTGGAGATCAATATTGACAATGAGACTGTTTGTAATCATAACCTATACTCTATCTAGGATGATCATATCAAGGTTGGGGAACTTGAAATGTAGCTTAAGCTTCAGTGGTTGGACCCAATCCTCTCTAAACCATCCAACACATCATTGGTCGAGATTATCCCATTCCTAAAAGGACATGTCAAGAAGAATTTTTTTTTTCCTAACAAGATGCAAATTGTTAGAGTTTAGTTTCAACAAATCTAAATAATCGTGATGAGATTGGGGGAGGAACAACACAAATGATAGTGTTGCAACACGATATAATGATTAGGTTTTATAACAATAGATTCATCGATGATAAGTTCTACAAAGTATTCAAAACATCATGGCACACTCAATAGAGTAATGAGAGTGCAATAATGCTAATATATAAGGGTGCATAAATTATGGAGGAGTTAGAGGGTGCATGCATGTAACCTTGGTATTTTCTATATTAATTTATTGTTTAGAATTAATATATTAGCTTTAGTTCAAATTTAATTAGATTTTATTTTTTTAGTTTTCTTTTCTAATTTTAGGAAAAATGATTTAATTAAGTGTCCAATTTTATAAGGGGACAATGAACCAAAGATATAAGTGGGGTGATTTTCATGGCTTGGCATTTTACAGTTAAGGCTCAAGTTCCTAGCAGTGCAACATATGCATTGATGTAGGTTGGGCTCTCTATTCTTAGTGCCGAGGGTTAAGGCCTTGTGAATTGTAACCATAATTTACCTCTCTATATAAGCGGGGAGGGTATCTCTTAAGAAATTTTATCTCAAAATGTTGCAACTTAGTGCAAAGAATAGTGTGACATTAGATGTGTTGCCACTATCATGGAAGCAACAAATTCCCTCTTTGTATAATGGACAAGTACAACAAAAGTGAGGTTTCCCTAGTAGGAATTAGGGTTCCTAATTAAAGTCGCAGTCAAGTATAGGGTCTCTTAAGTGGTCACCCAATTCACCACCAATTAAAAAAAATTAGCAACACCATATATATTAAATGGATGGTAAACATCAATGGGCATCAATCCATAGTAGGCATAACAACACTTTCCTCATGATTTATTTAACAATGCCAAGATTAAAATAATTCATAACAATTAACTAAACATAACTTTATTTTAAATTATCATTATTTTATTCATTAGGAAAATAATTATTATATGGGTTAAACATATATACATTAAAAAAACATTTAATAAGAAAAATATAGTAAAACAACAATAAGCAACAAGTTCAGTGCCATAAATAAAAACTGAATGGAAACATAATCTAACACCTTTGGACATGATTTTCTAAAAATTAAATTGAAAAGAAAAAAATGGCATAACTACCTTTGGGATAAATCTCAACCTGCTATCCCTGAATACTACTAAAAATATTTTGTGGATATTAAATCCCTACCACCCACCTTATAATTATAGATACTAAAATGAAAATTATGAAAGCCCTATTTCAAAATAAACATGTTTATCAACATAACATGAAAGTTATGGATTAGGTCGTCACATAAAGTAATTTATTTTTTAGTGTTTTCCGAATTTAAGGTTTTTTCAAAAGCTTTATTAGTTGATTATCCAATGAAAAAAATGCTAAAATAGTATAGTCTAAAAATTGTTAAAGTTTGTCCTCAAACTTGCATAGAAGATAGATAAATTACAACAATAAACAAGTTATAACAACATGTTCCACTTAAATAGATTACAAGCAAGGGATTTTTATGGCTAAGACAAGGAATATGTTGAAAATGGTTGTTATAGATGTTAAAGGTTGTCCAACCAGACCCCATTTGGATACCTTATCTTTGAAGGAATTTTTTCTCCAATTACCTAGCTCAAATGGGAACATAGGATATATGGTTGGAAACTTATTCTACGACCTTTCCAATGATATATGGTATGCCTTATAACTCCTCACAGTTGAAGAAAAATGATTTTTTGAATACGCATTATACGTTCTGCCAATTGGCCTAGCTAGTGAACAAGTCAACCCATTCTAGACCTCAAATGCACTATAAATAGGCATGAGAAGCAGAATTTCTAACCAATGAATGAAGCAATTCCATATGTTTTCTAGGAGTCTTTAGCAAAGAGAGGAGTAGAACAAGGGTTCACACTTTGTGAACCAAGAAGGGCAAGCCGAGTTTTTTTGGAGAGAAAGCCGAGTTTTGTTGGTGGCAATCCAAGTTCTGTTGAAGGGAAAGCCAAGGTCTATTATAAGGAAATTTGAATTATATTGAGGTGGTCGAGTTCAACTAAGGAGGCCAAGTCTTGTTGCAAGAGGTTATTTTTGTATATTTTCTTGTATTTTTCTAATTTTTTAATCTTTGTTCAGGGCCAATCCTAGTCCATCTAGGCCACAAGCCTATAAAATAACTTAAGAAGTGACAAAAAAAATATAATGACTATAAATTCCAATTAAGTGTTGGTACAATATGTACAATGTTAAATATAAATTTGTAGGTGGATATATTTATTTTTGACCATACTAGAAGCCCGGATGTTGAAAATTGAACAATGAACAACCAAGTTATAGATTTAATTGAATTGCATAAGAGGAGTGTTGTCATTTGTAAACAAGTTGGAGCTTGCAATTTTTTGCATGTTAGTGCTTACATAGGATTGGTGTCCTCATAAGTGGTAGTAATAAACTAAGGACTATTTGAAAAACATTCATGTGTTTCTTGTTCAAGTTTGGATCTTCACTTAAATTACTGTGTTCATGCATTGTGTTGATACTTGATTATGTGATAATATTTTATTAAGTGAAAATAATTTAAAAATAAGTGACATTTATTCACCCCCTTCTTAGTAGCATTGTGTATTTCGAATAGAATAAAACCAGGGTTTAAGTAACTTAATAATTCTAAAAATTTAAGAGCATATAACAATCAATAAAACCAAGATGTCCAACCCTAAAATTTTTATGATACAAACCAACTAGGTCAATTTTCCAAATAAAATTATTTTAGGTTAAATACATGCAAGAAAACCTTACGATTTTAGGTCAAATTTCGAAAGAAAAAATTATAACTTTGGGTCAAAATATGCAAGAAAATCCTAGACATCCAGAGTTTTTATATGGCTAAAAATTAAATGTAAGTTAAATAAACACTAGAGTTACCCTAGGAAAAAAGATAAAATTTGAAATTTTGAATTTATAATTGAATATATGAGGGATAGCTAGTGCTTACTAAATTATTTTGGGCATATCAAGTCAACTAAGGACTCTTTTAAGAAAGTGTAAGTGAAACTAGGTTGATAGTTAGGGTTGTCCACTACAAACTATAATAAATCCACCTAATTTCTTAGAAGCTTCATGATATATCGAGGGAAGATGCTCCAGTAGTAATCTTCCAAGAGTTTTGAAGAAAATACTTGTTCAAGAAAATATAAAGAGAGTGCATCATGACCACTAGAGAAGTATAATCCAATTATGATCATTCATAAACAACATCCATAAAGATTAAGTGAGACCACTTACTCAAACAGTCATTCCAACCACAAAACCATAGAAAAGAGAAACCGTGAAATTTGTAAAAGCACCCACTATACATCATCCTCAAGAAACCACTTTAGTTATCCATCCATACCCAAGAATAGAGAAGTAAAATTATAAAATTCATTATCTTTCACAACCTCTAGCAATGAATCCAAATGAGAAGTGATTTTCTAATTTATATGAGAGATATAGCACTCTTCTCATTATAATAACAACACTCTCCTAAAAATATACTTAAGAAGATATAAAATTATGTTTACTCTTTATAATCCATAGAGATAAGGTCACGATATATAAAATGTCCATGATACAATAGTGGGTGAGTCAAAGGACCCCTGATGATGCTCCCAAAATGAAGTAAAAATGCTTAAATCACAAGATGTCCTCCAAAAAATCATGTTAAAAGTCACATGTGCAGCATGTATGGTCTCCCAAGAATGGATGACTCACTCAATGGTGTAAAAAGGCACTGTGTATGGGCTCCAAAGTGAAATTTTCCCTACAAATGGTGCAATATTTCATCCACCAAGTACCAAATCATCTCTAAAGGGTGCAATGACCTCAAAAGTATCCCAATATCCTCCAAAAGAAGCGTGACATCTTCAATAAGAAGTGGGACAACCTCCATAAAGTGTGCAAGTGGCCTCCTAAATTCCATCCAAAGGTCCAAGACTCAATCCAAGTCATATCCATGCAAAGTACATCATCTAAAAAGGTGAAAGTGACCCAAAATAGTCATTAATCCAGAGGGATATACACAATTCCACTGCACCATAAAAAGTAATTCATGTCAAATGTAAATGCCATTAGATATATCACATTAAGTATAATCTTCAAATTTCACAATAACTCATAGTATTGATACAATTTTCCATGTTTAGGCATGGGATGGTCATCATTATCCCTTATTACATATGTCAACACCCAAAAAGAGTAGCTCCCAAAAAAATCCATTAAGGAGTAGATGTAGTGATAGTGGCATGGTTTTGGGGAGATAACTTCATAAATTGGAATGCATAGTCATGTGAAATTATTTAAGATATTTCTCCACGTGATCACCTTTGTTGACAGAGCACTTATGCACTGAGTTACTATTTCCTTGAAATTGTTTCTTATTACCCATTTACTTTCTTTTTTCTTCATTATTTTTTAAATTTCACTTCATTGAGTACCGATATTTTGTATATGCATTTCATTTCATGAGACTTGAGATAATTTAATTTAGTCCTTTTGGTTAAGCATTTCATTGCATAAGACTTGGGAGAATGACCTCACAGTGAAGGGTAATTGCTCCAACTTTACTTTGGCTTTTGATTTTTCCGGGTAATTGCTCCAAATTTACTTTGGATTTTGATTTTTCCTTTATATCTATTTGTTTTGTTTTACATTTTGAAGTTTACATCTTTTTCTTTCCATGAGCCTTTATGTGGCATATGACAACCAACGATGAGTAGGACCATAGAAACTATGAAGTATGGAGAATGCTATCTATGAATTAGGATATGGATATGCCACACATTTAAAAGTCCCTAAGTAATACAGCTCAACCCAAGAGTGATAATTTTTATCTTGGAGTTTATGATGGTTACCAAGGTGAAAAAAGGAAAAATACATAGATTTAGAGAATCATGATTCATTACCTTACTCAACCAATGATTACCACTTTCATGAAAAGTACATAATGCATTAAAACTACATACAAAGCAAGGAAATAATGCAACTCTTTTCTATCAAGCATCATAATCATCAACATGAGTAAGCTGAGCAAAAAATTGGGAAGCATAATCAATCAACTATCTATGTAGAACCATGGGTCTTATTTTTGGAACTTATCTATGCAATTAAGATCATAGGAAAAAAAATCTCCTCGAGTTGCTCCTAAATGTCAAGGGGTCATAAGACATACACAATTGGAGGGTTTGTAGTGATTGAGTTTGTATGATGTTATTTTATAGTGAATAACAAAAATAAAATGTGATTTCAGTGATGTATATTGTAATTATGTTCATTATTACAATTTTTAGTTAGATTTGTTCTTATATCTAACATACCCACAATTATTTCGAGAGTTCTTCAAGTTTCTAGCTATCTAGGGTTTTAGTTTGCTGGTTTACTTATCTTGGATTGAAAATTTCAACATAGTATTAGAGGATGTTATAAAAAATATTCTAGGATCCATGTATGCAATGGATTTCTATCTTTGATAGGAAGTTAATTAATAGCTTCAATGGGTGTGATTCCCAAGGGTCATTAGTTAGTTATTGAAGCGGTCCATATATGTGAGAGGTTGGTGGGTGAGATGCCCATGATACTCTATTTATTGAGGTGGTCTGTAAATAACATACTATCTAAAATGTTTGAGGAATCATCTATGGATTGGTATACTACTTGTGAGAGGATGATATTCTCCCTCATTTCTGCAAAAAATACTAGCTTTGATTAATGGTGATAGGTTCCTTTGAAAATCATCACTTCTTTGTCTTCTTATTTTCATATTTATCCTTTACTAGTGTAGACCGTTTTTTCCTTTTATTTTTAGGAGATCCCCGGGAATTCTTATATTTCCATCACCACTTATGTGATTTTGCAACCCATTGACCTGATTTGGTATTTTTCAAATATCAATATATAATTTTTTTTCTTTCATCCACCAACTTCAAAGTTGATGGTACTTACCTTAGCAAAACCGTTGATGTAAAATTTCACTTTTAGGAAGTACAATTCTTACAACATATTGTTCTATAAAGTATGACATCTAATCAAAATCAAAACGTTTTTTTCCAACCAAAAAAAGAAATTGAAAAAGTAAATAAATGTTGAAATTTGCAACAAGAAACAATGAAATTGGCATCCATAAACAACATCCAGAAAATGGCATCCAAAAATGGCTACCATGGAGGCTTTTGATTTAATTATTCCTTAATTAAATTGACAGAAATATGTGTAAAATTTATTTATCCCTTAAATAAATTGGACAATAAATTTTAATCTTATATCATAATCACTTGTAATAGTTAACTAAGTGTGATAGACTCATTTAGTTCATGAAATTCAAGTTGAGGGTGGTTGGTGAGGCATGTAGAGTGATTCTATTGGTTTTAGAGTCCAAGTTGCAGTTAGAGTATTAGTTTAATGCATGAGAAATCATTTAACTCAATTAGGTGAGCTAAAGTGAGTCTAACTAGTTGTAAATGATTGTTGCACTAGTGAGAGGTCAAGTGAATTAAATCAGATTTAATTCACATGCAATGATTTGTCAAGTGCCTTATGATTTACTATTAATAGCTGCATGCATGTCAGTTCTGATGAAGACCTAGTTGAGACAGAGGCTAAAGGGAAGTTATCTATCATTTGTATTATTAGCAAATTGCCCGGGCACAATTATATACACCATAGGATGCCCATGATGTATTGAGTAGTCAAGGAAGGCTAATTATCCTAATTAATAGGGATTAATTGCCTAGGGATTGTGTGAGCAAGGCAGGCTAAAGACAGATTGAGAATTGGCTAAGTGTTGGACCAATTTTGTTTGGATTAATGTGAGATAGCTGGTAGAGTGCAACAGATTCTTGTGAGCAAGAATGCATTGTATTGTTTCATGATTCCTTGGTTCATTATAAAATAGAGATAGAGGGGTTTTGAGCAGCAAGCTTTCCCCAGGAAAAATATATGTGTTGTGGATTGATTTGCTTCTTTCTCTTACTTGGTGTGATTGTGCGATCATGTTTATTTTTTGAAATTAATTTGTAAAAAGATACAATATATTGCTTTAACATATCGCATGATCGATTTGAATCCATTGATATATATATTGTTTGATATAATTTCTACATGGTATTATAGTTGTGTTAGATATTTTCTACAATAAACACTAAATTGAATATAAAAATTTAAAAAATAAATAAAAAATCCTAAAAACATAAATTTATAATATTGATCACATTAATAATCACATATCCTCATAAAACATTAAAATAAAAATATGTAAGATTGACTACTTCAAAATCAAAATATCACTTAAAGATAACCTTTTCTTTTATTTTTTAGAAAACAAAAGTCAACAATGCCATGTGCAAGGTGTCACATGATACTTTTAAACAATTTCATATTACTTAAAAATAAAAATGTAATTTCAAGGTTTTATGTCGTATTCCTAATTTCTTTCCCTAGTAGAAAATGGTGGGGAAATTAAAAAATATAGATATTTTTATTTTATTTTTAGTTAAAAAAATTAATTTAATAATTTGTTTTTTTTGAAAATATTGCAAAATTTAATGAAATTTATAACTTGAAACAAAAGTAATTCAAAATCAAAGAATCTTGACTGGCAAATGAAAAGTATAACCTGAACTTTGGCAAAGACCAATAAAGTACATGTAGATAATTTCAAATGAAAAGTATAACCTCAACTTTGGCAATGACCAATAAAGCACATGTAGATAATTTCAAATGAAAAGTATAACCTCAACTTTGGCAAAGACCAATAAAGCACATGTAGAAAATTTCATTTGTTATCATAGCCCCTTAATCTATGTAATTTATAATACATATACTTTGTAGATGTAAGAAATTGAGTTGAATGTGGTGCGGCCAATTTTGACAATATTTGGGGTACTTTGCATAGAATGAGTAGATAAATGTTAAATGCCTAATATAGTTAGGCTATACTAAACAATCCCAATGATTTGAAGAAAGGCTCCACCATAAGTTAGTTTGGTTCTTTCACAAATAAAAAAATATTATCATGGTTGCTTTTCATTACCTCTACATCATAGTTATAACTTTGCATAAGTGTAATCTTTAAAATAGAAGTCTTTACAAGGAAAACCTGAATATCACAATGATGATTGTGATTAACCATTTTAAATTTACCTAATGATGAATAAAAAACCATTTTCCAAAACCACAACAACCCTCCACTAAATATAAATATAAACTCATCCTAAACTCCTTGATTTATGATTACTAATAATTGTATATAAAATTGTTTTAAATTTTTGACAATGAATTCTAACCACCCACGTTGTTAGAATGGGAATATATACATTATCTAATGGTCAAATATAATGTTCTAATGGGGAATACATACTTTATGTAATGGTCAAATATAATGTTCTATTCAAAAGGAGAAAAGTTAAAAGGTTAGATAAACGAGACATTGACATGACGTTTCATAGTGTTATATTCTCGGGAACGAGTTTATGATAGAGAACAAGCTTCTTGGAAATAATGACTATTTTATAATGAGAAAATTGCAATTTTCAAACTCTGCTCTTCTGTGGATGTTGATTTCGAAACTTAGACATAATCATGATTGGTGCATATCATTTTTTGATATTTTTAATTGGTATATATATATATATATATTAAAGTTAAATATTAAATCATTTTAATTGTAAAATATTCAATGATTAAGAGAATATATGTTTCACAATTCATAATTATATATGATGCTATTTTGGATATATATGATGCTATTTTGGATATTATTACTGTGTGAGTGGATTGAGGATATTTTAACAATTTTCACTCTCACAAATCTAATTAGATAACTATATATAGTTTTCTAACTTTTAATCAATGACAAATCCAAATTCTATTGACAAACTAATTCTATTAACAAAGTTAATATTAATGCTTTGTACAACTTTTTAGGGTTAGATAATGTAACATGGATTTGAATTTTGATAAACTAAAGTCTCTTATATTTTACTTTGTGTTTTTTTATTGAGTAATAAATTTATTTCTTGAATATTTGTTGGTCATCTTAATATCAACTCATCATTAAGATAGGCCACTCATCCATGCCCAATTTATACTATGGTTTTAAAAGCTTCTCTTTCTAGTTAGATAACTGATTTGTTGTAACTGTAGTTGCTACTACTAATGGATCACACACACAAAACAATGTATATAAAACTTAATAATATAAAAACTCTAATAAATGAAAGGATAAGAAGAAAATGAGATAGAGATTATATTTTGAAGGTATAAATTAGTATCATTTTTTAGTTCTTCTATGCTTAGTGATTGCCCCTCGATTTTTGAAGACTACTACAAGTATAGATTTGGAGAAATACTCCTAATATCAAGCAAAGTTAAAAAAACCATATACATATTACTGAAAAAGATATGTTAGATGTTAGCTTCCTTGTGGTTCCATTGCACTGATCATGACATTTTAGTCTACATTTAACATATCCACATCCCCTTGTCATTGTTATATTATTTCCTCTTTTTCAACCTCCTCCATTATAGATCGGACCCACAACCATGTGTTAGAGAGAAATTCATTCAACTTGAGGGTTCTCATTTTGTTGTCTTTGACTATGTAAGGTTTCCATTATGAAGGTGACTTAAAAATTCGTAACTTCTTCCTCAGAGTGCATTCTAATAGTTATTAAAAATATTGAATTTTTATTATTAATGATGTAGTCCTCCTATATTCTTAAAAAATTATGGATGTTAGTAGTTTTGCACACTAAGCATCTCCTAGGATGTCCATGATCCATTTTGATATCCCAACATAACATGAATGAACCCTTTATCTCCACTCACAACACTCAAACTAGCAAGCCTATATTAACAATACAATGTTCCCTTAGAAGCAATGGAAAAGCTATAATACTAACCTTTAACGAATTCAAGATGATAGGAGTAGGGAGCCTTTAGAACAACAAGTACCTCCATAGTAAATAAACTACATAATGTAGCCTACACAGACCACATGAACTAGAAATTGGAGAGCCATGATGACCAATGCGACCCAAACCCACTCCAAAGCATTTGATGTGTCAAATCCTTCATTAAATTTCATGTGTGCAAGGTTATTGTGGGGTTAATGTTTGTTGGTTGTCATGTATGATAATCAACCACTCCATGCATGATAACATGTTAATGTTTAACATGCAAGATAACTCCATTATAATGTATTAATACTTAGGCGGTGTGGAAAAATCTTTCCCTTTTTTTAATCTCAATATGCCACATTCCAGAAACGAAGCTTGGATGGCTACATTGTCTACTTAATGCTTGAGTGACTTGAGGATGTGGTAGAACTCAACACTTTCAAATTGGATAACTTATTTTCTAATTCTTTTGATTATTCTTACTAAGATGACATTGCTTATATAAGAGAATTTTATCATCGATTTGGCGATTAAAGATAGGTCCCCTATAATAATTAGTTTTTTGATATGCTTTTCATTGATAATCCTCAACCCTTGAAACAAAACTAATGCCTTTGCTTGATTATTTGAAGATTTATCCAATCCTCATTTGATGGCGATTTTTGTTTTTCCCTATGAATTGAGAAGATTTGTGTCACACTTACCACCTTTGAAATAATATATATTATTAGATATATGAAAATAATCATAATTACTAAAAAAATGTATAAACGATATATTATTCTATCAACTATAATGAGATGTTTTATGTTCAATTTTTAACATTTTATTAGAAAAAATGTGAATGGAATATATAGATGTGGAAAATTTCAATCGCATATTCCAGGGATTGTAATAGAAGTAGTTATGCAAAAATTCAAGTGTATCACTCAGTTGCTATTTAATGATTTTATTTAGTGTTATTATTGTTATTATTTTTTTTTAACAGGAACCATGAATGTTTTGTATTATAAAGTCCTGAGTGTAAAGCTCAAATTATACATGTAAAAAATGATTAAAGAGACTTTTCCTAGAGTTTATAATTCTAGTTTCATACAATATTTGTTTTCTAGTTGTGTCATTTTTACATAATCATTGCTAGTAGTCTTGCTACATCACTTATAATAGCGCTAGAAGAAGTCAATGAAAAAAAAAATTTACAATTGATGTCGCACATGTTTATGTATGAGTCTGATAACCCTTAAGGACACTTTCATCTTCATGATTTTCCTGTTGGAGCTTTTCCATTTGAGTATGCACTTCATCTGATTGGGGGAGCAGAACATTCACTTGAATTTCAAATTGAAAGCATAGGTTTGATTGGATTATAGTCTTGTACTAGAGAAGGAGCTCTTTTATTGGAAAACATTGTTATGGTATTCATTAGAATTCCCCCTAGAAGTCATATTCTTCAGAGCTACAACTGAAATTTGAATGCAATACACAGAAAGCACAAAGAGTCTGGTGTCCCAAGCCTTTTCTAGCAGGGTATTAGCCTTGTGGGAATTTATACTAAAATTAAGAAGGGGAACCATTAATATCCCTTCTCCATCCATTAAAATAAAGTGCAACATTGAAAACGATTTCAATACAGCCATGATACCTCTGAAACCAAGATGACTAGTAGAGAGGAACACAAGAAGAACAAGAAGACAAAACAGAGCCTAAAGAGGCCACTTCATGGTAAATAAAGAACTTGGAGAGTCATTGAACAAACCATCAAGTGGATACACTAAAATGAAACATAAAAATGAGACATACGACCTCAAAGCACATGCCATGGGCTGCCAAACCCAGAGGAAAATGATCAGGGAAGGGGCAAGAGATATAACTCTGAGATATATGCTTTAGAGGGATGGTTGGAGACCCAAAATTGGAATTATAGAATATATGGAGCAACGAAGAAGGTAGTCTAAAACGAAGGCTTTGTGGATCAAGAGAGCAAAATCAATGAAGCTTTTGGCCATCAACCACCACATATAGGCATGCGTTTCAACTATATAGTCCCCTGGACTTGAAATTATGAATTGGAAATTTCACCTCTAAGTTTATTCCAACTTCTCCTGATGATTTAGGAACTTCCACTGGAATGAAATTTGTCGACGCTTATTCATAGGTTTTGTTTGATCACCCATCATTGATGTGAGTGGAGAAATTATGGGAATGGAACCACCCCCGAGCACAATTTGTATATGTCTGCTGGATTTCCATCCAAAGAATCTATATGCAATCAATTGAGGGCACATGTAATCCACATGGAGACATTTGGGATGCATAAGGAGGGAACCATCCATATTTATTTCTTTGATTGAATTATAGCAAATGATGTGATTCATAGAGAATATTAGGGGAGAGATTCCTTTTTAATCTATGCATCACATGATAAGTCTCTGCTGGGGAGAGTATAGCTCATATTGGCCATTTCATCTGCTACTGAGTTGTTCACCCTTAGAACATGGAAGATTTGATTTCTGGGGATGAGACATAGGAGATTAAGAATTTTTTTGATATATGAGAAAGCTTAAGATCACTGGGAAGAGTTTTTCTTATAATTTTGGATAGAATGAGGAGAGAGTCTCCAATCACTATGATCTCTTGGATGTTCAATTATAAATATTGTTTTATTCCCTAGTATAGAGAATTGGCTTCCGCAACATCGTTGGTCGCCTCTCTGAATCCCCATGCAAATTTGAATTAATTTTTGTTCTCAGGATGAATGGTTGCCCCCCTCTCTTACCTCCCATAGGTTTCCTTTCATAACCTCATTGAAAAATATAATGTATTGTTTGTGTTGAGAGGTCCATGTATTGAATTCGTCTCCTGTGATTCTAATTTTTCAATGCTCTTTGGGTTCTTTGAAAACCGAGTGGATGGATGAAATATTGAAGGAGTTTACCTAGACTAATTTTTTGTAATCCAAGTTTGAGTCTTAATATTTTATTTCTTTGGCCCAAAAAATTTCCCCTATAAGTCGAATTTCCTTTGTAGCAACTTTGATGCAATTTTCTTCCTCATTTTGAAAGGCAATTTTATTTCTGGCTAACCACAATTTCTAGCACACTACTTTAATAGATTTTTCCCATATCCTTTTCATTTTATTCTTTCCTATAAAGGATCTCATGTAGCACCCACACCATCTCCCAATTAGGTTTGAGATGCTATTAAGTACATTAATTTTGTTCCAAAGAGAGTTGATGACCATATCTCGAGTTTCCTTGGAAAAGTGGCATTCAAGGAAGAGATGATCAATAGACTCCAATTTATTTTTGCAGAGAGAACACCATGAGGGGCCTTGAATACCATGCTTTGAGAGGTTTTCTATAGTAATATTTTTTTATGGGCCAAATTCTACCGGATTTCTTCAATCTTAGGTTGGAAATCAAGATTCCATATTTTCCTCCATATCCTTGATGGAGGTGATGCCATAATGGGGAATAGGAGATGGTCATATCCTATTTTTATTGAGAAGAGTGAGCACTCCCAACCATGAAATCCACCTCTTTGACGTATGTCAGGGCATAATATGCTAAAAGTGATTCCATTTCTTTTCTTGCTATGATCAACCTTTTTGGGATGCTTCCCTAGTTCTAGGGTTCCCATGTTTCATTCTCCAACCAAGACGAAATATTTTCTAAGGTGGTTTTGTTATGAGAGGAAAGCCACTCTAAAATGGGATGGAGGGAAGGAGTTAGGACCAAAGGCTGGTCCCTCATGATGCTATCATATCTTAGGCTAACTTTATTTCCATTTATAGGGATCCAAGTTAATTTAGATGTGATCAACAAAACAGATGTTTCTAAAATTTTCCATATCTGAGAGTTGCTCCTGTTTAGGAGGGGCTAAAAGATGCATGAATGTCTTTCCCCAGCAAAGTATTTACGATGGATAACCTGTTTCCACCAATCATACTTTCTTATTATTAAACACCATACTAATTTAGCTTCCAAAGAAATATTCATACGAGATGGATGCCTTATTTTCAATCGTCCCATATTTTTTCGAAGGTGGGCCTTCTTCTAATTAATTAAATGAAATTTTATGTATTTTGTTTTACTCCCTTTCCAAAGAATGTTTATGATTTCTTGTTCCATTCGTTGTTTCATAGTCACGGGAGCTAAGATAATAGAGAATTGATAAATATGAAGCACTGATAGGACATGTTTTATTAGAATTATCCTGCAAGCTGGATTCAACCATTGAGCTCCAAATTTCTCAAATTAAGTTTTAAATTTCTCTATCAAAATATTCCACAAAGGGTTGGGAGAATTTTTTTAACATATGGGTATCCAAAAGTATTTTAAGTTGATCCCATAATATTTACCTGATATTTTGAGGATTTGAAGGATCTGCCCTTGCAATCCTTTGTTGATGTTCCAAATATAGAGATGAGTTTTCCCTTCATTGATTATGCCTCTTGATATTACATAGATTCATCTAGAAGTGATCTAAATATGTGATCTATAATGCAATATTCTCCCCCTAACATAACGGTATCATCAACGAATTGAGAGTGATTAATAATTTTGATTCCCTCCATGAATTAGATTCCTAGGAGGAGGTTGGAGAGGTGATCATGTTCAAGGAACTTGCTTAGTGATTTTTCCATCAAAATGAAGAAGATGGGCGAGAGGGGACACCATTTTTTGAGACCACGATAGGCACAAAAGAAGTCAACGAAGCTTCCATTGACCAAGGGTGGAAATCAAGGAGGAGAGATGCAAGATTTCACCCATTTTAAGAATTCATTTGCAAAATCCATTTTCCTAACAACAAAGAATAAGGAGTGTCTTACTCTATCAAAGGATTTCTCTAGATCGAGTTTTATTTCCATTCCTTTGTCCCATTTTTACTCATTGGATTGAACTGTTTCATGAACTAAAACAATATTATCCAACATTTGCCTTTGCTTTATGAATTTGACTTGATTTTTTGAAATGAGATTGGGGAGGATAGGTTTTATTATTTTCAACATTATTTTAGCGATTATGTAGTATGAAAAGTTACACAAAATATTAAGTGAAATATTTCAAATGAGGAAGGCTTTACCTCTTTCAGAGCTAATACTAGGAAGGAGGAATTAATATCTCCTCTCATTCGTCTTGAATTTTGAAAAAATGAGACCATATTGCATAAAAATTATTAATAGAATGAGCCAGTAAACCCATTAGGTCCAGGGGCCTTGTCAAGATCAAAGGACAAAACCACTTCCCAGATTTCCTTTGTAGATGTAGCTTTCATTAACTGGGCATTTATATGAGGATTGATAAGATGTGGGATATAGTCCAAGAATTTTGATTCCTTATGTAGATCCACATCTCATTCTTCTTTGAATAATTTTTTAAAGAACAAGAATGCCTCTTATTTTATTTTGGAGGGTTTTGAAATGACATTTCCATTCACTTGAACTATATTTACGATATTTCTATGCTCCCTCATTTTTGTCTGTTTTTTGAAAAAAATTGTGTTCACGTCTTCATATTTTAACCACATTCTTCTTGATTTTAGTCTCCACATCTCTTTTCCATATCTTAGTTTATGGTGCAAGTATTCATATATTTATTTTTCTTTGAGAATTAAGTCCTTGGTCATTGGAAGATCCTCAAATTTTTGAAGAGTTTATGCTAATTGAGTTTGAAGAAGGTGGGCTCCATCCAATTTAGATTAGGATTGATTTAGGACCCATTTATTTATTTCCTCCTTTAGGCCTTTTATTTTTTTCCCGTGTGAATATAGGTTAGCTCACAATCCATCTAGAGTAAACAATATTGACCAAGGCTTTGAATTTTTACTCATTCGCCCATAATGGATTATATCCAAAGGGAATGGGCCCATGTTTTGGAAACCATTTGATGGAAAACTACTCAGTGATGATAGATCCTCCCCAAGAGAAATATGTGGAGGATAGGGGTATTGGATGGTCAAGAATATCAAGAGAAAAATTTCCCAGGATAAAACACCTTTTAATGCGATCTAATAGAAATATTTTACAAATTCTAAAATAATATAGATAGAAAATAATGCAATCTAATAGAAAAAAATGGCATAACTACCTTTGGATAAATCTCAACCCGCTATCCCTGAATACTACTAAAAATATTTTGTGGATATTAAATCCCTACTATCCACCTTATAATTATAGATACTAAAATGAAAATTATGAAAGCCCTATTTCAAAATAAACATGTTTATCAACATAACATGCAAGTTATGGATTAGGTTGTCACATAAAGTAATTTATTTTTTAGTGTTTTCCAAATTTAAGGTTGTTTCAAAAGCCTTATTAGTTGATTATCCAATGAAAAAAATGCTAAAATAATATAGTCTAAAATTTGTTAAAGTTTGTCCTCAAATTTGCATAGAAGATAGATAAATTACAACAATAAACAAGTTATAACAACATTTTCCACTTACATAGATTACAAGCAAGGGATTTTTATGGCTAAGACAAGGAATATGTTGAAAATGGTTGTTATAGATGTGAAAGGTTGTCCAACCAGACCCCATTTGGATACCTTATATTTGAAGGAATTTTTTCTCCAATTACCTAGCTCAAATGGGAACATAGGATATATGGTTGGAAACTTATTCTAAGACCTTTCCAAAGATATATAGTAGGCCTTATAACTCCTCACAATTGAAGAAAAATGATTTTTTTAATACGCATTATACGTTCTGCCAATTGGCCTAGCTAGTGGACAAGTCAACCTATTCTAGACCTCAAATGCACTATAAATAGGCATGAGAAGGAGCATTTCTAACGAATGAATCAAGAAATTCCATATTTTTTCTAGGCGTCTTTAGCAAAGAGAGGAGTAGAACAAGGGTTCACACTTTGTGAACAAAGAAGGGCAAGCCGAGTTTTTTTGGAGAGAAAGCCGAGTTTTGTTGGTGGGCAAGCCAAGTTCTGTTGAAGGGAAAGCCAAGATCTATTGTAAGGAAAGTTGAATTATGTTGAGGAGGTCGAGTTCAGCTAAGGAGGCCAAGTCTTGTTGCAAGAGGTTATTTTTGTATATTTTATTGTATTTTTCTGATTTTTTTAATCTTTGTTCAAGGCCAATCTTGGTCCATCTAAGCCACAAGCCTATAAAGTAACTTAAGAAGTGACACAAAAAATATAATGACTATAAATTCCAATTAAGTGTTGGTACAATATGTACAATGTTAAATATAAATTTGTAGGTGGGTATATTTATTTTTGACCATACTAGATGCCCGAATGTTGAAAATTGAACAATGAACAACCGAGTTATAGATTGAATTGAATTGCATAAGAGGAGTGTTGTCATTTATAAACAAGTTGGAGCTTGCAATTTTTTGTATGTTGGTGCTTACAGAGGATTGGTGTCCTCATAAGTGGTAGTAATAAACTAAGGACTATTTGAAAAACATTCATGTGTTTCTTGTTCAAGTTTGGATCTTCACTTAAATTACTGTGTTCATGCATTGTGTTGATACTTGATTATGTAATAATATTTTATTAAGTGAAAATAATTTAAAAATAAGTGACATTTATTCAGCCCCCTCTTAGTAGCATTGTGTATTTCGAATAGAATAAAACCAAGGTTTAAGTAACTTATTAATTCTAAAAATTTAAGAGCATATAACAATCAATAAAACCAAGATGTCCAACCCTAAAATTTTTATGATACAAACCAACTAGGTCAATTTTCCAAATAAAGTTATTTTAGGTTAAATACATGCAAGAAAACCTTACGATTTTAGGTCAAAATTTGAAAGAAAAAATTATAACTTTGGGTCAAAATATGCAAGAAAATCCTAGACATCCATAGTTTTTATATGGCTAAAAATTAAATGTAAGTTGAATAAACACTAAAGTTACCCTAGGAAAAAAGATAAAATTTGAAATTTTGAATTTATAATTGAATATATGAGGGATAGCTAGTGCTTACTAAATTATTTTGGGCATATCAAGTCAACTAAGGACACTTTTAAGAAAGTGTAAGTGAAACTAGGTTGATAGTTAGGGTTGTCCACTACAAACTATAATAAATCCACCTAATTTCTTAGAAGATTCATGATAGATCGAGGGAAGATGCTCCACTAGTAATCTTCCAACAGTTTTGAAGAAAACACTTGTTCAAGAAAATATAAAGAGAGTGCATCACCATCACTAGAGAAGTATAACCCACTTACGATCATTCATAAACAACATCCATAAATATTAAGTGAGACCACTTACTCAAACAATCATTCCAGCCACAAAACCATAGAAAAGAGAATCTGTGAAATTTGTAAAAGCACCCACTATACATCATCCTCAAGAAACCACTTTAGTTATCCATCCATACCCAAGAATAGAGAAGTAAAATTATAAAAATCATTATCTTTCACAAGATCTAGCAATGAATCCAAATGAGAAGTGATTTTCTAATTTATATGAGAGATATAACACTCTTCTCATTATAATAACAACACTCTCCTAACAATATCCTTAAAAATATATAAAATTACGTTTACTATTTATAATCCCTAGAGATAAGGTCACAATATATAAAATTTCCATGATACAATAGTGGGTGAGTCAAAGGACCCCTGCTGATGCTCCCAAAATGAAGTAAAAATGCTTAAATCACAAGATATCCTCCAAAAAATCATGTTAAAAGTCACATGTGCAGCATGTGTGGTCCCCCAAGAATGGATGACTCACTCAATGGTGTAAAAAGGCACTGTGTATGGGCTCCAAATTGAAATGTTCCCTAAAAATGGTGCAACATTTCATCCACCAAGTACAAAATCATCTCTAAAGGGTGCAATGACCTCAAACGTATCCCAATATCCTCCAAAATAAGCGTGATATCTTCAATAAGAAGTGGGGCAACCTCCATCAAGTGTGCAAGTTGCCTCCTAAATGCATTCCAAAGGTCCAAGACTCAATCCAAGTCATATCCATGCAAAGTACATCATCTAAAAAGGTGAAAGTGACCCAAAATAGTCATTAATCCAGAGGGATATACACAATTCCACTGCACCATAAAAAGTAATTCATGTCAAATGTAAATGCCATTAGATATATCACATTAAAAATAATCTTAAAATTTCACAATAACTCATAGTATTGATACAATTTTCCATGTTTAGGTATGGGATGGTCATCATTATCCATTATTACATATGTCAACACCCAAAAGAGTAGCTCCCACAAAAATCCATTAAGGAGTAGGTGTAGTGATAGATGGCATGGTTTTGCGGAGATAACTTCATAAATTGGAATGCATAGTCATGTGAAATTGTTTAAGATATTTCTCCACATGATCACCTTTGTTGACAGAGCACTTATGCACTGAGTTACCATTTCCTTGAAATTGTTTCTTATTAACCATTTACTTGCTTTTTTCTTCATTTTTTTTTTTTTTTAATTTCACTTCATTGAGTACCGATATTTTGTATATGCATTTCATTTCATGAGACTTGATATAATTTCATTTAGTCCTTTTGGTTAAGCATTTCATTGCATAAGACTTGGGAGAATGACCTCACAGTGAGGGGTAATTGCTCCAACTTTACTTTGGCTTTTGATTTTTCCAGGTAATTGCTCCAACTTTACTTTGGCTTTTGATTTTTCCAGGTAATTGCTCCAAATTTACTTTGGATTTTGATTTTTCCTTTATATCTATTTGCTTTTTTTTACATTTTGAAGTTTACATCTTGTTCTTTCCATGAGACTTTATGTGGCATATGACAACCAACGATGAGTAGGACCATAGAAACTATGAAGTATGGAGAATTCTATGTATGAATTAGGATATGGATATGCCACATGTTTAAAAGTCCCTAAGTAATACAACTCAAATCAAGGGTGATAATTTTTATCTAGGAGCTTATGATGGTTACCAAGGTGAAAAAAGGAAAAATACATAGATTTAGAGCATCATGATTCATTACCTTACTCAACCAATGATTACCACTTTCATGAAAAGTACATAAGGCATTAAAACTGCATACAAAGCAAGGAAATAATGCAGCTCTTGTATATCAAGCACCATAATCATCAACATGAGTAAGTTGAGCAAAAAATTGGGAAGAATCATCAATCAACTATCTATGTAGAACCATGGGTCTTATTTTGGAACTTATCTATGCAATTAAGATCATAGGAAAAAAAATCTCCTCGAGTTACTCCTAAATGTCAGGGGATCATAAGATATACAAAATTGGGGGGTTTGTAGTGATTGAGTTTGTATGATTTTATTTTATAGTTAATAACAAAAATAAAATGTGATTTGAGTGATGTATATTGTAATTATGCTCATTATTACAATTTTTAGTTAGATTTTGTCTTATATCTAACATACCCACAATTATTTTGAGAGTTCTTCAAGTTTCTAGCTATCTAGGGTTTTAGTTTGCTGGTATACTTATCTTGGATTGAAAATTTCAACATAGTATTAGAAAATTTTATCAAAAATATTGTAGGATCCATGTATGTAATGGATTGCTATGTTTGATAGGCAGTTAATTAATAGCTTCAATGGGTGTGATTCCCAAGAGTCATTAGTTATTGAAGCGGTCCATATACGTGAGAGGTTGGTGGGTGAGATGCCCGTGATACTTTATTTATTGGGGTGGTCTATAAATAACATACTATCTAAAATGTTTGAAGAATCATCTATGGATTGGTATACTACTTGTGAGAGGATGGTATTCTCCCTCATTTCTGCAAAAAGACTAGCTTTGAATAATGGTGATATTCTCCTTTTAAAATCATCACTTCTTTGTCTTCTTATTTTCATACTTGTCCTTTTACTAGTGTAGACCTTTTTTTCCTTTTATTTTTAGGAGATCCCTGGGAATTCTTATATTTCCATCACCACTTATGTGATTTTGAAACCCATTGACCTTATTTGGTATTTTTCAAATATCAGTATAATTTTTTTCTTTCATCCACCAACTTCAAAGTTGATGGTACTTACCTTAGCAAAATCATTGATGTAAAATTTCACTTTTAGGAAGTACAATTCTTACAACATATTCTTCTACAAAGTATGACATCTAATCAAAATCAACACGTTTTTTTGCAACCAAGAAAAGAAATTGAAAAAGTAAATAAATGTTGAAATTTGCAACAAGAAACAGTGAAATTGGCATCCATAAACAACATCTAGAAAATGGCATCCAGAAATGGCTACCATGGAAGATTTTGATTTAATTATTCCTTAATTAAATTGAAAGAAATATGTGTAAAATTTATTTATCCCTTAAATAAATTGGACAATAAATTTTAATCTTATATCATAATCACTTGTAATAGTTAACTGAGTGTGATAGACTCAGTTAGTTCATGAAATTCAAGTTGAGGGTGGTTGGTGAGGCATGTAGAGTGATTCTATTTGTTTTAGAGTCCAAGTTGCAATAAGTGTATTAGTTTAATGCATGAGAAATCATTTAACTCAATTAGGTGAGTTAAAGTGAGTCTAACTAGTTGTAAATGATTCTTGCACTAGTGAGAGGTCAAGTGAATTAAATCAGATTTAATTCACATGCAATGATCTGTCAAGTGCCTGATGATTTACTATTAATAGCTGCATGCATGCCAGTTCTTATGAAGACCCAGTTGAGACAGAGGTTAAAGGGAAGTTATCTATCATTTGTATTATTAGCAAATTACCCAGGCGCAATTATATACACCATAGGATGCCCATATGTATTGCGCAATCAAGGAAGGATAATTATCCTAATTAATAGGGATTAATTTCCTAGGGATTGCGTGAGCAAGGCAGGCTAAAGACAGGCTGAGAATTGGCTAAGTGCTGGACCAATTTTGTCTGGATCAATGTGAGATAGTTGGTAGAGTGTAGCAGATTCTTGTGAGCAAGAATGCATTGTATTGTTTCATGATTCCTTGGTTCATTATAAAATAGAGATAGAGGGGTTTTGAGCAGCAAGATTTCCCAAGAAAAATATCTGCGTTGTGGATTGATTTGCTTCTTTCTCTTACTTGGCGTGATTGTGCGATTATGTTTATTTTTTGAAATTAATTTGTAGAAGGATTCAATATATTGCTTTAACATATCGCATGATCGGATTGAATCCATTGGTATACATATTGTTTGATATAATTTCTACATGGTATTATAGTTGTGTTAGAGATTTTCTACAATAAAGACTAAATTGAATATAGAAATCTAAAAAGTAAATGAAAAATCCTAAAAACATGCCAAATTTATAATATTGGTCACATTAATAATCACATGTTTACAATTGATCTCATACATGTTTATGTATGAGTCTGATAACCCTTAAGGACACTTTCATCTTCATGATTTTCCTGTTGGAGCTTTTCCATTTGAGTATGCACTTCATCCGATTGGGGGAGCATAACATTCACTTGAATTTTCAAATTGAAAGCGTAGGTTTGATTGGATTATTTTCTTGTACTAGAGAAGGAGCTCTTTTATTGGAAAAATTTGTTATGGTCTTCATTATAATTTCCCTAGAAGTCATATTATTCAGAGCTGTAACTGAAATTTGAATGAAATACACAGAAAGCATAGAGAGTCTAGTGTCCTAAGCCTTTTCTAGCAGGTTATTACCCTTGTGGGAATTTATATTGAAATTAAGATGGGGAACCATTAATATCCCTTCTCCATCCATTAAAATAAAGTGAAACATTGAAAATGATTTCAATAAAGCCATGATACCTCTGAAACCAAGATGACTAGTAGAGAGGGACACAAGAAGAACAAGAAGACAAAACAGAGCTTGAAGAGGCCACTTCATAGTAAATAAAGAACTTGGAGAGTCATTGAACAAACCATCAAGTGGATACACTAAAATGAAACATAAAAATGAGACATACGACCTCAAAGCACATGCCATGGGCTGCCAAACCCAGAGGAAAATGATCAGGGAAGGGGCAAGAGATATAACTCTGAGATATATGCTTTAGAGGGATGGTTGGAGACCCAAAATTGGAATTATAGAATCTATGGAGCAACGAAGAAGGTAATCTAAAACGAAGGCTTTATGGACCAAGCAAGGAAATTCAATGAAGCTTTTGGCCATCAACCACCACATATAGGCATGTGTTTCAACTATATAGTCCCCTGGACTTGAAATTATGAATTGGAAATTTCACCTCTAAGTTTATTCCAACTTCTCCTAATGATTTAGGAACTTCCACTGGAATGAAATTTGTCGATGCCTATTCATAGGTTTTGTTTGATCACCCATCATTGATGTGAGTGGAGAAATTATGGGAATGGAACCACCCCTGAGCACAATTTGTATATGTCTGCTAGATTTCAATCCAAGGAATCTATATGCAATAAATTGAGGGCACATGTACTCCACATGGAGACATTTGGGATGCATAAGGAGGGAATCATCCATATTTATTTCTTTGATTGAATTATAACATATGATGTGATTCATAGAGAATATTAGGGGAGAGATACCTTTTTAATATATGCTTCACATGCTAAGTCTCTGTTGGGGAGAGTATAGCCCATATTGGCCATTTCATCTGCTACTGAGTTGTTCACCCTTAGAACATGGAAGATTTGATTTCTAGGGATGAGACATAGGAGATTAAGAATTTGTTTGATATATGAACAAGCTTAAGATCCCTGGGAAGAGTTTTTCTTATAATTTTGGATAGAATGAGGAGAGAGTCTCCAATTACTATGATCTCTTGGATATTTAATTACAAAGATTGTTTTATTCCCTACTATAGAGAATAGGCTTCCGCAACACGTTGGTCGCCTCTCTGAATCCCCATGCAAATTTGAATTAATTTTTGTTCTCAGGATGAATGGTTGACCCCCTCTCTTACCTCCCATAGGTTTTCTTTCATAACCTCATTGAAAAATATAATGTATTGTTTGTGTTGAGAGGTCCATGTATTGAATTCGTCTCATGTGATTCTAATTTTTCAATGCTCTTTGGGTTCTTTGAAAACCGAGTGGATGGATGAAATATTGAAGGAGTTTACCAAGACTAATTTTTTTTAATCCAAGTTTGAGTCTTAATATTTTATTTCTTTGGCCTGAAAAATTTCCCCTATAAGTTGAATTTTCTTTGCAGCAACTTTGATGCAATTTTCTTCCCCATTTTGAAAGGTGATTTTATTTCTGGCTAACCACAATTTCTAGCACACTACTTTTATAGATGTTTCCCATATGATTTTCATTTTATTCTTTCCTATAAAGGATCTCATGTAGCACCCAAACCATCTCCCAATTATATTTGAGACGCTATTAAGTGCATTAATTTTGTTCCAAAGAGAGTTGATGACCATATCTCGAGTTTCCTTGGAAAAGTGGCATTCAAGGAAGAGATGATCAATAGAATCCAATTTATTTTTGCAGAGAGAACACCATGAGGGGCCTTGAATACCACGCTTTGAGAGGTTTTCTATAGTAATATTTTTTTATAGGCCAAATTCTACCATTTTCTTTGATCTTAGGTTGGAAATCAAGATTCCATATTTTCCCCCATATCCTTGATGGAGGTAGTGCCATAAGCGGGAAGAGGAGATAGTCATATCCTATTTTTATTGAGAAGAGTGAGCACTACCAACCATGAAAATCCACCTCTTTGACCAAGGCCAGGGCATAATGTGCTAAAAGTGATTCCATTTCTTTTCTTGCTATGATCAACCTTTTTGGGATGCTTCCCTAGTTCTAGGGTTCCCATGTTTCATTCTCCAACCAAGACGAAATATATTCTAAGGTGGTTTTGTTATGAGAGGAAAGCCACTCTAAAATGGGATGGAGGGAAGGAGTTATAACCAAAGGCTAGCCCCTCATGATGCTATCATATCTTAGGCTAACTTTATTTCCATTTCTAGGTATCTAAGTTAATTTAGATGCGATCAACAAACTAGATGTTTCTAAAATTTTCCATATCTGAGAGTTACCCCTGTTTGGAAGGGGCTAAAAGATGCATGAATGTCTTTCCCCAGCAAAGTAATTATGATGGATAACATGTTTCCACCAATTATACTTTCTTGTTATTAAACACCGTACTAATTTAGCTCTTAAATAAATATTCTTACGAGATGGATGCCTTATTCCCAATCCTCCCATATTATTTCGAAGGTGGGCCTTCTTCTAATTAATTAAATGAAATTTTATGTATTTTGTTTTAATCCCTTTCCAAAGAATGTTTATGATTTCTTGTTCCATTCGTTGTTTCATGGTCATGGGAGCTAAGATAATAGAGAATTGATAAATATGAAGCACTGATTGGACAAGTTTCATCAAAATTATCCTGCAAGATGGATTCAACCATTGAGCTCCAAATTTCTCAAATTAAGTTTTAAGTTTCTCTATCAAACTAGTCCCCAAAGGGTTGGGAGAAGTTTTTAAACATATGGGTATCCAAAAGTATTTTCAGTTGATCCCATAATATTTACCTGATATTTCAAGGATTTGAAAGATTTTCCCTTGCAATCATTTGCTAATATTCCAAATATATAGATGAGTTTTCCCTTCATTGATTATGCCTCTTGATATTACATAAATTCATCTAGAAGTGATCTAAATATGTGATCTATAATGCAATATTCTCCCCCTAACATAATGGTATCATCATTGAATTGAGAGTGATTAATAATTTTGATTCCCTCAATGAATTAGATTCCTTGGAGGAGGTTGGAGAGGTGATCATGTTCAAGGAACTTGCTTAGCAATTTTTCCATCAAAATGAAGAGGATGGGTGAGAGGCGACACCAATTTTTGAGACCATGATAGGCACAAAAGAAGTCAACGAAGATTCCATTGACCAAGGGTGGAAATCCAAGGAGGAGAGATGCAAGATTTCACCCATTTTAAGAATTCCTTTGCAAAATCCATTTTCCTAACAACAAAGAATAAGGAGTGTCTTACTCTATCAAAGGATTTCGCTATATTGAGTTTGATTTCCATTCCTTTATCCCATTTTTACTCATTGGAGTGAATTGTTTCGTGAACTAAAACAATATTATCCAAAATTTGCCTTTGCTTTATGAATTTGACTTGATTTTTTGAAATGAGATTGGGGAGGATAGGTTTTATTATTTTCGACACGATTTTAGCGATTATGTAGTATCAAAAATTACACAAAATATTAGGCGAAATATTTCAAATGAGGAAGGATTTACCTCTTTCGGAGCTAGTACTAGGAAAGAGGAATTAAGATCTCCCCTCATTCGTCTTGACTTTTGAAAAAATGAGACCATATTGTATAATTTGAATTTGATCACTTTCAAAAATTATTAATAGAATGAGCCAGTAAACCCATTAGGTCCTAGGGCCTTGTCAAGATCAAAGGACAAAACCACTTCCCAGATTTCCTCTGTAGATGTAGCTTTCATTAACTGGGCATTTATATGAGGATTGATAAGATGTGGGATATAGTCCAAGAAATTTGATTCCTTATGTAGATCCACATCTCATTCTTCTTTGAATAATTTTTTAAAGAACAAGAATGCGTCTTATTTTATTTCGGAGGGTTTTGAAATGACATTTCCATGCACCTGAACTATATTTACCATATTTCTATGCTCCCTCATTTTTGTCTGTTTTTGAAAAAATTTGTGTTCATGTCTCCATATTTTAACCACATGCTTCTTGATTTTAGTCTCCACATATCTTTTCCATCTCTTTGTTTATTGTGCAAGTATTCATATATTTATTTTTCTTTGAGAATTAATTCCTTGGTCATTGGAAGATCCTCAATTTTTTGAAGATTTTATGATAATTGAGTTTGAAGAAGGTGGGCTACATCCGATTTAGATTAGGATTGATTTAGGACCCATTTATTTATTTCCTCCTTTAGGCCTTTTATGTTTTTCCCGTGTGAATATAGGTTAGCTCACAATCCATGTAGAATAAAAAATATTGACCAAGGCTTTGAATTTTGACTCATTCACCCATAATGGATTATATCCAAAGGGAAAGGGCCCACATTTTGGAAACCATTTGATGGAAAACTACTGGGTGATGATAGGATCCTCCCCAAGAGAAATATGTGGAGGATACGGGTATTGGATGGTCAAGAATATCACTTCCAACAAAAAATCAGTCTATTTTGGCAACTGTGAATCTTGGTTCTATTCATTTGTTACTTCAAGTGTACTTTGATAATTTTGGTTTTAAATCAATGAGATAAAGCTCAGTGATAAATTACTCCATATATTATTGAAATTGGTATCAGACTATACTTATTTTCCCATTGATGAATAGGGACATTAAAGCCCCCCCTGTTATGAGGATAGAATTCTAGAGTTGATCTATCTTTCCTAGGATTGATCCCCAACATTGAAATTTAGCTTGATAATTGTTAGGCATGTATGTATTGAAAATATTACAAATTTTTCTTGTTGGGATGTTGTTACACAATAATTTGTCACTATCCCTGCAATCCCCATCTTGCACATTGGAGGGTCATTTATGTGACTAATTAGAAGTGTCATGCCTTGCAAATACCATCATTGCATCCCTTGCCATGAGTACAACATTCCCTCTGTTGACCATTTCTTGAGCAGACCACTAAAAACACCTGTTTTTTCCTTGGCGCTGGTAGCCCGTTATGCCCTCGCGCCAATGAGGAAAATTAACACTGAGCCCACGCCAGTTGGCGCTCTGTCCCAGTTAAGTACCCTCGCCAATCTTTTTATGGAAATTTTTTTAAAAATAGAGGCGAATTTTCGATCACAAAAACTTCGTGGATGAGTCATAGGGAGTGGTTTGACTGAATAAACACGACCTCCCTCCTTTGGCCTCTTGTTTCCACCTTATGGGGAAACCTCCCAAGGGATAAGGCCTCCATTCCACTATTTTAGGGAACCCAACCTCCTCCTCTCCTCTATAAATATAGCCATCTTCCATTGATGAGCTGGTTGAACATGTTCTAGTTGAACAGATAGTTGAAAAAGTTAGCATAGAGAAGAATCAATCATAGCTTTGGGAGAATAGTGCAGAGTGTGATTTTTTTTGTGTGTTGAGAACATAGTGAGATCTTGGACCTTTGTTCATGAGGGTGTGACAAACGTGCTTGGATACAGACCTTCCAAAGGAGAGCCTCAACATCAAGGCTTGGTTGTAAACTCCCCTTGTCTTTATCATAATAAAATGCATCTGATGTTTATCTTCCATTCTTGTTTACATCTATAATGAGATTTCCAGCATTCCTTGATCAGTTAGATAGGTTGTAATTGTTTTATGTTTTTTGTGGTGTTATTCTTGTCGTGTTGTCTTGACTGTCTGTATAGGTAATTGAATGTTGATAGCAACGTGTATCGAGCTGGAGAAGAGCGACAGATCAAGTAGCTTCGACGGAAGACGACAACATAGCATCTAAACGAGATAGGTCATCTTCCTTGCTCTGAATTTCATTTACAATCTAGGACGGTAGATGTTAGTATGTTCCCGTAGTTTCTAGACCCACCCTAGGGCTAGAGGGATCACCTCTGTCCGTAGAGGAGATTTACCTCTCCAACAGATGTGCACAAACTTAGTGTCGATCTAGTGTCGAGGCCTCTCTTGAGAGAGAAGGAAAAAAATGATGAGGACCATATGGTACATAGGACCCCAAATCACCCATAGATCCCAAGGTTGAAGCACTAGAGTTTTTTCATATCCTTAGAAATATAATGAGAGCTTCTTCATCCCCTAATTTGGTATCTTGGAGAAGCAGAATGTGGGGATTCTATAATCTTAATAAAATTCTAATATATTTTTTCCTTCTTTCATTGACCATCACCCTGCAATTATAGGAGATTATATTCATGATATACTACTAGTTTTAGCTCCGTCAAGTGAAGAGCATGTTGGACCATTTTTATTTTGGTTTTTTATTATTTTGTATGATGAGTTTTTATTAGTCCTTGAGTTCCCTTTTCCTTCCTTCTTTCAGCATGTTCTTTCGAGACTTTCCTATTGGAATTTCTATTGAATTTCCTAATAAACCTAGTTCTCACCACCTCATGCTCAGCCTCTGTTTATGATTTGTCCTAATTTTCTTAGGGATCCATCCTTGCCTTTGGGGATTTGAAGCCATCTTCATCCTCTGACTCTTGTGTCTCCATCATAGTTTTGATTACTAGGGCGTGTTCAAGTTCAAGCATTCTTATTATGTTCATATTTTCACCCACTTTTCACCTTTCTCCTTATGTTCACTATCACACAAATTTCCTTGTGGGTTTTAAGATTTACTATCATCCATTTTTACATATTCAGTTCCAAGGGTGACAAATGGGTTCTCAAAAAGTGGATTTTCCTTCTTATCTTCTCTCCTCGTCATCACATTAGGAGCTTTCTTTCTAGGGGGCAGGGGGGTAGGGAAAAGTGCCTCGTTCCCTTAGAATTATTGCGAATTCTAGAGTGTCTATTTCTTCCTCCTTCTCTAGGCCTCTGGGTCTACCATTGACCTTATTATTCTTGAGAGGAATCCATTCCTTCCTTCTTGGGGAATTTCATATCAAAATTCCCAATTTCATCACATGAACAACACTTAAAGGGAATTTGATCGTAATATATAAGTTGTATGAAGGAGCAACATTCTAAAGAGAGATGAAAAAATTTAGGAAATTTTTTTTCTATATCTACTGCAACATATATTCTTGGAAAAACATACATTGATTCTCTTGCCCTAGCTCTATCAATGTATTTTCTAATAGCATTCCCAATATTTTGAAGGGTTCCTTCATCCCAGCAATGAAGAGGAAGATGAGGAAAATTCACCCAAATCAGAATAGGTGAAGGGATGCCATTTTTAGGGTTGAAATCCAAGGTCCATCTATCTAAATAGAGACCTTGAGCTCCCATGAAGGAAGGGCCTTTTCTGAATATGAGATCTTTGTCCTCCTTTAGCTCAAAGGAAAATGTATAAAATCCTTTTGCATAGAAAACACTTTCAATCTGTCCTTTAAGAAAAGGTTTCAAGTTTCTATCTACCCATTACTGGATGGCTTTTGGGGATGGATAGATCTTGATAAATTAACCAACCAATCCTCTTTTAGTTAGGTTGATAGTTGTGGATATAGATTTTTCAGTTTTAACCTAAGCCTTTGAAATATTTTCTATTTTCTTCAGAAATTGATCTTGTTTTATTCTAACTCCCTCCATATTATATTGAACCAAATTTATGAATGCAACTAATTCAGGAGAGGGTATTTGATTGGGGGAGGAGGAAGGCGGGAGGCTAGAGCCTCCTCCAAAAGTGGAGGACATGATGAAACCATGTCAGGTGTGATGAATGGGAAATGGAGGTTGCAGAGCACAAAGGAAAAAATATTGGTATCTTTGTGAATTGAACCCATGAAATCAATTTAGTGTGATTTAAAATATTTATATTTTTAATTTAATTTTTTATGCCTTCATTTCTAAAGCTTTTATTTATTCGTTAGTGGCTAAGTATAAAAATTGGGATCAGGATGTATAAGTTAAGTGATAAGTGATGTTATCAACCCACCATCTAAACTTTCAAAAAAATGGATAAGTATAGATTATTTATTCTATAAAAATTAAGCACTTGGAACCAAATATATGTACGAAGGATATAAAAAAAAAAGTCCAACAAAAATTGTTGTTGTTAAGAATTTTGGTTGACAATGCTCCAAAATCTATTATTAATGGGGAGGTGGCATACAATCAATTTTCTAGGATAATTATCATCTTTGCTTGTTAATGAGTTAAATTTTATTATAATTTGAATGAATTTAATGTAAAGAGAGACCTAACTTGTCTCTTCTACTAACTCTTGAATCTTCCTAGTTTCAAGGGGTCCAAATCCTCTTCATATTTTTTTATTGTTAGTAGTGAATCACATGCTAATAGAAAATATAGATATATAATATCAGACTAATTGAATGATTCAGGTGGATATTGGTGGCCACCTGCCTATTACACTTTGACCCCCAACACTATTTCCTTTTAGTTTCCTATTTTGGTAGTTTTCTATTTTTGACAGTTTTTCGGGTCCTAAACTTTCGGAGTCGTTTTGAGGCCCTAAATGATGTTTTTTTAGGGAAATGAGCAAATTTTCATTCAAAATTAGGAATTTTAAGTCTAATTTTTTTTTCCTTGGATACACCTTTCTAACTGGCTATCATGCGCACCAAACAAAGATCGTATGCCAAATTTACGACCCCAGGAAGTTGACACTCTAACTAACCCCAACTAGGCCCACAAGCTTTTGGTGCTTCATATCCTTGGATTTCGATGGTTTTCCATTATTTATTTATGATAAAAAATCTAGAGAGCCTCATTGTAACTTGATTCAAAAGGCATGTAGCCATCACATCTCTTCTGAGAAATAACCTACCATCACTTGTGTTAGTTTTTTTCCTTCCTACATGGAAACAATTTTCAAAAATTTCTATTTATTAATTAAAGTTATATTTTTCTATATATTTTTGTTTTTGTAATTTGTATTTCATTTCGTTCCTTCATAAATCCAAACTAGTGGTATCAGAGCGATCTTCTCTTTCTCCATTTTTTTGTGCATGTCACTAATGGGGTCAAGCTATAAGGAGTTGGGACTTGAACTGGTTGAAACCTTGCAATATCAGCCTTGATGACCCAAACAAAATCCCATGGAGGAATAAGAGAAAGAAGAGGGAGCAGAAGATCCTTTCAATTTTTTTCTCAAAGAGGCCCTCGAGTGATAAGGGAACGAGATAATGAATAATTTTTCCTAGATCCTTTGGTGAGTATCAATGGGCGAAGCATCTTCATCCAACAGACACTTTAGAGGCGTCACCCCCTTTAAGGTACAAGTTAACTTTGATATTATTATATTTGAAGGCCAGATAGACAAATATGCTCTAGATAAATAGTTAAATTCGCTGGAAGGAAATTTTTTAATACGTAATTTTTCCGATAGGGAAATTATTACTTTTTCACTCCTCAAAGTTTCCCCCCATGACAATGACTGGTGGGAAACTTACTGTGAGCAAATGGACGAGGAGGAAACCTCACTACTTTCAATCGCAACATCTTGGAATTATTTATGAGATGTCGTCAAGGAACAATATTACCCTATCGAGAGCTATGAAGATAAGTACATAAAATTGACCACACTACGACAATAAATCGACCAACATGTGACAGAGTTCATGAATATTTTTCATACCCTACGCACGAAGTTGAGTATTAAGGATTATAAGCGGCATCTGGTACTCAAGTAGCATGGATGTCGACACAAATACATCTAGGCAGAAATGGAGTTCCTGGAAATCTCCTCACCTGGAACGACATACCGATATGTTATCAAGATTGAGTAGAAATTTCAACAGAAGAATCAATACTTTGGATCTACGAATCTGGAGTAGGGGAAAAGGCACCTCCAAATCATAGCATAAAGGAAAAATCCAAGGTGGAGTGATGCAGTACGACCCATCAAATCTAAAAGAAATGAATAACACTATGAAGATGACGAAGGACATAATAAAGTAATGTGAGCTCCACAAGAGCCCCACCCACAACACAAATGAGTGTCGTGCCAAGTAGTCACTGGTGATTGAGCTAAAAGCTTCAGAGCCAGATGCATGTTCTAACTATGAGCCAAAACCCAACGAGGGGAACAATAAGGGGAAGCATATCATTGATGTTGAACTGAGTGCCATTTTTTCCACTACCAAGGTCTAAAAGATTGAGCTTGAAGATACAGAGGAGGGGGGGCGTCTCTTCCACTCACATATGTGGGTTAAGGGTTCTCCGCTACAGTTCATTATCAATAGTGGGATCCAAAAGAAACTCATCTCAGTAGATATCATTAAGAAGTTAGGACTGTTGACCACACCACACCTACAATCATGCACCATCATGTGGCTCCACCAAGGATGATATCTCCGTGTCAGCCAATAGTGTCTCCTTCCGTATAACATCAAGCCCTTCATGAATGAGGTACTGTGTGATTTTTCTCCTCTTGAATTTTGAGATGTTTTATTAGGCCAACCATACTTGTGGAAGTATCATGCTATGTATGAGTCCAAACCTCACACTATTATTATTACTTTGGGAAGAAAATTATACAGGATACCGGAGGTAGCCTCGCTTACCACAATTTCTTTGATCTCTGCTAAGAAATGCAGTGAGATCATATCCCAAACTAGAAAATTGTTTTCTTTTTAATTTGCTCTCAAAGTAAAGGTAAGATCATGGCCACATCCATGGCCCCCAAAAATGGTTCCTTCGCACAGTAGAATCAAGTTCATAAGGTCATGGAAGAGTACAGGGACATCTTCTCCTCACCCACAAGGGTACCTTTGCACTGTCATGTCAAGAATTCGATCGATATAACTCCCATAGAACCTCTACATTTTGGCCAAGAATCTGGTATTTTTTGGACACCAAGCTCACTAGGTCGACGACATTCCATCCCCAGACTTATGGCCAAACAAAGGTCGTCAAAAAGATGATAGTGCACATACTATGCATGTACAAATCCAAGCATCCATGAAAATGGGATGAGAGTCTTCCCTATGTGAAAAAAAACTATAATAAAAATCTCCATTGTTACACCATTTTTTGGTCATCTAACCTATTATCATTAGATGGACCCAAGTACACCATGTAAGACCAATTTTACCCTAAGTAAAATTGCTTTCACTATGTAAAATAACTTAATAAAACATGTTTATTAGGTTGTTTATGGTCTAGACAAGAAACCCCAAAAGGAAACATTAAACAAACCTATATTTGTTTGATTTTCCTCAAGGAATAATTAATTAAAAAATAATTTAATTATTATTCCTGGTCATGTTTAACCCAAAACAAAGAAATTAATTAGATAAATCCTTATTTATCTTATTATTTTCTAGGAATAGCTGTTTAAATCTTATTTAAATAATATTCCTTGTTAAATATGACTAAATCACCCATAAATAATTAAATAAATCATTATTTATTTGATTATCTTTCAACCACTTTCTTAAAATGATAAATAAATCATTTATTTATTTATTATTCACAAATAAAGGGATTTGACCCAAGTCAAATACTTTTTCCCTCCAACAAATATAATAAAATATTCCATAAAAGGTGGATCTGGATTTGGTTAATGTTATTTTAATCATGCACCAAGATCTAGAATGACCCAATATTTTGTTATAAATAGGAGGGTTTTTCCTACCATTCTTCACCTTTTGTTGCCTATTAGATCACTCTGGATCTATACACTTGGTCACATTTTTCTACATTATTTGCTGTGTGAGCTCCCTTGAGTTCTATCTTTGTCTGGGTTTTCTACACCAACAAGAGAGAGAGATTCTAGATCTGAAGTGCTGAGGACTTCCAAGAACCCATCCCATTGAGGAGAATTGGATACACCTTCTTGTTTTCCTCCCATGTGCCCTTAATACAAAAATTCTTTCAAAATATTGTTCCTGGTTCTGCTCTTGTTGATGTGCATGTGAGCAAAGCTTACCAGCTCTTAATGTCTCTTTATGCATAAATCTGGATTTTTGCAGCATTTGTCTTGAACAACTAACTGCAGATCTGAAGATATTGGCAGCCATATTTGATGTTAGGGCTATAAGTTATGCGTAGCTAAAGTGGTCTTTTTTCGTACACTTCGACAAAAGATTCATACTAACAACTGGCGACTCCACACGGGTTTTCAATTACGATCGCTGTCGTTTTTCATATTCTGCATATCTAGCTACTTCAGACCCTAGGGTTTCTTTTCGGCCTTTTGTTTTTCCTATTTTTTGTGTTTTTTTTCACCTATAAAACCCTAAAACATTAAAATTTCTAACTTCCGTGTGTTTCTGGACCTATTGCGCAGGTGACAGACATCAGCCGCAACTGAGACGACAACTTTTTCGGAAATTTGCCGCCGGGACACCTGGAGCTTTAGGTTGCACTTTTCAGTGTAGAAACTGTGACCTGGCCTCCAGGTAGCACTTTTCAGCCAATTATCTGCAACCTGCACAGAAAACAGGTCAGAACCTGCGACCTGCCAGTTTTTCTGCAACTTTTATGGGTTTTGCTGAAGCTTTTGTCAGGGTTTTCCAGCCTCTGTCTCAGCCTGTTTAGACCTGTTTCTGATCTGTTTTGCTCATCGAAGTGGGAACATAGCCCCCTAGGGCTTCAGTACCCTCCACTTTTGGTGGAAGAGTCTTAACTGTTTCAGGTGTCTCATTTTTCAGAGTTTCAGCCTTACCTTTTTTTAGATTTGCTACCTCCTTCTCAGATCCCTTTAAATCATCTCTTCTCCCTTTCAAATCACCTCTTGTAGTTTTGTTTGGACCTTCCTTTAGGGCCTCCCCCTTGTGCCTTCTGCTTTTGCTGATTTCCTCCTTTTTTATAGCCACCTTGCCTCTGCCTCTTGGCTGTGTTCTGCGCCTCTTTTCAGCAAATTTCTCCTTTAGATCTCGGTCCCTCCCAACCTTTAGATCTATTGGCCTCTTTTTAGTGTGTTTTGACTAGATTTTTTCCCTCTTTTAGATTAGTTTTGAGAGACCCGCCTATTTGGGTTAGATCGATGCATTGTTAGCTGTTAATTTTCTATTATTTCAGCATCATATACTGTTCTTTGCAGCTTTATTTTCAGTTACGCAACACACTTTTTCTTTTTCTCTCAAAACTTCTGGGTTTAAAAATTAAAATTAACACACGCCACACACTCACCCTAAGCGAAGAAGAGCCTGGTTGACACTGCCAGGCAAAGACTTTAAAACATTGTAAAATCAATTGACATTGCACCTTTCTGCCCTTGTTTCGACATTGTAATCACTTGATTCTGCACCTCCCTGCCTTTGTTGGTCGTTCTTCTTCCCCTTGTGCTGTGTTTGTGTTGTCACCACCGCGCTTCCTGGTGACATCCTCGCCTCTTCTGCCTTCACTCCCGCTCGAACTGGGCCGACCCACCCTTCCCGGGCCGACGTCGACTTAGTCCCTCCCCCGAGTCCCGCACTCCAACCCCTCTTTCCGACCTATTGGGTTCTCCTTTTACTTCTGGTTCTCCCCCTATCACCTTCACTATGTCTGGTCTAGGGCCTAACGCTAGCGGTAATCCCGGCCCTAATGCTGGGACTACTACTAGCGGAACCACCACAGGAACTACCTCGGCTGCACCTTTGCTCCCATACATGGCAAGCCTCAGCCTCCCCGATTTCAATCAGTTGATCAATGACCCTATCCGCCACAATGTTGGTTGGCCTGCTATGCCAACCAAGCTCCCCTCCGACATCCCTAAGTTCGAAGGCCTTGCTGGAGAAGATCCAACCAATCATGTCCGATCTTTCCACATGTGGTGTTCCTCTAATTCCATTACCGATGACTCCATCCGTCTTCGTTTGTTCCAACGCACGCTTACCGGCGAAGCTTCTAAATGGTATGTCGAACAGGCCACTTCCTCCCATACCACGTTCGAGACTCTTTCCCAAGCCTTTCTGTCGTACTTCCAGCTCCCTCTCCGATACGACACCTGGCACGCTTTTGACTCTTCCGTCAATCTCTTCAACCCGCCTTTCCACCCATGTTCAGGAATGGCGAAGAAGACGGAGCTTATGTCGAGCCCCTCCCTTCGAAGATCAGGTTTATATGGACTGGTTCCTCCGCACCCTTCCAGCTCCCATTGGCAAATATGTCGCCTCCAATTTTCCTCAAACTGAAGAAGCCGCCCTCCAAATAGCCTTGAAATATGATCTGATCTACGCTCAATCTGGTTATGTTTATACCGTTCTCCCTGACCTCCCCAGGCCCGGCGGCGCTAACGCCCCGGGGGCATCTCATTCCGCCGACGGTATCATTGGAGCCCTTTCTCATCCGTATGCTCAACCTCCTATGGGCTATGGTCTCCCTCCGGGAGGGGCCAACACCTCTAGCACTTTTCCCCCTCCAGGTAGCATGTATTCAGGATATGGCATGCTTCATCCTTTTTCCCAACCTCCTGATTACCTCAATGTTTCCCAACCTCACCATTATCCTTATCCGCAGCCTGGTGCTCCAGATCCTCCAGCATTTTTACTTTCAACTCCCTTGCCTTCTCAACCCCCGCAACAGCACCTACAGTCCCCTCCATGGCAAGTATTTGCACAGCAGGGCGCAACTAATCCCCCTTCCTCTCAAAGAAGGAAGAAAGGAAATCAAAATCAATCTGCCCCTGGTACTCGTGGACCCAATACTCAAGGTCTTGACCCTAACACTGCTAACCAGCAACAGGGCACTCAGCCCAAGCTAGACAGGCCTATTCGCACAAATAAGCCTTGTTCGTGTTGCGGTGTTTACGGTCATTACACTCACGATTGTCCCCTTCTACCACATATGCGGAAGATGTGGGAGTCTCAAGCCACATTGCAAGGACAACATGCCTCCCCTCATGCTCCCCCTAATGTGGCCACTACTCAACCGACTGTGTTTACTGATCCTTTCCCCCAGCAAGGATTCATGGCTACCCAACCACCTGACGGACAGGTCACCACTCAACCTTCCCCTTCTGGTTCCTCCAATTACCAGATCCTCATGATGAACTCTGATCCATCTCCAACCGTCGACCTTAACCTTCAAACTCGGTCTCGCAAGTACCCCAAGCCTCCCGCTCAGTCTGCCTCCGAGTCCCCTTCTCCAGGTTCTACAGAGCCTCTTTCGACATCCAATGGTCCCTTACACATCCCTCAACCCGAAGTTGAGGTTCATACCAAGATTCCTAAGGGACCATTACGCTGAAATGCTGCTCCTGGTCGAGCTGCTCATTCATATAGCATAGTAGATGATTTGGCGTAGTCTCCTGTTGCCATTTCCACATTGGAACTCCTCCAGTCGTGCCCTTCCCAAAAGAAGGCTCTGCTATCTGCCATGGGCGCTGTAGATCCTACTGATGACCAAATGATTGTTTTTGACGCCCATCAATCTGAACATCCTCCTCTTCTTGCTTCCGTAGCCTTCCAAATCCCAGTCAAAATCCAGAACGCTAATGTTTCTCGGTGCATAATTGATGAGGGGGCATCCACCTGTGTGATGTCTGCTTCGGTTTGGAAGCAACTCAGATCTCCTGAGTTGGCCCCTTCCATGATCGCCCTTCAAGCGTGGGATGGCCACGCCTCCCAGCCCATTGGCCTCTTCCGTAATTGTCCTATCACTCTTGCGAGCAAGACTGTTTGCGTTGACGTCGAAGTCATCGACGCCCCTATAGATTACAACATTCTCTTGGGGCGAAGCTACACCTATGCCATGTCTACTGTCCCATCCACGGTTTTTCACAAGATGTCTTTTCCTCACAATGGAAAGATAGTCACCATCGACCAGTTGACATATCATGAGCCAAAGTCTCAGACCTCCCCTGAGACGACCATCTCCTCTGTAGCCAATAAACAAACCGTCAATTCCTTGACCAGTGTCTCTCCCGACGTCCACAAAGACTCCTCTTTGCTTTGAACTTTCCCTGGTCTCCCTCCTCCTCATGTCTCTAATCCCAACTTATCGAATGTTTGCATGATGCAATCGTCTCGGGCTGCCCTTAAGCGGCCCGCTTCGGCTAGTCAGCAACCTCAGACTCAACCTCGCCCACCGCAACCTGCTCCTAGCCATTCATCTTAGCCAGCCGGACCTCCTCCTTCTGGCCCTTCTCCTACAGCTGGTATCCCTGAACCCCTCTATCCTCCTGGGTCGGTTCCCCCAGGCCTCAACCATCTCGGAGCCGTCCCTCCTGGTCATTATCCCGCTGGTCAGATACCTTTACTGGCTCCCCCTCCCAGAGTCTATACGGTCCCCATCATGGCCACCCTCTCCCTCCCCAACCTGACCCCGGGCATACCCATCTGGTACCTTGACCCTCCAGCCGCTACCCCCCTAGTCACCCCAAACCTTATCTTGCTTTAACACCGGTTCAACCGGTCCCCCTCGCTTTCTCTGTTGCCACCATGCCCCCAGCACCTCCCCAGGACCCTGCCCCTGTGGTGACAGCTCCAGGAAAGAAAGGAAAATCTTGCAAGGGGGAATCCAAAGACAAGGCCACCCCGACTGACCCGGCTCCTCCTTCGCCCGCAAATCCTTGCGCCTTGTGTGATGTCGTCGGTCACACCACCCATACGTGTCCTGAATTGCCCCGTATTCAACCCATGGTTAAATTCGTGTTCCCTGAGTCTACGGTCCTTGACCCCTCTATTCCGTCCTCGTCCGTAACCAAGAACCCAAAGATTATTCGCACCAACAAACCCTGTGCTTTGTGTAGTATCCATGGCCATTACTCCCACCATTGTCCTCACCTGACGCATTACTGCGCCTCTTTAGAGGTAGTTTGAGAGTATGAGGTTGAACAAAATCAGTCCGCCTCTCCCATCCTTGCGTAGTATGCTTCAGGTTAGCTTGAGGATCCCCCCGCTCCCATTGACATCCCCCCCCTGATGTCCAGATGACGGAGTCTACTACCACCATTCTCTACCTATCATCCTCTGTGAGACCCTTGGAGAACATTCCCTTTGAATCCTCCCCTGTTGTTTCGCTTGATCCCCCTTCAGCGACCACCCTGGGCTCAAAATCATTTGACCATTTGTTTATCTGTTCTTCTGTCATTCCCCGTGATGATCCGTATGTGAGCCTTTCTTCCTATACAGATGATTTAGGTAGATTTTCCACGTCATGTGGTTTCCCTTCCACTCGTCATCCCCTCTTTTCCCGTCAGGATGCCCCCTTGGAAGCCTTTTCCACCCATGACCTCATCCTTCCCGCCCTTAAACGAGATACCACCACCCGTATCTATGTTGACCTCTGCAGCCCGAGTCCCAGCCATACCTCCTATAGCCCTCATATACCACCATCTAGTTCGTATATGAGTCATAGCCATCCTTCCCGTCGCACTCCCTCCCGCAGTTGCCGCTCGATGTCTACTATACACTCACGCTGCCGTCATTGTTCCTCCTCCTCCCATTTTTTGTCTTGTAACACTCTTCCGCAGGACCTCCCGTCCCCACCTTATATTGGTTACGCCGATGGTGCAAGTCGTTAATCCCAGAATCTAGCCTCGGCAGGTTGGGCCATTTTCACCCCCTTACATGCCCTTGTTCTCTCGAACGAGGTCTGCATTGGTACTGCCACCAATAATCAGGTCGAATATGATGCAGTGCATGGTCTCTTAGTCGATGCCCTCTCTCATCACATCCTCCATTTGCATGTTCGTTTAGATTCCCTACTTCTTGCCATGCAACTAAATGGTGTCTATTGTGTGCATAATCCTATCCTCTTTAGACGATATTTACGAGTGAAACTCTTGATATGTGAATTTGAAACCATAACTTTCAACCATTTACCTCGAGAAAAAAATCACTATGTAGATAGCATTGCAAACCATGTTCTAGATTGGCATTTATCACATGCATTTTATACAAGACAATAACATTCATAATCATTTAAAAAGATGCATATCCATAATATGTGTCGCAAAACATGTGTTTAGAGTCCATCTACTCTGATACATATGACATGCCCATAGCATGTTACAAAAAACTCACAACTGGGGGCACCACCTGTCCCTACATACACACTAGGGGGAACCACCTGTCCCACACCTAATCACTATCTGGCGGATCTCGAGCCAATGGCTCTGATCCTGTATCCTGTAGATCATGTATCCCCTGACCGGCCATCGCCATGCGCCGCATGAACCCTCGCCATTCCGAGGGTAGACCAATACATGGCTCTATGTACTGGTCGTCTAAGTCTTGCCACCCGCGCTCTGACACATCGGTCAGCAACCTCTCGCATCTACGGCAGATTTCCTCCAGGAGGGTGGCTGCATCCTCATTATGCGCCGCTCTCGATCCGCTCAGGCCTACAGCTCCTGATGCTGCCGGTCATCCCATATATTCGGTCAGTTTTACCGGAGCTATATCTGCACACCAAAAGTACATGAATAAGTACCCTATCTACTATTCAATAACTTTAACATGCCCAAAAAAGAGTAGTCACTTGTCACTTACCATCGGGTCCCCATACTCGACCAGGCGGAAGTGGTAGGTCCAGATCCCCACAATAACTCATCCCACTATAGGGATAGTCATCTATGTATAACGGTATCTGATCCCAATGGGCAAAGAAATCAGGTCGAAACACCCATCCGACCGCCCCTCCTCCTCCTCCGCACAGTAGTCGCCCCCACCGGCGCATCCTGGGCTCTCTCGGGCCCCCATCTAGGAGCTGTATACGAGGTCGTAAGGTCGGGATCTTCTCAAAAAAGAAGGAGAAAAATAAAGTCCCATACGAGCAATCGTGGTTCACTTGCCGCTTGCAAAGCAACATCTGTCGTTTTAACGACACCAACATCATTTGGTCCCACCCATAGTAGGTCCCACTCAACGCACTCTCCAAAATCATCATCTGCCCCCCAGTGATGTGATGGAGCGCCTGGTTGCCCAGGATCCGCAACACCGCTGCGGCCACTGCACGAGTCTCTAATCTCTCTAAGTCCCTGATCGGTATCCGAGTCCCTTTGACTTGGAGACCCGGTCGACAATGTCGCTCCACAAACTCCATGATGTTCCGCCCCCGCGGTAACACTGGCTGCGTATTTCCCACCATCCCAAGAGGCGGGAGACCAGTCAGGAAATACAGATCCTGGATTGTCAATTCGATCCTGTGCCCCTGCACCACAAATACCTCATGATCTGGATCCCAATAATTGACAATCCGGGCCAACAAGGGCTCCCCAGCTCTCATCAAAGGGTTCTCCAAAAACTTCAGAACCCCAAATCTGGCCAATACACGATGGACACCCTGATCTGCCTAGATCTCTGACCGTAATGTACCTAGGTCTCTCTCTCTCCAGTTGACCCGTATATCTGCCATATCTGCACAAACACATCATCTTTATCAGTATACAGATAGGAAACACTGTAACCAATCACAAAAACCCAAATCTCAGCCCTAAACAACACTGAAATCTCCTTCATCCTCCAGGTCGCACTTTTTTGCCCAATCCTGGGATAGGTCGCAGTTTTTGGCTCAAAACCTGCTTCCCAGGTCGTAGTTTTTGGCCCAAAAAGTGTGACCTGGCTGTATAGGTGAAAGAGGTTCTGTTCCTGAGATTCTGGGCCCTAATCTGAACTTTCAATCCATCAAAATGAAAGAGTAAGGTCAGGTTTTTTACCTGCAACTGACGGATCTCGATTCCAACGGTTGGTTTGTCCGCTACGCTCACCGCAAGATTTAGGGCCTTCTCTCCTCTCTACATTCACCACAGCAACACTAGCAAATAAGTGAATTTGGAGGGAAAACTGCCTTATTAAAAGAGAACCCTTGTTTTTTCTTTCGCCTGCTGTGACCACACCGTAGCTCCGTTTGACAAACTGTCTAAAACGTTGGAAAGCTCTCACCGAGCTCTCCAATGGGTATCTGTTAGTTTTTTGTGATTTTATACTTCACCAAGACAAATTTTTTCCAAGATGGGTCACTTCACCTCCCCCCAAAATCGAATTTCCTCACTTACAACACTTGTACTTGGGGCACCACTTTGCCTCCATACTTGTCTTTGTTCGTGTCGATTTTCTTCATGAGATACCATCTTGTACACATGTTTTCATGCCCCCCCATGGGACCTTTTCTGTGTGGCAGCACCATCGAGTCGCCCTTGTTCAGAGCATCCAAGTTGAGTCATAATCGCATTCATGGAGTCTATCCCGAGTCCCTTTGTACCCCACTATAGTCCTCCATCCTTCATTGCTTGGTCTCTCTCTTGTGTCGCACATTATGGCCGTCAGTCCCACTGTTCCCTATCCCTTATGATACTGTGTCAGTCGCTGCCATGTCATTAATGCCCTTTATGCTCTAGCAAGGGAAGTCGTCCATTCGCTACTCAATCCCCTCCATCCCATCATCATCATTGGTATTAATCCATTCGTCGCTCTACTATTTTCTCTCATGCCTTCGTTGAGTATCTCTCATTGCCTCACCTATGGTGGACCTCCTTCTGTCGACATCAGTTCCTTCATTCCAGAAGACATGTCTAGAGGGCAGTATACCTTGGTTCCAGCTTCCACTCTTGTTCAGTGCCTCGGATTAGGCAAAGGGATCTCTCATTTCCCTTTGACTTGATTGTTTCTCCACTCCATCTCCTTTCAAAATGATTGAGATCCGTATGCTTGATGGTTCAATGATGCAGCAGTAGCTTTTGGTGATTCCCGGGTGTGTGTGATATGTCTCAGCCCTCATGAGGGGGTGGCCCTGCAGGTAGCCCCCCACATGCCCGGATGACCTCTTCATTGCAGCCTTCGATGCAGCTCCATATATTTGCTGATGTAGGCCTTAGCCGCTTGCAGCGCCTCTTTTATTTTCATGTATCAGTCAGATTTTGTGAGCCCTTCCTCGCTTATAGGGGGCATTCGAGTTGTATTTGTATCTCATGTACTCAGACATTATTGTATTAGTCCTGGTTGTTATCCCAGGCACAACATGTATATGGGATTCATCATTGTATTTTTATCTGGCTCATGTTTATGCCAGGCTGTACTCTATGGTTCGGTCCCTTGTTTACTGGACACACTATTCTTTTGTACTTTGTCTCGGCGGGCATAGGTATGCCTCCCTCGTCGCCTCTAGCACAGGTACCATCTCATAAAAAGAGACTTGTTGCACCTGTAATTCTCGTCTCCTCAGGGTCTAACTCTTCAGCACATTAGTCTACCTTACATTTCTCTCTCTGAATTCCCTCTTGATGTCTCGTGATTGAGTTCTTACAACTTACTTCGGTCATACGATTTTCTCCTAACACTCGCACGCTGGGGGAAAATCTGTTACACCATTTTTTGGTCATCTAACCTATTATCATTATATGGACCCAAGTACACCATGTAAGACCAATTTTACCCTAAGTAAAATTGCTTTCACTATGTAAAATAACTTAATAAAACATGTTTATTAGGTTGTTTATGGTCTAGACAAGAAACCCCAAAAGGAAACATTAAACAAACCTATATTTGTTTGATTTTCCTCAAGGAATAATTAATTAAAAAATAATTTAATTATTATTCCTGGTCATGTTTAACCCAAAACAAAGAAATTAATTAGATAAATCCTTATTTATCTTATTATTTTCTAGGAATAACTCTTTAAATCTTATTTAAATAATATTCCTTGTTAAATATGACTAAATCACCCATAAAGAATTAAATAAATCATTATTTTTTTTATTATCTTTCAACCACTTCCCTAAAATGATAAATAAATCATTTATTTATTTATTATTTACAAATAAAGGGATTTGACCCAAGTCAAATACTTTTTCCCTCCAACAAATATAATAAAATATTCTATAAAAGGTGGATCTAGATTTGGTTAATGTTATTTTAATCATGCACCAAGATCTAGAATGACCCAATATTTTGTTATAAATAGGAGGGTTTTTCCTACCATTCTTCACCTTTTGTTGCCTATTAGATCACTCTGGATCTATACTCTTGGTTTGAATTTGAGCCATTATCATTGTCAAATTTTCCATTATTTGATGTGTGAGCTTCCTTTGAGTTCTATCTTTGTCTGGGTTTTCTACACCAACAAGAGAGAGAAATACTAGATCTGAAGTGCTGAGGACTTCCAAGAACCCATCCCATTGAGGAGAATTGGAAACACCTTCTTGTTTTCCTCCCAGGTGCCCTTAAGACAAAAATTCTTTCAAAAATATTGTTCTTGTCTTGTCTATTGGATGTATGGAGCAAAACCTTACTTTTACTGCTTAATGTCTCTTTATGCATAGATCTGGATTTTTGCAGCATTTGTCTTGATCAACTAACTGCAGATCTGAAGATATTGGCAGCCACATTTGATGTTAGGGATATAAGTTATGCGTAGCTAAAGTGGTCTTTTTTCGTACACTTCGACAAAAGATTCATACTAACATCCATAGCTTGACTTGCCACAACCCTTTTCAAGTGGGCCTGGGATTTCAATCGTTGTGCCTGATTGATGTTGACATGCCTCTTGCGACTACACAAGAAAAATCTGAAAATGTTTAGTCTGAAGTTGATAAATACACCAGGGTTATTGAACACATCCATAACATCTGCCAACATGTTCATGATATCCTAGATAAATCCAATTCCAAGTATAAACAATGTCATGATCAACATCGGCTGCCACATAACTTTCAAGTGGGCGAGAAGGTGTGGCTGCATCTACAGAAGGAGTACCTTATCATATCCCATCGGAAGCTTTGAATACTTCAATATGAACCTTAAACCATCACTAAGTTTATGGGTGACAATGATTTCTAGCTAAGTATCCCTCCATTCCTTGGTTTTCACCCCGTATTCAATGTGGACTACCTTTAGACATACTTCCAACCATTTTTGGGCACGTCAGACATTATTGAGTAGATGAAACCAATAGAGCTCAATCCATATTGCATTGAAAAAGCCACAACTGATTGGATCATGGAAATATAGGTTAAAAACACTCGCCAATAGAGGATCCATATGTATTGGTTCTCAAATTTAGCCAAATCTTGCACCAAGGCAAGTGGCTCACCAGAGAAAAAATTTAGCAAAATTTTCCTCATCTCATGGAGGAACTCAAAGGAATGGGTATCATTGCTTCCTAAGGGGGAAGGAATGATCCAGGTGGATATTGGTGGCCACCCTCCTATTACAATTGGACCCCCAACACTTTTTCCTTTCAGTTTCCTATTTTGACAATTTTCTATTTTTGGCAGTTTTTCGAGTCATGAAATTCTAAAGCCATTTTGAGGCCCTAAATGTTGTTTTTTGGGAAAATGTGAAAATGTGTAGCTTGTGGAATATTATTTGAGTCGAAATATATTTTCCTTGGATACAGCTTTCTAACGGGCTATTGTGCATACCAAACATAGATCGTATGCCAAAGTTCTGACCCTAGAAGCTAATGTTCCAACTAACCCCAACGGGGCCCACAAGCTTTTGGCGGTTCATCTCCTAGGGTTAGGTTTTTGGATTTGTATGGTTTTCCATTATTTATTGATGATAAAAAGGCCAAAGATACTCATTGTAACTAATTTCATAAGGCATGTATCCGTCACATGTCTTCTAAGAGATAAGTTACCATTTCCCGAGCTAGTTTGTTTCCTTTCTGCATGTAAATAGTTTTCAACAATTGTTATTTGTTAATTGAAGTTTTTGTTTGTTTGTTTTATATTTATGTTTTTGTTTAAATATTTATTTCATTTTGTTCCTTCATAAATTTGGATCATCAAATAAATCCAAATTAGTCCTAATGCAACCAATGAAATGATTATTTCAAAATAATCTCAATTATTTAATGCAAGACTACAGGCTCACCAAGATTGGTTGTTTTTTCCTAATGGTTGTTGATTTAATCTTTTAAAGGCCCTCACTAATTAACTATGATTAAATTTATATCATCTATGCTACTAGCCTTTGAAGTTTCATATCTTTTAAAGAGTTAAATTCCTTGGGTTACATTTATTCTTTTTCTTTGCTACATGTATGTCTAAATTATGTGGAAATAACATAGTTGTTATGAGCCAAAATTGGAATAAGATAATATAAATAATTATTTATGACCAATAGGAATACCATCTTTGACTAATGACGAAACATAAATCTTATTCAAATTATAAAATTAGTTTCCATAAGGTTTGTAGTAATAAGGGTTAGGTATTCTACTTGGAGTTGATATGCCATATTTTGTTCATATGGACATTAAGGATTTCCCTAGATTAGATCCATATGTAGCCTCCAATGGGATTGCATTTTTTTAAGGCTTCAAATATACCTTACTTCCACAGTCTTAACACTAGGCACAAAGTGATTAAAAACCAATATTGACAATGAGATTATTTGGAATCATAGTCTGCACTCTATCTAGGATGGTCAGATTAGTGTTAGGCTTAGGTTAAGCTTCATCTATGAGATTCGGTCCTCTCTTGAATATCAAAAAAATAGTTGACCAAGGTTATCCCATTTCTAAAGATGTGTGTCAAGAAGAAAGTTTTTTTTTTTTTTTTTTTTTCCAAAAAAATTCCATTTGGTAGAGTTTAGTTTCAATAGATCCATACAACCATGATGCAAGTGGAGGAGGCATAACAATGCTGATAGTGTTATGGAACAACGTGGTGAGTAAGTATAAAAACAATAAAATCATCAAGGATGGGTTCTACAAAATCTTCAAAACTTTAGTGCACACTCAATAAGGCAATGAGGGTGTAATAGTGCTGATATAATGGTGGATAAATAGTGGAGTTAAAGGGTGCATGCATGTACTAGCCTCAATCCTTTCTGGACTAGGTTGTTGTCTGAAATCATTAAATAAGTTCTAGTTTAAATATATAATTTTCTTCTCTGTTTTGAGTTTTATTTTCCATTTTTATGGATTTTTCTTAATTAAATTTCCAATATTATAAGGGAGTAGTGATGCCAAAGATAGAATTGGGTTGTTTTGGACGGTTTGGCATTTTATAGTTAAATTTCAAATTATTAGCAACCTAACACATTCATGGATCTAGATTGGGATTTCCATCCTAAGATATTAAGGCTAAGTTCTTAAGCATTGTAAACCCTTCCTTATTGATCTATATAAGTAGGGGGGTTCTCCCTTATGACATATATAATGAGAATTTGTACACTTTTATTTTATAGTGAGTAAGGAAAATAAATGTGATTTGACTGATGTAGATTCTTATTATATTCATTATTAAAAATTTCAGCTAGTTTTTTATTTATGGATTTAGCATACCCACAATGATTTTGAGAGTTCTTCAAGTTTCTAACTTTTAGGGGTTTTAGTTTGTTGGTTTTATTATGATAAATTGAAAATTTCGGCATAGTATTGGAGTATGTTATCAAAAATATTCTAGGATCCATGTATGGAGTGGATTTATATCTCTAAGAGGGAGTTTTTTGATACATTGAGTGAGTGTGATACATGTTATTGCAAAATATAGCACTTTAGTGCGAAGCCCGCTATGCAATGTAGATTAAGAGCAACAATGGGACTATTCATCATTGAGCACTTGGGTTATATAATACCTGAGATATATTGGAGAAGCCTCCCTTATGGGGATTACATATAATCACACAACAATAGGGGAGTATTTAGTAAGGTAACAAAGGTAGCTAATCCCACATTTTCTCTCAATCGAGAGTGCTTAGTAATGATTTGCGCTAAGGTGTTTAATTTTGTAGTAACAATACCCAAGAGTATTTAGTGATTGAAACAATCCACATATGCAAGAAGTGGGTGTGTGAGATGCCCATGATACTCTAGTGATTGGGGTGGTTTATAAAGAGCATTCTATCTTAAATATTCCAAGAACCGTGTGTTAGCACTGCAATTTTTCCAAATATTTTTAAAGTCTTGTCATCATTCTCCAAGGAATAAATCTTCATTTCAGTTTGATTATAAGATGAAAGTGTCGCTGTCAAAGTGTAGTGGTGAGAAAATTTCATTTCCACCTTCAGTCATTTCATTTTCCCTCTTTCACCTTTCATTTTCCCAAAAAACCCAAAGTCCAGCCTCTCATTTCCCCTTTTAACTCATAAAATCCAATTTTTATAGTTAAAAAGCAGCTCTGCACACCCATCAACAACCATATCATATTTTCTTTGTAACTTACCATATATTCCTTTATCACAGCTTTTACCCACACCACAAAAAAACCTTGGTTATATCATATATCATATGATATAACTTACCGCACTTAATAAACATGATGGACCCCTTACCTTTCATTGTAATCGGCTCTTTGCAGTTTTAACTTCCATTCATATTACAACTGTCGTCTCCTACAAAAATTGCGATGTGCAATTTACAGTATGGTATGGGACCCATACTTCCCTTTGATACACCTCGAATACATTATAAAGCCTTTTTTATGCTTCGGGCGTCTTTTTATCATATTACCATAACTCAATGAAAATTTTCATTGTTCACTTTGAAAAGCCATTTAAAGGGCCCGACCTACCTTTTTGCATCGTATCTTCGCAAATTTCATTTACCACATTCACTTCTGCTCCCTCAAAACTTCTGATGTGTGATTTGTGGGCAACCCCACTGTTTGTTATGCCACGTCACCTTTGTTCTCATCACACATCGTACTTCGCCATTTTCAACATTTAACTCTTGTGTCTCATAACAAAACTTGCGATGTGCAATTTGTGGTATTGTCTGGGCCCCACCTTCCGTCTCATGCGATACATCGCACTTCGCCAGTTTTAACATTTAACTCCTGCATTTCATAATAAAACTTCTGATGCGTGATCTATGATTGGTCCCACTTATTTGCCATGTCATCACCCCATCCCGCTTATCATTCATTCCGCTCCATATCTCCCCTATCAATTAAACCTTTTTCAAAGGGTTTCTTTGTAATTTCTCATAAAATGAACCTCTGCCATCCTATCCAAAAAGTTTCGGGTTTTTCGCCATTAAAAAGGGTTTTCCACCAAAAAAGGAGAGGAACAGTGGAAGAGCAGCAGAGTTTCTCTAAAAAAAATTTCTACCACTACTCTCAGTACCAACACATTTGTACCCGGCACTAGGCAACATTCAAGGAACAACCACACACCATTTTCACTACAGTTTCACTTTTTATGGAGTTGGTTGCACCAGAATAGAAGAGGAGTCTTCCCATAAATTGCCACATCATACAAACCACTTTGAATTGTTAGCCTTGATGCTATTATTTTCATTATGTCATAGCACTTTGTATTAAAGTTTTAGGATAAGCCTCATCTCTTGCATGAGGTCGTAATAACTTTCAGGGATAGGTTTACTCCTTTTGTGGAGATGAAAGTTTATTATTTTTGTATATATTTGATAAACTACTATGTAAAAAGGGTTGGTTGGTGGTTTTAGAATTTTGACTCATATGTTCTGTAATTTTTTTTGTGAATGAAATGATACTATTGAGGAATTATTACCAATTTTCTGTGTGTATTGTCTACTTTACTTATGTTTCAATATCTACTCTCTTTCAGTTTCAGTTTGCAAACCCATATGCTATTATGAATATCAGTCTCTTAAACATGGTATGTGTTTTATCAGTTTTTGTTAGTCTCACGCTGTGAGAATTCTTGGTAAAAATATATTGCAATAGTGGAAGAGCATCATTCATGACAGTTATTCTTCATGATATTTCAATGAGAATCACATCAGACTAGAAATAGCTTTCTCTCAACGGAATATTGTCAAAATTCTACTTTGTGAATTTCTACTAAATGAAGTAGATTTCTGTTTCACAAACCTACTATTTCCTCATATCTCACAATTTCCTCTCCTCATAGGCTACTAACTTGCACTTTGCTACCACATCAGATTCCAATACCCTCTTTAGTATAACTATGGATTTGACTGAAATCTCTTTTCAGTGAATCATAGTTTATACCATCTACCAACCCCATAAAACTAATCATTTAATTGTCTTAAAGTTTAGGATGTGTCTAGTCAGACACTTGCTGTAGTCCAAGTGCTGATTCCAACGCCAAATTCTTTTGGTGCGTCTGCTGGGAGATGAAGGCCTTGTAACGAAGTATCCTCCCGAGTATATTGTTATGAATTGCTGATAATCAGTTCTAGATGGTGAACAAGAATTGGTGACCTGAAGAATACTGCAAATTTTTTCACCTGACAACTCCACAAAGAGGAAGAGGGGTTTCAAGACCTCCTTCTACAAGGAGGAATAAAAGATATCCAACTGTGACTCCAGTTGTTAACCCAGAGAAAATTATCAAAGATGCTAAAGGAAAATAAAGATCAGTTGAAGCCACATCTCAGTCAGCGAAGAAGGTACGCAAAAAGTACGTTCCAAAGAAAAGGGTACCTTCATCTACTTTAGAATCTAAAGAGGTTTTAGTTTAAAAAAAAATTGCTGAAAAATCTCAAGTTGAAGCTACTCCTCTAGAAAATAAAGTGGATGTTGTTAACCTAGGCTCATCTGAAAGTTTTTCTTACTCATCACCTAGTAAATCTGAAATAAGTAATGTTCTAGTCAAAGAGGAAGAAACTGAATTTCTAAGTGTTGAAAAGAAGTCAGAAGAATTTGTGCCGACTGAAGGGGAATTAGAACAAGTATTGGCTATTGCACCTTTTCTTGATAGGGATATTTTGACTGAAGAATACTTCAAGACTATTTTAAATTTACTTCAAACTCATCTTGAATACTAGTCTCTTATCACCCCTCAGCAAGAGGATTTTCCCTTTTCTCCAAATCCAGTTGTTGGGTCATCTTCCTATCATCCACTTGAAGAGTCTGTACCTGAAGGCATTACTTTTAACTTATATGATTTCATTTCTCAGCAAAATAAAGATGAACTAACTCCATCCCCTCAAGAGAAAACTTTAGATTCAGATTCTTCTTCTGAACGAGAAGTCAAGACATCTTCTATTCATCTTTTTTAAAACCCACTCTTTTCAGTTCCAAAGCCTGAAAAATTAGCTCAAGATCCCCAGTTTTCTGCTGTCCTAAATCAGAATCAAAATTCACCAATTGTGATTCCTATTTCCCCAATAGCTACATCAACTATACATAAGAAAAATATGGCTCATCTTGCCCTTACAAGGATGCATCATATAGTGGCTATGGGATATGCACCACTTGTACTCCCTCAACCCTTGCATCCACTTCCCCAAGGAGATTACTTGAAATATCTTCCAAAATACACTGGGAGGGAGAAGGAGTTTCTACTGAGGAAAATTTAGTGGTTTTCTATAGTTATGCTATCAATAAGAAGATTGAACATGAAGATGTTTGGTCAAGAATCTTTGTTCAGAGCTTGGATGGTGAAGCTCGAAAATGGTTTAGAAGTTTGGCTCCAAATTTAATAACAGGAATTGATGAATTAGAAGAGATATTTGTGAAGCATTGGAGTGATAGGAAAGACTATGTTTATTATCTTACAAAATTCAAAACTCTGAAGAAGAAGGCAGATGAATCATTAGCTGATTTTACTAAGAGGTTTAATAAGATTTATCAGAAAATTCCTGAAGAAATTAAACCCACTGAAACCACAACTATGATAAATTTTGCAAATTCTTTAGATTCAGAGTTTTCCTTATGGTTGAGGGCTGAAAAAGCACAAACACTGACAAGTATGCAGGAGGCTGCAATTGGGGTGCATTCTAATCTCATGGCTTCTAATAAATTAAAAATGGAGGAAGAAAAGGCAACGAAGGACAAAAGGAAGATGAAAGAATAAAAAAATTCTTCATCTAAGTCTCTTACAACAGAATAAAATATCGATCAAATGTTCAATTTGATCAAGGAACTTGCCTCTAAGATGTCAAAATTAGAGGTAGAAATAAACCAGCTACTAGAGCCAATCAAAACGAAGCTAATAGAAATCAAGCTCCCTTCAGGAGGCCTTTTCAGCCTCAACAAACCCTATAGCACCCAAGGAGGAATGCTAATGATCAAAATGTTCAGTCTCCTTTGAATAATTTTACTGAAGAAGAAGAACAAGGAAATGAGGAAGAAAATGAAGAAATAAACCTTGTGGGGGATACTTCGCAGTCAACATGTTTAACATTGCAGAAATATGAAGATATATCAAGGATTTGTTTGTTTTCTGATGATATGAATGCTCAAATTTATGCACAGAATGATAAAAAAATAGCAATAATTTCAAAACAAAAATGACCCTTTAAGGTCCAAAGGTCCTGTTCAGCAGCCTCAACAAAAATCAGATTCAGATAAACAAGCTGCAAAACAAAAGGACAAGGTAAACGAGTTTCCTCCACCTCAAAATTATGCTCCAATTGTTAAAATTATTGCAAAAAATAAGGAATTAGTTTCAATTTATTTTAGTTTCAAATCTGAATTGAATAAAATAAAAATTCCAATCACACTCCTGGAAAAATTGAAAAATCCAGCGTATAAAGAGTCTTTCAAAAGTCTGCTACAGCCTCCTCTCACTCCTGATTCAGTCAACCTCGAGGATGATCACCCCACTATTTATCTAGGTTGTCATGTCCAAGAACAAAATGATGATAACTCATCGCCTTTCTACTTGTCACTTAATATACATGACAAATTGTTGCATAATTTTTTGTTAGATTCTGGAGCTTCCCACAATCTCATGCCAAAGAAAGTGATGGATGAATTGGGATTAGAGATCACCAAGAAGTACCATGACCTCTACACCTTTGAATCCAAAAAATTCAAGTGTCTAGGAGTGATTAAGGATTTGGTTGTTTCCCTTACCCAACTGCCTATGAAGAGCTTAGTGATGGACATTGTGGTTGCTGACATTCCTTCCAGATTTGGGATGTTACTTTCCAGATCTTGGTCTAAGAAATTGGGAGGTACCCTTCAGATGGACATGTCATATGCTATCATCCCAATATTTGGAGGGGAATTTAGAAGGCTTTACAGGGAAACCCAAATGGCCTACATCATTAGTGATCATCACAATCCATAAAACCATCCCATATATGCTAAAGAAAAGGAATTGTGGTCATCAATTCTGTACCTTGTTGCTGATGATAATGATTTCCAACCTGAAATAAGTGAAAAACAACACTTTCAAGGTGAAAATGAGCAAAATTCAGAAGGAGGACAGATCTAGAAATTGTACTTTGATGGAGCCTCATCAAGAGATGGATCAAGAGCCGGTGTAGTCCTCATTTCTCCTACTCAGTAGAAAGTAACCATATCATACAAACTACAATTTGTTACTAGAAACAACACTGCTGAGTATGAAGCACTTGTGCTGGTTATGAAGGCATCGAAATATTTGGGAGCAAAGCAGCTAATTGCCTTTGGTGAGTCATAGTTGGTGATTAAACAGGTGAGAAACAATTACGAAGTGAAAAATTCCAAATTGAAGAATTATAGGAATGAAGTCTGGGATATTATTGAGCATTAATTTCAACATTTAATATAAATTTTGTCACTAGAGAAGAAAATAAAATTGTTGATTCACTAGCTATTGTTGCTAGTAATTTCAAAGTTACTCTAGATGTCAAGGTAGCCTATGATGTTCAAATAAAAATAAGACCTTCAATTCCTGATAACATAAAACACTGACAAGTATTTGAGGATGACAGGGAGATTCAGAAATTTTTAGAGTGTGTAGAAGAGTTTGCAAACATACAAATTGATGATGAGTAGGAGATTGCTGAAAACCAAAATAGCAGCCCTTTTAAGAAAACTATGGCTGGGAAAAACATTATAGATCTGAAAACTAACTTTATTCCTAAGGGTTTAGTTCCTTTAGAAAGGTTGTTTGATAATAATGATGTTTTTCTCAAGCCTAAAAGAAAAATTGATGGAGAGAGTAGAATAGAATGTAACATTGGTACAGAAGATCAGCCAAAGTTAGTCAAGGTGTCCAAATTCCTCTCTCTTGAAACCAGAACTAAATATATCAAACTACTAAAAGAATTTGCTGATATTTTTGCATGGTCTTAGAGTGAGCTGAAAACTTATGATAGGAGTATAATGGAGCACAATATCCCTTTGAAAACAGATACAAATACTGTAGCACAAAAAATCAGACACATCAGTCCCATGCTACTCCCAATCATTGAGAAAGAAATTAGAAAATTGCGGGAAGCAAAGATAATTCTGCCTTTGAGATTTTCTAATTGAGTAGCTAATATAGTCCTGGTCCGAAAAAATAATGGAGAGATAAGGATTTGTGTCGAATTTCGCAACCTAAACTGGTGTTCATTAAAAGATAACTATCCACCACCCAAAATGGATTATATCTTACAGAAGGTTGTAGGATCCAAAATATTTTCAATGATTGATGGCTTTTCAGGCTATAATCAAATTTCAGTTGACAAGAAAGACAGAGAAAAGACAACATTTACCACACCTTGGGGCACATTCATGTACAACAAAATTCCATTTGGCTTGATGAATTCAGTCACAAACTTTCAGTGGGCAATGGATATTTCCTTTGCGGGAGAAAATGACAGGTTTGTAGTTATCTATTTGGATGAAATCATAGCCTATTCAAAATCTGATGAAGACCACTTGAAACAAGTTTTTCACAAATGTAGAAAGTTTGGTTTGTCCTTAAACCCAAAAAATTCATCTTTTTTTGTCCAAGAAGGTAAGTTATTGAGACATATTGTAAGAGAAAGTGGCATCTGTATTGATCTGGTAAGAGTAGAGGCTATTCAAAAGATCGATTTTCCAAGGAATAAAAAAGAATTGTAGTAATTTTTAGGGAAAATAAATTTTCTGAGGCATTTTGTTCCTAAATTTATAGAGCTAATCAAACATATAAATGTCTTGTTGAAAAAAGATGCAGAATTTAAATGGCGAGATGAAACAAAGAATTATTTTTCAACAATTAAATCTACCTTGACTGAAGCTCTAGTTTTGATTAGTCCTGACTTTGAAAAATATTTTATGATTTTTTCATATGCTTCAGAAGAAACAATTTAAGTTGTCTTATTACAGAAGAACATGGAAGGTTTAGAGCAGCCAATTTCATTTTTCAGTCGTGCTTTAAGGGATGTTGAATTAAAGTACATCTTGACTAAAAAACAAGCATATGCGTAGTTAAGACTTTAAAGTCTTTTCGAGTTTATGTGATGCATTAAAAAATAATTTATTTTGTACCCAATAACACTGTTAAAGATGTGTTGCTGCAGCTAGATACAGATGGAAGGAGGGGAATATGGCTAACCAAAATTCTGGAATTTGAAGTCGAAATCAAAACAACTAAATTAATAAAAGGTCAAGGCTTGGCACGCTTGATGGATGAATCTAATTGCAAAGCTTTAAATATGAATGTAGAGGCAGATGAAGGAGAAGATGGAGAAGATATTGCTAATTATCCTGAAATATTTAATTTAGATTGGTACAAGGATATAGTTTACTTTTTGTTAAATTTCAACTATCCACCTGAAATGGAGTGTTGAGATTCAACAATATGATGAGCTTAGTGAAAAGAGTCGCCTTCACTAAGTGGGCCCGCAGGCTATTTTTGGCGCAAGTCTATTTTTAGACTATGTCTATTTTTAGACATGTCGATCATATTCTATGAGTTGCAGGATGCTATTTGTGGATGGTTGGTCAAGTTGGAAAATAGATGGACTTCTATTTTTAGACATATTGGGTGGAATCTATTTTTAGATTGCCAGTCTAAAAATAGATATGTCGAATATTATTAGCTCTTAATAATATTTGGACTCTAAACATTATCTTATTCTCTTTGAGCACTTCAGTTAAGTGCACAGATGTGGCACAGCAGCTGACAGAAGGAATTACGCTATTCCTGAGGGTTTACTGGAGCTATTGCATGGAGGACTTCAGTTAGAACTCATGTGATAGAGTTTGGTGGAGTTATAGAAGTAGTTGGTGGAGTCGTGTTCAGTTTAACTCAGTTAGACACAGTTGATCTAGTTGTATCTAGTCTAACTGAAAGATACACTAGTGAGAGTGGTGTGAATTAATTATTAATTAATTCACTAAATATTAACTCATTAACTTAACCAAGAATATACCCGCTAACTGCGTCTATGGACAAATAAGGAGACTAGTGGAGAGATAGGTGAAAGGGCAAGACGACTATCAGTGAAAGACGACTATCAGTTGTGACTATAGTGTTGCATTGTTTGCACCACACATTGATTGGAGATGCCAATGAGGATTGCGCAGTGCAAGCCAGGTGGATTTGAGTTCATTCAGAGCCATTCTTCAGCAGGGATTGCGCAGTAGAGGCAGGCTAGCAGGTGGCAAAGATCGGTGCATGGATTTGCAAGATCGGGCTTGATTAGTGTGTAGCGATTGTATTGTACTGAGAGCTTGATATGATCAGCTTTGTATGAGGATTTTTACATGATATCTATGACATATATTATATACAGATAGTTGGGGTTTTTAGCTTCAGGCTTTCCCGTTAAAACACTGTGTTAATGTGTGTGAATTTCTATGGTTTCATGTGTGCTTTACAATTGATTTAATTCCCGCTTGTGATGATCAATGGTGGAATAGATTATGTATTGTGCATGAAGTTAAAATAGTGTGTGATTAGGAGAATATTACATATATAATGCATTATTTATATAATTTTTATGTGGTATCAAAGCGATATTGATCAGAGAAATTGCAATTATTGAAGTGGTTGAGTTTTGTGCTGGTGGAATTCGAATTTGCTGCAGTGTTTTCTTGGTGTCGAAGTTGAGCATTCATTGAAATGTCTTTCAACATATTGCGATTGGAGTATGCCCTTGAGGGTAGCTAAAATTATATTGCATGGAAGAATAGGATGGAGGCGGTGTTGGATGATAATGGGTTGAAGGAGTTCATAGATGCAGAAATTCCAAAACCTGCTTCTAGCGATGCAGCCACACTTGACGCATGGAAAAAGAAGACAGAAAAATGTTGAAGGATTCTGTTGGAAGGTGTGAAGGATCACATAGTGTCAAGCCTTCATGGTAAAGCTTCTCCATTCTTGATGTGGAAAGCTTTGACAGACTTGTTCCAAAGCAGAAGAGAGCAGAGCAAGTTGGCGCTTAAAGACAAACTCAAGAAAATAAAAATGGAGAAAGGCGACAGTATACCCAAGTACCTCATGAAGTTTTTCCAGTCCAAGGATGAGCTAGGAAGTGTGGGGGTTACTGTAGATGAAGAGGACTTGGTGAGCTTGGCTCTCCTTGGGCTTCCGAAGAGTTGGAATTTGTACGAGGACTCTGTCAATGGTCGGGAGAAACTGCCAAGCTGGGAGGGACTTTGGTCGGATCTTGTGCAGGAGGAGATAAGGTGGGGTACCAGGGATGGATCTTCATCGAAGAATGAAGATGGAGAAAATTGCGCTTTGGCTACCAAAGCAAGGAAATGGAAGGGAAAGAAAAATCCTTCTCAATCCAGTGCGAAAGGCAAGAAGCAAGACTTGTCCAAGGTGAAGTGCTTTCACTGTCACCAACACAGACATTACACCACTAATTGTCCACAGAAGAAGAAAAATAAGCAGGTTGTTGGAACTGCAGCTGGAGAGGCCTTAGCCTTGCAGTTTGAGCTGGATTTTTTGTTGATCGCATGGTTGGTCTCAAATGTGATGGGATCAGTGTGGTTTCTTGACAGTGGTGTGTCTTTCCATATGACCGGAGACAAATATTTGTTTTTTGATCTGGATGAGAAGGATCTTGGAGTGCACATCGAGATGGGCGATGATGGTAGATACAGTGCGACTGGTATCGGGACCATTTCCTTTGAGAGGGAGTCTGGAGAACCTTTCATCTTGAAGGATGTCATGCATGTTCCAGGATTGAAGAAGAATCTGATCTCTGTGGTGATGTTGGAAGACAAGGGATATGATTTTGTCTTTAGCAAGGGAAAGGATTTCTTGCGCAGCAAGGAAACTAGTGAAACCTGGAGGATAGGGGTTTGAGTTAAGAACCTTTATCAATTGCAGGTAGATGGATGTGCAGCAATGGCAAGCAAATAAAAAGGAGTGGTGAGTCAGGATGAGGGTGAATTGTGGCACAGGAGATTGGGCCATCTTCACCTTGGCGCTTTGAAAATTTTGCAGCAGATTTCTACCAGGCTTCCCAAGGGTACACTTGCGTAGTCAGATCAGTGCAAGGGATGCACTTTTGGAAAATTTGTGAAAGCCACCTTTTATGAGAAGGATAGTCATGCCACGATGATCCTTGAGAGAATTCACACAGACGTGTGTGGAACTTTCTTAGTAGCTTCGATAGCAAAGCGCAGGTATTATGTGATATTTGTTGATGAATTTTCTTGTAAGTGCTGGATCTTCTTCATGCAGAAGAAGAGAGAGACATTCTCAAAGTTTTGTGAGTTCAAGGCACTAGTTGAGAAAGAGTCAGGGAAGCAAGTGAAGGCTCTTAGGAGTGATAATGGTGGTGAATTCATCTCTGGCAAATTAAAATACTTTTGTAGCGCAGAAGGAATTCGAAGAGAGCTCATAACGCCTCATAACCCACAGCAGAATGGGGTCGCAGAGCAAAATAACAGAACAATCATGGGTGTTGCACAGGCGATGTTGCATGATCAGGGCCTTCCCATACAATTGTGGGCTGAAGCATGCAACACTACGGTTTATGTGAAAAACCATTGTCCTCATAGAGTACTTGGCATGAGTACACCCGAAGAGGCGTTTTCTGGTAAGAAGCCTGATATTTCTCATTTGAAGATTTTTGGCTGACCTGTTTACATTCATGTGATGAAGGATGCCAAGAAGAAGCTGGAGCTGACCGCAGAGGTTGGGATATTTGTGGGGTACACAAAAACACCCCACAACTAGTGTGTGTATTTGCGAGATAGTCGGAATACTTTTGTGCGACGGGATATCAAATTTCATGAGGAGAAAGCCATGAAGTTGTCGCTTGAGAGGGAGCTACACTTGCATGCAGAAGAGGAGCTACTAGTTCCTAAAGATGAGCCTCAGGATTTGGATCAACCACAAGAAGAGGTTCATGGAGTGGAAGAAACCACTCATGCAGCGCCAACCATCAGAGGGTGGAAGCGCACTACAGAAGTTGAGCGACTGAATCTTGATGCAGCACGGAATGTAGGAGCCCCTACATCACAACGCAGACAAAGACAGTCACCTGAACGATATAATGGATACATGGCTCTGATGAGCAAGTGTATCGTGACAGAACCATATTATTTCGAGGAAGCTGTGGAGGACCCTTCATGGGTAGATGCCATGGTGGAAGAGTATGATTCGATTGTCAGAAACAGTGCATTGGAGATTATCCCAAGGCCGAAATGGAAATCAGTGGTAGGTTCGAGATGGATCTACAAAGTGAAGCAAGCTGCTGACAGGAGTATCGAGAAGTACAAGGCAATATTTGTTTCCCGGGGCTTCTCACAGATCGAGGGGATCGACTATGAAGAAACCTTTGCACCTGTCGCAAGGTATTCTTCCATACGGGCCATCCTTGCTCTCTCAGCGCAGATGGGTTGGCACATTCATCAAATGGATGTGAAGACTATGTTCCTCAATGGAGTCATTGAGGAGGAGGTGTACATAGAGCAGCCTGAAGGTTTCAAAATATTTAGCAGCGAGTCGCATGTGTGCAGGCTCAAAAGAGTGTTGTATGGGCTGAAACAAGCACCTCATTGGTACACATGGATAGACAGTTATTTCACTAGACTTGGATTCACCAAGAGTGAGGCAGATCCAAACCTATACTAGATTGTGGTGGAGGGTAAGTTGCTGATCATTGTACTTTATGTAGATGATTTGATGCTGACAGGTGATGAACAGTTGATACTCTCATGCAAGGCTGATCTTGCAAAGGAGTTTGAGATGAAGGACTTGGGCCTCCTTCATTATTTCTTGGGATTGGAAATTTGGCAGTAGAAGGATGGACTGTTTGTGTCTCAAGGCAAGTATGCTCAGGAGATACTAGAGAAGTTCAACATTCAAGGCTGCAAGCCTATCGACACTCCTCTTCCTGGTGGTTGGAGGAAAGAGGATGCTACATCAGCAAAGGTAGTGGATTGCACTGTTTATCGACAGTTGGTTGGTTCGCTCATGTATCTAGTCAATACACGACTGGACATATGATATGTTGTTAACCAGCTTTCACAAGCTGTGGTTAAGCCTACCAAGCTATTTTGGAAGGAAGGCAAGCATGTATTTAGATATCTCAGAGGCACATCGGGATATGGATTATGGTACAGACAGTCGGATGAGGTGAAGTTGCATGGCTTCATGGATGCAGATTGGGCAGGGAGCCCAACAGACAGAAAGAGCACATCTTGAGGGATATTCAGTATCGGGTCTACAACATTTTCTTGGTACAAAAGGAAACAAAGATCCATGGCACTCAGTTTAGTGGAGGCCGAGTACATGGCAGCAAGTTTGGCTGCATGCGAGGCTATATGGATGAGGAAGATCCTGGTCGGGTTGTTCGGTTCACACTTAGATCCTACTGTGATATATTGTGATAATCATAGTTGCATTAAACTCTCAGTTAGTCCAATATTTCATGATAGATCTAAACATATTGACATCCGGTACCATCATATCAGAGATTGTGTGCAGCAGAAGATCATGTTGCTATCTTACATTCCTATGGAGGATCAGGATGCTGATATTCTGACGAAGGCGCTCACCAGGAGAAAATTCAAATACCATAGAGACAATATCGGGGTGGCAGATAATCCCGATCTTGTTGAGAGGGATTGTTGAGATCAACAAGATGATGAGATTAGTGAAAAGAGTCGCCTTCACTAAGTGCGACCACAGGCTATTTTTTGCGCAAGTCTATTTTTAGACATGTCGATCATATTCTATGAGTTGCAGGATGCTATTTGTGGATGGTTGGTCAAGTTGGAAAAATAGATGGACTTATATTTTTATACATATTGGGCAGAATCTATTTTTAGATTGCCAGTCTAAAAATAGATATGTCGAATATTATTAACTCTTAATAATATTTGGACTCTAAACATTATCTTATTCTCTTGGAGCACTTCAGTTAAGTGCACAGATGTGGCACAGGAGCTGACAGAAGGAATTACGCTATTCCTGAGGGTTTACTGGATCTAATGCATGGAGGACTTCAGTTAGAACTCATGTGACAGAGTTTGGTGGAGTTGTAGAAGTAGTCGGTGGAGTTGTGTTTAGTTTAACTCAGTTAGACACAGTTGAGCTAGTTGTATCTAGTCTAACTGATTGATACACTAGTGAGAGTGGTGTGAATTAATTATTAATTAATTCACTAAATATTAACTCATTAATCAATTGAAGAATACATCAGTTAACTATAGTGCATGGACAGTTTCAGTGGAGACCAGTGGAGAGATAGGTGAAAGGGCAAGATGACTATTAGTTGTGACTATAGTGATGCATTGATTGCATCCAACACTCAGTAGAGATGCCAATGAGGATTGCGCAGTGCAAGCCAGGTGGATTCGATTTCATTCAAAGCCATTCTTCAACAGGGATTGTGCAGTAGAGGCATGCTAGCAGGTGGCAGAGATCAGTGCATGGATTTGCTAGATCAGGGCCTGATTAGTGTGTAGCGATTGTATTGTACTGAGAGCTTGATATGATTAGCTTTGTATGAGGATTGTTACATGATCTCTATGAAATATATTATATATAGATAGTTGGGGTTTTTAGCTTCAGGCTTTCCCGTTAAAACATTGTGTTAATGTGTGTGAATTTTTATGGTTTCATGTGTGCTTTGCAATTGATTTAATTTCCGCATGTGATGATCAATGGTGGAATAGATTCTGTATTGTGCATGAAGTTAAAATAGTGTGTGATGAGGAGAATCTTGGATATATAACGCATTAGTTATATAATTTCTGCATGGAGAAGTCTAAAAGAAGAGCTTTTAAATTTAGAGCTATGAAGTATTGCATTTTGGAAGACCATCTTTAGTGGAGGATCCTGTTGGAGTCTTGTTAAGATGTGTAGATGAAGCAGAATCCCAGGAGATTATGATAGAGATACATGCAGGAGTGTGTCGAGGGCATTTGTATTGGAGAGCCACTGCAAAAAAAATCTTAAGAGCTGGCTATTATTGGCCAACTCTTTTCTCTTATGTCTTTTCCAAAGTCAAGAGTTGTGTCGAATGTTAGAAATTTGATGGTAAACAAAAATTGCTACCATTACCTCTCATTCCTATTTCAGCAAGCGTTCCTTTCTAGCAGTGGGGGGCTAGACTTCATCGGTGAAATTCATCCACCTTCATTAGGACAACATAGATGGATTCTCACAACTACAGAATATTTCACTAAATGGATTAAATTTGTACCAACCAGAAATTATACTGATATGGTAATTATTAAATTTCTGTTGGAAAACATTATGTCAAGATTTGGTTGTCTACAGAAATTAGTAATTGATAATGCAATGGCCTTTAAGTCCACCAAGATGTAAAAATTTTGTCACCAATATGGGATTGAATTGACTCATTCCATGCCTTATTACCCTCAAGGTAATGGATTGGCTGAGTCATCCAATAAAATTTTGGTGAGGATCATTAAGGAAATGTTGCCTGAAAATAAGAGAAATTGGGACACTCAGCTGATACATGTTCTGTGGACAGATAGAGTAAGTTGTAAAAAATCAATTGAAATGTCTCCATTTCATCTTGTATATGGTATTGATGCTGTAATTCATTTGCAATTAGCTCTTCCTATGATGAAGTTCCTGCAAGATGAAGTTGATAATGAAAATCCAGTTCGAAGAAGAATGCTACAGTTGATAGAGGCACACCAAATCAGAGAATCATTGCTGGAAAAGTTCAAAAGTATCAGGCTAAAGTCAAATATGTTTTTGATAAAAGAGAAAATCAACAGTTGTTTCAGGAAAATGATTTGGTGCTCTGTTGGGATGTTAGGAGAGAAGACCATGGAAAGCATGGTAAGTTCGACAATCTGTGGTTTGGGACGTTTAGAATTGCTGACGTTTTGGAGAATAATACTTTTCCGCTCAAACATCTGGATGATGATCAACTAACTAGAGGCCCAATCAATGGTCATTTTCTTAAGAAGTTTTTTATTTAGTAAGTCAGTTGATTCACTCCATTGTAAATATCCAGTGTGATGTGTCAATAAACTCCATGCCCAATGGTATTTATGTTTGCATATATAGTCAGTCTTGAGTCCAGTCAGTCAATGGTTAATCCTAGTCTTAATTTTCAAGAAGTCTTCTGAGTTTCAAAAGTGTTTAAGGCACCGAGTCTACAGTCCTTGAAGCCTCACAGGGAGGACTTCATCCCCAATAGGAGCCACTGTTAGCGCTACAATTTTTCCAAATATTTTCAATGTCTGTTCATCATTCTCCAAGGAATCGATTTTCCTTTTTAGTTTGATTATAAGATGAAAGTGTCGTTGTCAAAGTGTAGTGGTGAGAAAATTTCATTTCTACCTTAATTCATTTCATTTTCCCTCTTTCACCTTTCATTTTCCCAAAAAACCCAAAGTCCAGCCTCTCATTACCCTTTTCAAAACCCCTTTTTAACTCATAAAATCCAATTTTTATAGTTAAAAAGCAGCTCCACACACCCATCAACAACGATATCATATTTCCTTTGTAACTTACCATATATTCCTTTATCACAACTTTTACCTGCACCACAAAAAAACCTTGGTTATATCATATATCATATGATATAACTTACTGCACTTAATAAACATTATGGACCCCTTACCTTTCATCGCAATCGACTCTTCGTAGTTTTAACTTCCGTTCATATTACAACTGTCGTCTCCTACAAAACTTGCGATGTCTGATTTCCGGTATAGTTCGGGACCCATACTTTCCTTTGATATGCCTCGAATACATTATAAAGCCTTTTTTATGCTTCGGGTGTCTTTTTACCGTATTACCATAACTCAATGAAAATGTTCACTTTTCACTTTGAAAGATGTTTAAAGGGCCCCACCTACCTTTTCGCATCACATCTTCACAAATTTCACTTACCGCATTCACTTTCGCTCTCCCAAAACTTCCGATGTGCGATTTGCAGGTGACCCCACTGTTTGTTGTGCCATGTCACCTCCATTCTCATCGCACATCACACTTCTCAATTTTCAACATTTAACTCTTGTGTCTCATAACAAAACTTGCGATGTGCAATTTGCGGTATTTTCTGGGCCCCACCTTCCGTCTCATCACACATCGCACTTCACCAGTTTTAACATTTAACTCCTGCATTTCATAATAAAACTTCCGATGTGCGATCTTCGATCGGTCCCACTTCTTTTCCACGTCATCACCCCATTTCTCTTATCATTCATTCTGCTCCATATCTCCCCTATCAATTAAACCTTTTTCAAAGGGTTTCTTTGTAATTTCTCATAAAATGAACCTCCGCCATTCTATCCAAAAAGTTTCGGGTTTTCCGCCATTACAAAGGGGTTTCCACCAAAAAAGGAGCGAAACAGCAGCAAAGTTTCTTTGAAATAATTTTCTACCACTACTCTCAGTACCAACACGTTTCTACCAGGCACTAGGTGGCATTCAAGGAACAACCACACACCATTTTCACTATTGTTTACACTTTTTATGGAGTTGGTTGCACCGAAACAGAAGAGGAGTCTTCCCATAAACTGCCACTTCATACAAACCACTTCGAATTGTTAGCCTTGATGTTGTTATTTTCATTATGTCATAGCACTTTGTATTAAATTTTTAGGATAAGCCTCATCTCTTGCACGATATTGTAATAAATTTTGGGGACAGGTTTAATCCTTTTGTGGAGATGATAGTTTATTATTTTTGTATACATGTGATAAACTGCTATGTAAAAATGCCCATTGGTGGTTTTAGAATTTTGACTCATATGATCTATAATATTTTTTGTGAATGAAATGGAAGGATACTACTGAGGACTTATTACCAATTTGCTGTGTGTATTGTCTACTTTACTTGTGTTTCAATATCTACTATCTTTCAGTTTCAGTTTGCAAACCCATATGTTGTTATGAATATTTATCAGTATCTTAAACATGTTTTGTGTTTTATCAATTTTTGTTAGTTTCACACAGTGAGCATTCCTGGTAAAAATATATTGCAATAATGGAAGAGCATCATTCATGACAATTATTGTTCATGATATTTCAATGAGAATCATATCAGACTAGAAATAGCTTTCTCTCAATGGAATATTTTCAAAATGCTACTTTGTGAATTTATACTAAATGCAATATATTTTTGTTTCACATACCTATTGCTTCCTCATATCTCAAAATTTCCTCTCCTCATAGGCTACTAACTTGCACTCTGCTACCACATCAGATTCCAATATCCTCTTTAGTATAACTGTGGGTTTGAATGAAATATCTTTCCAGTGAATCAGATTTTATACCATCTACCAACCCCATAAAACAAATCATTAAATTGTCTTAAAGTTTAGGATGTGTCTGGTCAGGCACTTGCTGCAGTCCAAGTGCTGATTCCAACACCAACACTATTTATGGAGTGGGTTATTTCTTATGATATGTTGGTATTCTCCCTTGAATATCCCCAAAAATTTAACTTTGATTAAGGGTTATATTCTTGTTTGAAAATCGTCATTTATTTGTTTTCTTATTTTTATATTAATCCTTTAAGTAGTTTATATTTAGATTTTCTTTTTAAGATATTCCTTAGTCATGCTTGTGCTTCCGTCATCATTTGATGTACTTTTGTGACCCATTGACCTAATTTGGTATTTTTCAAACTTTAATATATTTTTTTCTTTCTCTACATCACCTACACACTTCAAGGCAACTACTTAAGCAATACCACTGAGGGGAAGTTGTGATTCTAGGAGGTACATTTATTACACCACAATTTTCTACAATGTGTGGTATCTAATCAAAATTTAAATGTTTTTCTTTAAGTGGAAGAAACAATATGATGATATTTTTAACAAGTGAATATGTTATAAAGTGAATAGTCCCCATTAAATATAGAAACTAAGAAAGTAAATAAGCACTAGGTTGAATATAGAAATGGAGAAATTAAATGAGAAATCAAAAGAAAATGTGAATCTATAATATAGGTCATAGTAAGTACTTATCCTAAAAAAATTAAAATTAAAATATTTAAAATTGGTCACTTCAAAATCAAAACATTATTTGGGAAGTGAGAATATGTTTTTTTAATAAACAAAAGTCCATAATAGCATGTGAAGGGTGTGTTGAAGGCTGGAAGTTGACTGCCTCAACATCAGGGAATTCCACCAGGTCGGGAGCTTAAAACAACTCTTTTTCCATTGAAATTGGTGGGTCCGACTGGGGATATAGGGACCAGTTTCCTGTTTAAAGAGATTTAATAATAACAAAAGGAATGAAATCAAATTGATGGATTGATTTCAAAAATAATGATAAAACTAAAACTTATTCTAACTATTTCCCAGGATCAAACGTCTTTTAATGCGATCTAATAGAAATATTTCACAAATTATAAAATAATATAGATCATTCCATACTCTAATGAAAAAAAAGCACACATAAGAGACTAAATTAATTAAATATTTAATTAATTTAGTTGATTAAAACTTAATCACATAAAAGATCTCGTTATTTCATATATAACTACAAATCATTCAATATCTCATATCAATAGTGACAATGATACATTGTTTTCAAAGTAAATTATATAACGAAAGAACATAAAGATAAAATAAATATCTATTTCAATAACACAAAACAATAATACAAAGATAATAGTACCCAATGCATCAATGCTCTATATCTCAGAAAGAAAGCTGTCAAGATCAGCTTTCAATTAGATATCACTTGACCAAACAATAGTGCAAGTTCAAAAGCTATCTTCTCAAAATTATGGACCCCTTTTGTTAGTGTGAATTCTAACCGCAAGCGTACAAAAAAAGCTCACTTTAGCTCTGCATAACAAACAGACCTAACATCAAAGATGGTTGTCAATTTACTTATATCTGAAGTTAGTGATCATAATAAATGCTATGTAAATCCAGATGTATGTAGTTAAATACATTAAACAACAAATAAAAGCAAGAGTTGCTACATGCATCCAATAGACAAGACAATAATTTTTTTATTTATGACACCTGGGAAGGGAACATATAAAGATGTTACCAGTCCCCCTCAATGGGATGGGTTATTGTATGTCCTCAGCGCTTCAGATCTAAGATCTCTCTCTATCTTGATGGTGTAGAAAACCCTAACAAAAATGGAACTCAAGGGGAGCTCACAAGAAAAAACGTAGAAAAATATGACAATGATGGAGGATCAAAGTTAGACCAAAAGTATAGATCCAGAGCGATCTTTAGGCAACAAAAGGTAGTGAAAGAATGGAAAAACCCTTCTATTTATAACAAAATATTGAGTTAATCTAGATATTGGTGCATAATTAAAATATTATTAACCAAATCTAGATCCAAATTTTATGGAATATTTTATTATTTTTGTTGGAGGGAAAAAGAATTTGGTTGAATTTGGTCAAATCCCTTTATTTGTAAATAATAAATAAATAAATGATTTATTTATGATTTTTAAATTTGTTAATTAATAATTAAATAAATATTGATTTATTTAATTGCTTTATAAATTATTTAATTAATTTAACAAGGAATATTATTTAAATAATGTTTTAAATAATTATTCCTAGAAAATAATAAGATAAATAATGATTTATCTAATTAATTTTCCTGTTTTTGGTTAAATATGATCAGGAATATTAATTAAACCATGGTTTAATTATTTATCCTTTGAGGAAAATCAAACAAATAGGGATTTATTCAATTATTCCTCACGGGGTTTCCTGTTTAGACCATAAACAACATGATACATTATGGATTACTAAGTTATTTTTCATTGTGAAAGCAATTTCACTAGGGTAAAATTGGTCTTACATGGTGTACTTTGGTCCATCCAATAGTAACAGGTTATATGACCAAAAATTGGTGTAACAGATTGCCCCCCAGCGTGCGAGCGTTAGGAGCTAATCGTATGAATGAAGTACATCGTAAGAACTCAATCACTAGACATCGAAGGCGGAGTAAGAGAGAGAGAAATATAAGGTAGACTAAAATGCAAGAGGACAAGACCTTGAGGAGGCGAGACTTACAGGTGTGACAAGTTTCTTTTATGAGTGAGTACCTATTCTACATGAGGCGAGGGAGGCATACCTATGCCCCACGAGATAACGAAGTAAAAATAATAATGCGTCCAGTAAAAAAGGGACTGAGCTATATAGTTCATGCTGACATAAACATGGGCCAGATAAAAGCATGATAATGGATCCCACCTACATACTATGCCTGGGACAACAGGCAGGAATTATACAATAATATCTAAGTACATGAGATATAAGTACAACCAAAGAGGCCTTGTAAAACACGAAAGGGATCTGAAAATATGAATGATACATGCAAACTAAAGAGCTGTTGCAAATGGCTGAGGCCAGAACCATCAAATATATGGAGTTGCATCCAAGGTTGTAGTAAAGAAGTCATCCGGGTATGTGGGGGGCTACCTGAAGGGCCACCCCCTCAAGAGGTCTGAAACATCTCACACACACCCGAGAATCACTGGTACAATCTACTGCATCACTGAACCATCAAGTATACGGATCTCGATCATGCCATAAGGAGCTGGAGCTGAGAAAAAATCAAGTCAAAGGGCAATAAAGAGTCCCTTTTCCCGATCTGAGCCACCGAACAAGAGTGGAAGTTGGAACCAAGGTACACCGCCCTCTAGGCCTGTCTTCTGGAATGAATAAGCTGATGTCGACAGAAGGAGGTCTGCCATAGGTGAGGCAATAAGGGACCCTCAACTAAGGCACAATAGATAATAGTAGAATGATTGATACGCTAACACTAGGGATGATGGTGGAATGGGGGGTACTAAGTAGCTGGCTGACGACTTCCCTTGTTAGAGCATAAAGGTCATTGATGACCTGGAAGCTACTGAATCGACACTGAAGGGGATAGGGGTTAGTATGAGTGAAGGCCAAAATGTGCGACACAAGAGAGGAGCAAAGAAATGAAGGATGGATGACTATGGCGAGATACAAAGGGACTCGGGACAAACTACATGGATGTGATGATGACTCAACTCGGATGCTCTAAGCAAGGGTGACTCGATGATGCTGCCACATAGAACAGGTCTAGTGGGGACCATAGAATCATGAGTACAAGATGGTTACTCATGACGAAAATCGACACGAGCATGGAAAAGTATGAAGGCAAAGTGGTGCCCCAAGTATAAGTGTTGCAAATGAAGAAATTCGATTTTGAGGAGTGGTTAAGTGACCCTTCTTGGAAAAAATGTGTTTGGGTGAAGTATCAAATCAAAAAAAACTAAAGGATACCCATTTGAGAGCTTTGTGAGAGATTTCCAATGGTGTTGATGGTTTATCAAACCGAGCTACGGTTTGGTCACAACTGGCGAAAGAAAAATCTAGGGTTTCTCTTTTAATAAGGCATTTTCCCTCCAATTTAATTCATTTGCAAGTGTAGCTATGGTGAATGTAGAGAGGAGAAAAGTCCCTAAATCTTGTGGTGATCGTAGTAGACAAACCGACCGTTGGAATCAGGATCCGCTAGTTGCAGGTAAGAGGCCTAACCCTACTCTTTCATATCAGTGGATTGAAAGTTCAGTTTAGGCACCCAGAGCTCAAGAATCAACCCCTACTCTTCTTGATGTTTGGGTTGCACTTTTTGGGGCAATATCTACGACCTGGGTAGCAGGTTATGGGCAGAAAACTGCTACCTGCCCCAGAAAAATCATGAAAAGTGCGAACTATCAGAGAGAGGGATTTTTGTGTTGTTTTTGGCTGAGAACTAGGTTTTTATGGTTGTAATGCAGTCTTTCCTGTCTGTACACTGACAAATATGATGGTTTTGTGTAGATATGGCAGAGTTGAGGATCAAATAGAGAGAGAGAGATACCTGGACACATTACTATCGAAGATCCGAGAGGATCATGGTGTCTGCACTGCATTGGCCAGGTATGGGGTCCTGAAGTTTGTGGAGAATCCTTTGATGAGAGCTGGAGAGCCCTTGTTGGCCCAAATTGTCAGCTATTGGGATTCGGATCATGAGATCTTTATAGTGTGGGGGCACCAGATCGAGTTGACTATCCAGGATATATATTTTTTGACTGGTCTCCTGCCACTTGGGATGGTGGGAAATATGCAGCTAGTGTTACCGTAGGAGTGAAACATTATGGAGTTTGTAGAGTGCCATTGTCGACCGGGTCCCCATGTGAAGGGGACACGGATACCAATCGGGGATCTAGAGCGGCTAGAGACCCGTGATCTGGCTATAGTTGTGTTGTATATCTTGAGCAACCAGGCACTCCACCACAACAATGTGGGTCAGATGATGCTTGTTGAGAGTGTGTTGAGTGGGACCTACTATGGGTAGGCCAAAATGATGTTGTCGTTGTTAAAACAACAGTTGTAGCTATGTAAGTGACAGGTGAACCATGACTATGCATATGGCACAATGATATGCTCACTCTTCTTTGAGAAGATCCTGACACTTCAGCCTCGTATACAGATCCAGGATGGGGGCCCTAGAGAGCCCAAGATGTGCCGTTGGGGTGGCTACTGTGTATCGGGGGAGGTGGGGTAGTTGGACGAGTGTTTCGACCCGAGTTTTTCGCTCATTGGGATCAGCTGCCACTGTACATAGACGAATATCCCTATAGTGGGATTAGTCATCCTGGGGACTTGGACTTGCCACTACCACCAGGTCGAGCATGGGGGCCTGATGGTAAGTGACAAGTTTCTAGTATTTATTATGCATTTTAAAGTTTCATAATATTGTATATGGTACTGATCCATTCACTTTTTGTATGCAGATACAGCACCGGTGAAACCGATTGGGTACATGGGACGACTTGCAGTATCAGGGACTATAGCACCTACTGGGTCGAGGGGTCCGAAAAATGAGAATGTAGTTTCCCTCCTGAAGGACATCCGTCGTAGATGTGAGAGGCTTCTGACCGATGTTTCAGAGCGCGGCTGGCAAGATCTTCATGACCAGTACATAGAGCCATGTATTGGTCTACCCTTCGAGTGGTGAGGGGTCATGTCGCGCATGGCGATGGCCGAACAAGGGATGCGCGATCTACGAGCTGCCGGAGCTAAGCCATTGGATCGGTATCCTCTAGATAGTGATTAGATGTAGGGGCATGTGGTGCCCCTAGTTTTGATTTTTTGTAACATGTTATGGGCATGTGATATGCATCAGAGTTGATGGACTATAAAACATTTTTAATGAAACACATAATGGATATGCATCATTTTATTGTTTATTGTTATTGCCTTGTGTGAAACGCGTGTGATAAATACCATTCTAGAAATTTTTTTGCAATGCTATCTACATAGTGATTTTGTGCTGTAGGTACATGAATGAATGTAATGATTTCAAATTCATGCATCAAAAGATTCACTCGTAAATATCTTCTAAAAAGGACCGGATTATGCACATGATAGACACCATTCAATTGCATGACAAGAAGCAGGGAATCTAAACGAACATGAAGGTGAAGGATTGTTGAGCCTCTATTTTTTCATAATTTTGTTGATGAAACCATCCATTTTCGCATCATTCCATTCACCCATTGTCATCATTTTAAACCATATTTCTTCATAAACACACCAAATTCCCGCATACATGTTTACATGGTTTATTATTATTATTTCTACTATTTTAAATGAATTAAAGATAATTATGCATGGTTTTACTAATGATAGTTTGACAGTTCAAGTTTCTATAATTTCCGTAGCTGTCTCCATGGTTGAGGTAGTAGCACCACTCTAGAATGAAATCCAACACATGGATATTGTTTCTAGAAGCTTCAATATGGATTTTTGTTGGTCAAATTCCACCCATCTCACACATGTGGACCTCCAGGCAGAGATCAAGGGAAAATCACAACAATTTTGACCATTCAACTTCAAACGTGTTTTTTGAGAAAAATCAAGCGAATATTGCAAAACAAAAACATGGGTTTTGTTCAGCACGGGCCCAATGAAGTACTAAGTGAGTATTTTTCCCAAATTCATTACCATTTGAGAGATATTTCATGTTATTTGGAGACCTATTTTGGAGTTGCATGAGCAAACATTGCGCCCATGTGTCAATAAACCCCCAATCAAGAAAACAGAGGTTGGAATGGACTATTCTTCATCAAATTTGTGGAAAATAGGTGTACATTTAGTTCTGATATTTAGCCATATGCATTTCCATGAAGTTACATTGAAACCCCTATATAAACACTCCATTTAAACAAAGAGGGGAGGTTGATTTTCTGAAGCATATTGTGAAGTTCTAAAACTCTGTTTTTCATTCCTTTTTAATGAAGAAGTGCCTTGAAGATTTGATGCGTAGATGACTGTTCATGTGAAGCTTTGAGACCAAATGTCTATGGAGGGCCCCTGCAAACAGTGAAGGTTTTGCATTTTATGTTTTTAATGTAGTTTTCATGTTTTCATTTTATCATTTGCCATAGTTGTTTTCAGAATTCAAATTTGTCATTTGCTTTAGTTGTTTCCAAAATTCCATTTTGATATTTGATTTAGATCCTTTCATAAGTATTATTTTATCATTGATGTAGATTCATCAATCTTTCCTTTCGAATTATCAAATTGCAGAATATTAATAGTTTTACTACTAGAGCAGTAGTGATTTATTTTAGAGTAGTTTTACAAGTTCATGAGTGGTTTATTTCAAGAGCATGAGTGATTTATTTTCTAAGTAGTAGTGATTGAGTGATTTCATTTCATCATATGAGTGCGTTCTTTTCCGTTCATGAGTGATTTCTTTTCAAGAGATATAGTGATTTTTACAAGTTTCATTGCCATAAAATTTACATAAAAATGTATAAATTCCTTTTTCTAGAATTTGATTTTATCTTCATGCACAAGAATGTTATAGAATAATAATTTTTAGAGACTAACAAATAAATTAGTTAATATTTCTTCATAAGATAGAGAAAGTTTGTTTCAGTTTTTACAGATTATAAAGAATGTTGATTTTTAGAACTTAGTTGTAGTTTAAATTTATCAATTTCATTAGGAACATAAGAATAAAAACATCCTTAGAAGTAATCTCTACAAATCTAATCATCACACCAATAAACTAAATGAATAAAAGATGCTTCTAGAATATATTGTGCACTTGCACTTCACAAGTTTACAAACTCCGGTCGATAATTTATGTAATCAATTTAAGACAATTAAATTGACCAAACAAGGATGTGATGGGAAAGGGAATCGACTAATAAACCTCACACTACATCATATTTAGCTTGTTATTGGTGGCAATACTAATGCATACGTCGTTAGAGAGAACAAGCAAATGAAAGGGGGTATAAATGGCCTAAGCTACTGAGGCTAGATTCTTGGAGCAGCGACTTGCACCATCAGCATAACCGATATATGGTGTGGATGGGGGGTCCATCTGAAAGGTGCCACAAGACAAAAAATGAGAGGATGATGAAAAATTCTCACAACCCGAACACAAGGTAGAAATCAAACAAACACTACTAGAGGGAGTGCTCTGGGTAGGATTTTTACCACCCGCACACCAAAAGGTAGATGGTGTGGGGGAGTTGCCTTGGGCATAACTTGTGCTCAGGTCATGAAAGTCACCATAGAAACAGATGGTTCCATTCCTCTTATGGGAAAGAAAGATTAAATTAGGGGTGGAAAAAGCTTCCATGAAGTCATCATCACAGTCGAAGATGGGGTGACTGGTGGAAGGGTAACCACATGACATGGAAAAGCTACCTGACTCATCATCATGAGAAGAAAGGTTCACATGCTCATCGTCACGACGGGTGACTGAAGAAAAAAAAGATAAGGGATATACTGATGTTGAGCCCAGGGTGATCACTGAAGGGAGGTCAAGTGAAACAGAAGGGGAAGTCCTAAAGGGAGCTTCCACCATGGATCTCATGGATGATGACAGGTAGAGGATAGTGGCCGAAGAATCCGTCATCTCGACATCGGGAGGGGGAATTTAAATGGGAGAAGAGTTATCCTCAGGTTGGCCTGAAGCATACTGCGTGAGGACGAGAGAGGAAGATTGGTTCTGTTCAATCTCGTACTCCTGAAATATCTCCAAAGAGGCGCGGTAATGCTTGAGGCGGGGACAAAGGTGGGTATAATGGCCATGGAGATCACACAGAGCAAAAGGGTGTTTGGTGTGAAAAATATTGGGGTTCTTGGCAACAGTCGAGGAAGAAACAGAGGCTTCAGGGACCTTAGACTCAGGAAACATGACATTAAACATGGGCTTGATATGAGGCAATTCAGGACAATGATGGGTGGCATGACCGACAACATCACAGAAAGCACATCGGGGGGTGTACGCTCTGGAGGCTAAGGAGGATTAGGGCTTGTTTGGGCAGCCTTGGTCTTAGGTGCCTTCTTGTGAGCTTTTCTCCCCTCACCCGAAGCTTTCTCAATAGGAGTAGGTTCTTGTTGAGGTGACTGAGGCACAAAATCAAAGGGAGGGGTCATGGTGACCAGTTGGACTAGGGTTAAAGCAGTATAATTTTTGGGCTAATCAAGGGGGATAGTGGTTGGGGGATCAATGTACCAGACTGGGATCCCCAAGGTCTTGTTAGGAAGAGACAAGGTAGCCATAACAGGTACCGAAAATACTCCAGGAGGGGGAGCTAGAAACGGCATCTGACCAGAGGGGTAATGGCCAGGCGGGACAACTACGAGATGGTTAAGGTTAGGAGGAACTGTTCCAGGAGGGTAGATAGGCTCATGGATACCAGATGTATATGAGGAGCCTTCAGGAGGGGGTCCTGAAGGCTGAGTCTAGGTGCTAGGAGTAGGTTGCGGAGGTCGGGGCTGTTGACTAGTCGAACAAGTCCGTTTGAGGTCAGACCGAGACTATTGCATCATGCAAACATTCGACGAGATGGGATCAGAGATAGGAGGAGAGAGACTAGGGAAAGAACCAAGAAAAGAGGAATATTTATAGACTCCGAGTGAAACATTGGTTGGAGGTTAGACTATTTGTTTATTGGCCATCAAAGAGATGATGGACTCAGGGGAGGTCTAAGACTTCGGTTCATAATATGTCAACTGGTCGATGGTAACAATATTTCCATTGTGAGGAAATAACATCTTACAGTGAATGAAAAATGGGACAAAAAACATCACATAAGTGTAGCTACGACCCAATATAATGTTGTAGTCTAAGGGGGCATCAATGAATTCTACGTCAACACAAATAGTCTTGCCTACAAGAGTAATGGGACAATTGCGGAACATGCAAAGGGGCTAGGAAGAGTGGCCATCCCATACTTGGAGGGTGATAGTGGAAGGGGATAACTCAGGAGATCCTAGTTTCTTCGAAACCGAAGTGGAAATCACATAGGTGGATTCCCCTGTTGAAAATGCTGGAGCTTAGTGAAATGAAGTCGCCTTCACTAAGTGGGCCCGCAGGCTATTTTTGGCGCAAAGTCTATTTTTAGACTATGTATATTTTTAGACATATGGATCATGGTCTATGAGTTGCAGGATGCTATTTATGGATGATTGGTCGAGTTGGTAAAAAGAGATGGACCTCTATTTTTAGACATTGGGCGGTTTCTATTTTTAGACTACCGGGCTAAAAATAGAACAGTCAAATATTATTAACCCTTAATAATATTTAGACTATAAACATTATCTTATCCTCTTGGAGCACTTCAATTTGATGCTTGGATGTGGCACATGCAGCTGAAAAAAGGAAATATGCTTTTCCTAAGGGTTAGTTGAGCTATTGCATGGTTGACTTCAGTTAGAACTCATGTGGCAGAGTTTGGTGGAGTTGATGAGACAGTTGGTGGAGTTGTGTTTGGTTTAACTTAGTTGAACTAGTTGTTTTTAGTCTAACTGACAAATACACTAGTGATGAGTGGTGTGAATTAATTATTAATTAATTCACTAATTATTAACTCATAAATCAACTAAAGAACACATCAATTAACTGCAATGCATGAACAGTTCAGTGGAGACCAGTGTTAGAGGTGGGTGAAAGAGGGTGAGCATGACTATCGGTTGTGGCTTCCACTTTAGCAAATCTTCCAATTTCCAACTAGTTGCGCGATGACGGTGAACTTGTGGAGATATTTGAACCTGTGACTTGTTCAGATCTGAGCTAGTTTGTGTGTAGCATTGGAGATAGTACTGAGTACTTGTGAGGAGTATTGTACTATGTATTGTTACATGTTCTCTATCATTATAATATACAGATATTTGGGGGTTTTCAGCTATAAGCTTTCCCCATTACATACTGTGTTATATGTGTGCTTGATTATGTTTTAATGTGCGCATGCGACTGCTTCTATTTCCGCAAATTGATGATCAATTGTAGAAGAGGTTATGTGTTATGCATGAATTCGAATTAATGTATGACCAGGATAATCTCAGTGGATAAATCTTCATTATTCAGCAAATTTCTACATGGTATCAGAGCGAATTGATCATCGGGATCTATTGCAGTGATTACAATATTATTTCGGTAGAAAGAGTCTGTAACGGGCCAGGTAGCCTCTGGATCCATCCTTTCTCTAAAAGGTGATATATCCAATAAATGCCCTTACAGTCGATCTCTGTGCTAGAAATAATTTTTTCTCACAGATCCAGAAGCAGTTGAGTTTTTGAGTTTGGAATTCAAATTTATGACAAAATTTGAATTAGAATTTGCATGATTTCATGCATTGTCGAAGTCAAATGTCTTTCAACGGATTGTATTTGGAATATACTCTTAAATACAGTTCAATTATATTTGCATAGGAAGAGACCGAGATGGACGGTATTAGATGATAACGGTGAAGAGTTCATAGAAGGCAGAGATTCCAAAGCCCACTGATGCTGCTCAAGTTGAGGCTTGGCAAAAGAAGATGGAAAAATGTCGAAGGATTCTGTTGGAGGGTGTGAAGGATCACATTGTATCCAGCATGCATGGAAAAGCTTCTCCATACTTGATGTGGAAAACGTTGACAGATTTATTCCAAAGCAAGAGCGACCAGAGGAAGTTGGCGCTCAAGGATAAACTCAGACATATAAAGATGGAGAAAGGTGACAGTATGCCGAAGTACCTCACGAAGTTCATCCAATGCAGGGATGAGCTGGGAAGTGTGGGGGTGACTATCGATGATGAGGAATTGATGAGCTTGGCTCTCCTTGGTCTTCCGAAGAGTTGGCATGCCTATCGATTTATGTCAATGGCTCCGAGAAATTTCAGATGGGAGCGACTTTGGTCGGATCTTGTGCAAGAGGAGATAAGGTGGAGTACCAGGGATGGATCTTCATCAAAGAACTCTGATGAAGAGAATTGCGCTTTGGCTGCCAAAGAAAATAAGGGGAAGAGCAAGAAAGCTTCTCATTCCGGTGCGAAAGGCAAGAAGCAGGGCATGTCCAAGGTGAAGTGTTTTCACTGTCACCAACACGGACATTATGCCACAAATTGTCCGCAGAAGAAGAAAAATAAGCAAGTTGCTGGATTTGCAGCGAGAGAGGCCTTAGCCTCATAGTTTGAGCTGGATTTTTCGCTGATCGTATGCTTGGTATCAAGTGTGATGGGATCAGTATGGTTCTTGGATAGTGGTGCGTCTTTTCACATGACTGGAGATCGAGATCTGTTTTCAGATCTGGATGAGAAAGATCTTGGAGTGCACATCGAGATGGGCGATGATGGTAGATACAGTGCGACCGGTATCGGTACCATTTCCTTTGAGAGGGAGTTTGGTAAACCCTTCGTATTGAAGGAAATGATGCATGTTCTAGGATTGAAGAAGAATCTGATCTCTGTGGCGATGTTAGAAGACAAGGGGTATGATGTGGTCTTCAGCGAAGGAAAATCTTTCCTACGTAGTAAGACAACTGGAGAAACCCGAAAGATAGGGGTTCGAGTCAAGAACCTTTATCAGTTGCAAGTAGATGGCTGTGTAGCAATGGCATGCAAGGCGGAAGGAGTGGTGAGCCGGGATGATGGTGAGCTGTGTCACTGGAGATTGGGCCACCTTCACCATGTAGCTTTGAAGATACTGTAGCAGATTTCTACTGGGCTTCCTAAGGGCACTCTTGCGTAGTCAGATCAGTGCAAGGGGTGTACCTTGGGAAAATTTGTGAAAGCCACCTTTCACGAGAAGGATAGTCGTGCCACGACGATCCTTGAGAGAATTCACACAGACGTGTGTGGACCTTTCTCAGTAGCTTCGATAGCAAAGCACAAGTACTATATGATCTTTGTTGATGATTTTTCTCGGAAGTGCTGGATCTTCGTCATGCAGAAGAAGAGTGAGACATACTCAAAGTTCTGTGAGTTCAAGGCGCTGGTTGAGAAGGAATTGGGGAAGCATGTGAAGGCTCTTAGGAGCGACAATGGTGGTGAATTCATCTCTGTTGAATTCAAGGACTTTTGCAGCGCAGAAGGAATTTGGAGAGAGCTCATAGCACCTCATAACCCACAATAGAATGGGGTTGCTGAGCGGAAGAACAGAACGATCGTGGGTGTTGCACGGGCGTTGTTGCATGATCAGGGCCTACCCCTTCACTTGTGGGCTAAGGCATGCAACACTGCAGTATATGTGCAGAACCGTTGTCCTCACAAGATACTTGGCATGAGTATACCGGAGGAGGCGTTTTCTGGTAAGAGACCTGACATTTCCCATTTGAGGATTTTTGGTTCACCTGTCTACATGCATGTGACAAAGGATGCCAGAAAGAAGCTGGATCCGACCGCAGAGGTTGGGATATTTGTGGGGTACACTGATATGCCCCACAACTATCGTGTGTATTTTCCAGATAGTCGCAAGACTGTTGTGTGACGGGATATCAAATTTCAGGAGGAGAAAGCCATGCAGTGTTCGCTTGAGAGGGAGCCACACTTGCATGCAGATGAGGAGCTGTTAGTTCCTAAGGAGGAGCTTCCGGATGTGGATCAGCCACAAGAGGAGGTTCAGGAGGTGGAAGAAACCACCCAGGCAGCGCCAACCATCAGAGGGCGCATGCGCACTACAGAAGCTGAGCGACTGGCTCGGGATGCAGAGAAGGTTGTAGGACCACCTACAGCACAGCGCAGACAGAGACAATCACCGGATCGGTACATTGGATACATGGCTCTTGTGAGCAAATGTGTCGTAGACGAGCCATCCTCTTTCGAGGAAAGGCTGTGGAGTACCCCGCATGGGTAGATGCCATGGTGGAAGAGTATGATTCGATTGTCAGAAACAGTGCATGGGAGATTGTCCCGAGACCGGAAGGGAAATCAGTGGTGGGTTCGAGATGGATCTACAAAGTGAAACAGGCGGCTGATGGGAGTGTGGAGAAGTACAAGGCAAGATTTGTTGCCCGAGGCTTCTCACAGATAGAGGGGATCGATTATGAGGAGACCTTTGCACCTGTCGCAAGGTACTCTTCCATGCGGACGATCCTAGCTCTCTCAGCGCAGATGGGGTGGCACATCCATCAGATGGATGTGAAGACTGCGTTCCTCAACAGAGTCATTGAGGAGGAGGTGTACATAGAGCAGCCCGAAGGTTTCGAGATCTTCGGCGGTGGTCCGCGTAATGTCACGGACTCAAGAGGCAACGTATGGGTTGAAACAAGCACCTTGTGCTTGGTACACACGAATAGACAGTTATTTCACCGGACTTGGATTCTCCAAGAGTGAGGCGGATCCTAACCTGTACCAGATTGTGGTGGAGGGGAAGTTGCTGATCATTGTACTGTATATAGATGATCTGATTTTGATGGGTAATGAGTTGTTGATAGTTTCATGCAAGGAGGATCTTGCTAGAGAGTTTGAGATGAAGGACTTGGGCCTCCTTCATTATTTTCTGGGATTGGAAATTTGGCAGCGCAGTGATGGACTATTTGTTTCTCAGGGTAAGTATGCCCGAGAAATATTGGAGAAGTTCAACATGCATGGCTGCAAGCATTAATGCTCCTCTTCCTAAAGGTTGGAGGAAGGAGGATGCTACTTCGGCGGAGGTAGTGGATGCCACTGTTTATCGACAGTTGGTGGGGTCGCTTATGTATCTGGTCAATACACGACCCGATATATGCTATGCTGTTAACCAGCTTTCGCAAGCTATGGTTAAGCCTACCAAGCTCTTCTGGAAGGCAGGCAAGCATGTATTGCATTATCTTAGAGGCACATCGGGATATGGTTTGTGGTACAGACAGGAGGATGAGGTGAAGCTGTGCGGCTTCACGGATGTAGATTGGGCAGGGAGCCCAACGGACAGAAAGAGCACATCTGGAGGGATCTTCAGTATCGGGTCGACGGCAGTTTCTTGGTACAACAGGAAGCAAATATCTGTGGCACTTAGTTCAACAGAGGCTGATTATATGGCAGCAAGCTTGGCTGCATGCGAGGCCATATGGATGGGGAAGATCCTGGTCGGGTTGTTCGGTTCACACTTGGAGCCTACTGTGATTTATTGTGATAACCAGAGTTGCATTAAACTCTCAGCTAATCCAGTATTTCATGATAGATCCAAACACATCGACATCAGGTACCATCATATCAGAGATTGTGTGCAGTGGAGAATCATGTTACTTTCATACATTCCCACGGAGGATTAGGATGCTGATATCTTGACGAAGGCGCTCACCAGGAGAAAATTCGAATACCACAGAGGCAGGATAGGGGTTGCAGATAATCCATATCTTATTGAGAGGGAGTGTTTAAAATGCAACAAGATGATGGAGCTTAGTGAAATGAAGCTGCCTTCACTAAGTGGGCCCGCAGGCTATTTTTGGCGCAAAGTCTATTTTTAGACTATGTCTATTTTTAGACATATGGATCATGGTCTATGAGTTGCATGATGCTATTTATGGATGATTGGTCATGTTGGTAAAAATAGATGGACCTCTATTTTTAGACATTGGGCGGAATCTATTTTTAGACTGCCGGGCTAAAAATAGAACAGTCAAATATTATTAACCCTTAATAATATTTAGATTATAAACATTATCTTATCCTCTTGGAGCACTTCAGTTTGATGCTTGGATGTGGCACATGCAGCTGACAGAAGGAAATACGCTTTTCCTAAGGGTTAGTTGAGCTATTGCATGGTTGACTTTAGTTAGAACTCATGTGGTAGAGTTTGGTGGAGTTGATGAGACAGTTGGTGGAGTTGTGTTCTGTTTAACTTAGTTGAACTAGTTGTATTTAGTCTAACTGAAAAATACACTAGTGATGAGGGGTGTGAATTAATTATTAATTAATTCACTAATTATTAACTCATAAATCAACTAAAGAACACATCAGTTAACTGCAATGCATGGACAGTTCAGTGGAGACCAGTGTTAGAGGTGGGTGAAAGGGTGAGTGTGACTATCAGTTGTGACTATACCTGTGCATGATATTTGCACACACATTGATGGAGATTGCCAACTTGGATTGCACAGTAGAGGCAGGTAGACTTGTGGAGGAGATTTGAACCCAGGACTTGTTCAAATCTCAGTTAGTTTGTGTGTAACTTTTGGAGATAGTACTGAGTACTTGTGAGGAGTATTGTGCTATGTATTGTTACATGTTCTCTATCATTATATTATACATATAGTTGGGGGTTTTCAGCTATTGATTTCCCAATTACATACTGTGTTGATATGTGTGCTTGATTATGTTTTAATGAGCGCATGCGACTGCTTTCTATTTCCGCATATTGATGATCAATTGTAGAAGAGGTTATGTATTATGCATGAAGCTTAAATAGTGTGTAATCAGGATAATCTTGGTGAATAATTCAGCTATTATTCAAATTTCTACATCCCCCTTATCAATGATACGACGGGAAACATTGGCATTCCAGATCTTGACAGGGACTTGGAAGGTGACGGAAGCAGGAAGGGGGGGATGTTATGACCGGTCAACATCTAAGACAATCGAACGATCATATAAAGGATCTACAACACCCATGGCAGTTAGTATATATATTTTTGTTGTGAAGCGCACGACTGGAGAACTTCTTGCGTTGACATGACAACAGGGGATTGCGCTAAGTCATCTACTATACTATACAAATGGGAAACTTTACTAGAAGCAGCATTTTGGTGTAATGGTCCCTTGGGGATCTTGGTATGAACCTCTACCTTAGGCTAAGGGATTAGTAAAGGATCATTAGGTGTCAAAAGAGGCTTTGTGGAGAAGGGGGCTCGGGGGCAGAAGTAGCGGTGGGCTTTATGTATTGACGGGACCGAGTCTGAAGGTTGAGGCCAACGGTAATGGGTTGGTCAAAGTTCATCACGAGAATATAGTAATCATAGGTACCAGATGGAGGAGGTTGAGTGGCCACCCGACTTTCATGGGGTTGGGTAGCCATGAATCCTTGCTGGGGGAAAGGATTGGTAAACACAGTCGGCTAGACAGGGGAAGCATTAGGAGGAACCGAATGGGAGGCTTGTTGTCCTCGGGATGCTGCTTGAGCTTCCAACATCTGATGCATTTGAGGTAAAAGAGCAAAATAATGGGTGTAGTGACCATAGAAACTACAACAAGAATAAGGTTTGTTCATGTGAACAGACCTGTCTTGCTTGGGGTGAGTTCCCTGTTGCTGGGTTGCTGTGTTAGGTACATTCCCTTAGGGATTGTTTTCTGGATTACCTGGGGCAGATTGGTTTTGGTTTACTTTCCTCTTCTTTTTGGAATTAGGAGAATTAGTCGCACCCTGCTGTGCATACACCTGACCCTGGGGGGGTGGTGGCTGTTGTTGCGAGGGTTGAGAAGGCAAGGGAGGCTGAGGTGCTAATGCTGGAGGAGCTAGAGCACTAGGCTGCGAATACAGATAATAAGGAGGTTAGGCAACATTGGGGTAAACAGGTTGGGCAAAAGGAGGAGGCATACCGTATCCTGGATACATGCTACTGGGAGGGGGAAAAGTGCTGGAGGAGCTGGCCCCTCCCTGAGGGAAACCATAACCCATGGGAGGATGAGTGTAGGGATGAGAAAGGGCTCCAATGATAACGTCGGTGACATGGGATGCCCCCGGTGCATTGGCACGACCAGGTCTAGGGATATTAGGTAGGACAGTATAAAAATAACCAGACTGTGTGTAGATCAGGTCATACTTCAACGCAATCTGGAGAGCAGCTTCCTCGGTCTAAGGGAAGTGAGATGCGACATCTTTGATAATAGCAGGCAAAAGGGATATGAGAAACCAGTCCATGTAGACACGGTCTTTGAAGGTAGGGGATAGACATAAGCTCTTTCTTCTCCACCATTCTTGGACATGATCAGATAGGCGGGTCGCAGACAATTGACAGAAAGAGGTCAAGAGTTCGATACCGGTGTCATGGCGAAGGGGAAGCTGGAAGTAAGAAAAAAAATCCCTGGTAAGAGTCGCAAAATTAGTATGAGAGTTGGAGGCCTGGTCGACATACCACTTAGAAGCTTCTCCATTAAGCATACGCTGGAACAACTGAAGACGGACGGAGTCATCAGTGATGGAGTTAGACGAACACCACATGTGGAAAGAATGGACATGGTTGGTAGGATCCTCTCCAGCAAGACCTTCAAACTTGGGAATGTCTGAAGGAAGCTTTGTTGGCATAGCAGGCCAACCAGGATCATGGTGTATGGGGTCATTAATAAACTGGCTAAAATCGGGAAGACTGAGGCCTGCCATATAAGGGAGAAAGGGAGCAGCTGGGATAGTTCTTGTTGGGGCCTCACTAATAGTATTCCCAACATTAGGGTCGGGGCTACCACCAGCGTTAGGTCCTGAACCAAAAATGGTGAAGGTGACAGGAGGAGAGTCGGGGATAGATCCAGAAGGAGAAACCGATGAACTAGAAGCAGAGTCAGAATGGGGACTCGTAGGAGGACGAACTCGAACCCTACATGGAGGAGTAAGTATTCCTAACGGAAACTGAGGATGAAGGCCAAGGAGTCTCCAATATAAACGCCTTGGGGGCACAATGATGGAAAACAGACATGGATCACAAAAGGAAGAGACACCAACAAGGGCAAGGAGGTGCAGGATCAAATGATTACAATGTCAAAACAAGGGCAGCAAGGTGCAGGATCAGTTGATTACAATTTTATAGTCTTGGCCTGGTGGTGTAAACCAAACGCTCTTCACTTAGGATGTGCGTGTATGTGATAAGTGTGTTCATTTTAATTAAACCCAGACGTGTGTAGAGAAAAAAGAAAAAAGATGCTATATAAATGTAAATAAATCTAAAAATGATAGTAAAGGAAACTGAATATGACAAAATAAATAGCTAAAGATGCATAAATTTAAATCCAAGGAGGATTGCTTCCTAATAACTAGTCTATGGGTGGGTGAAATCTAGTCAAAACACACAAAATGGCCAATGGATCTAAAGGCGGGAGGGACAGGGATCTAAAGGTCAGATTTGCTGGAAATAGGTGCAGAAAACAACAAAATCCTAGAGGGAAAAGTGATGCAAGAAAGCTGGTGAAAGGCTACAACCTGAAGGAAACAGAGGGGACCCTAAAGGAGGACGAAACAAAACTGAAAAGAGGTGTTTTGGATGGATGAATAACTGATATAAAATGTATTTGAAAGTATAGGATCAGATCTGAAAAAATGGCTAAACACACTAAAATCTCAGACGACCTGCTTTAGCTAAACTCCTCCTAAAAAGGTGGAAGCGTATTGAAGCACTAAGGGGCTTGGTTCCTACTTCGACGAGTAAAAAATAGCAGGTAAAGGTCCAAGACAGGTGGAGAGGGAGGTCAGAAAACCCTGAACAGTAACCTAGAAAAACCTAGAAAAATCACAGAAAAATTCCCGTGAAAAGTTCAGGTCGCAATTTTTGACCTATTTTCCATTGAGGTCACATTTTTTGGCTGTTTTCTACGCCTTGAAGGTTGAGGTCACAGGTTTTGGCCCAAAAAGTGTGACATGTACTTCTGACCGTCTTGGGAGCAGGTTTCATAAAAAAGTGTCCTCTCAGCTGCAGCTGATACCTATCACCTGCGCAATAGGTCCAGAAACACACGGAAGTAAGAATTTTTACTGTTTTAGGGTTTTAAAGGTTAAAAAAAACATCAAGAAATAAAAAATAAGAAGTTGAAGAAAAACCCTAGGGGTTGAAGCAGCTGGTCATGCAGGGATCTGAAAAACGACAACGGTCATAATTATAAACCATTGTGGAGTCGCCTGTTGTTAGTGTGAATTCTAATTGCAAGCATACGAAAAATGCTCACTTTAGTTGTGTATAAAAAACAAACCTAACATCAAATATGTTTGTCAATTTCTTTAGATATGCAGTTAGTGATCAAAATAAATGCTACAGAAATCCAGATCTATGCATTTAAAGAAATTAAACAACAAATAAAAGCAAGAGTTGCTCCATGCATCTAATAGACAAGACAAGAATATTTTTAAATAAATTTTTTATTTATGACACCTAGGAAGGGAACATAGAAAGATGTTACCAGTCCCCCTCAATGGTATGGGTTCTTGTATGTCTTCAGTGCTTCAGATCTAAGATCTCTCTCTCTTGATGGTGTAGAAAACCCAGACAAAAATGGAACTCAAGGGGAGCTCACAAGAAAAAAGGTAGAAAAATATGACAATGATGGAGGATCAAAGTTAGACCAAAATTATAGATCCAGAGTGATCTTTAGGCAACAAAAGGTAGTGAAAGAATGGAAAAACCCTTCTATTTATAACAAAATATTGAGTTAGTCTAGATATTGGTGCATAATTAAAATATTATTTACCAAATCTAGATACAACTTTTATGGAATATTTTATTATTTTTGTTGGAGGGAAAAAGAATTTGAATTTGGTCAAATCCCTTTATTTGTAAATAATAAATAAATAAATGATTTATTTATTATTTTAAGAATGTGGTTGAGTAATAATTAAATAAATAATTATTTATTCAATTATTTATAAATGATTTAGTCAAATTTAACAAGGAATATTATTTATATAATGTTTTAAATAATTATTCCTAGAAAATAATAAGATAAATAATGATTTATCTAATTAATTTTCCTGGTTTGGGCTAAATATGACTAGGAATATTAATTAAACTGTGGTTTAATTATTTATCCCTTGAGTAAAATCAAACAAATAGGGATTTATTCAATTATTCCTCACGAGGTTTCCTATTTATACCATAAACAACTTAATACACTATGGATTAATAAGTTATTTTTCATAGTGAAAGAAATTTTACTAGGGTAAAATTGGTCTTACATGGTGTACTTTGGTCCATCTAATAGTAACAGGTTAGATGACCAAAAATTGGTGTAACACCCTTCTAAATGCATGAGAAGGGTTTAAATAGTCTATTAATATTACAAAAATAGAAAACTTGTAAATGAAGTTTCTATAAAGCCTCAAATAAATTAAGCTAAGATAAAGGATAGAAAAATAGTAATTAGTTACAACAATATTCATGATTTCCTCCTGGTTCCGTTCTTCATCTTTTCTTTGAGGTTGCAAATTTCTATCATTGGCTTCAGCTGGGGGGGATGCATTGGATGCATTCACATCTGTCTCGTAAATACTGCATCATTAAGTGCTGGAAGAAGTTGCGTTGCTTCATTTGAAAGACACCTCAGCATGAGCCACTCACCACACATTTTTACTAGGAACTACCAATAACTTTCCAATTTTACTTTGGATAAGCTTTGGATCCCTTGAGTCCTCCTTCTTGATGTTTCTTGCCAAGACTAATTTAAGACTGTGACATCTGGCAAAGTATACCTTGGACAATCTTGGATCAAATTGACTTGTAGTAGAGCATTAGTGATGTATTCAGTGGGATTGGATGCAAAATTCCTGGCTCTGATGATTTCCATCTCTGCACCTTTCATTTTAATATCCCAATCACCAAACACAATATCCTTCAGTAATTCTTCAATCCTGGGAAGGTTTGCTGCTCTTCCTTCTGTACCATCCTACCACTCTATGAAAGCAGAGATTTTTTCTTCGATCTCTTCATAGAAGGTTCTCAGCTCTGATATTTGGGTGACTAATGAATCAATGTTTTCAGACAAGTCATGAATTAAGGACAACTTATGACAAAAAATATATTGTTGCTTTGTCAAAAGGATATCTAATTTTTATGCTTCCTTTCAGACATCATTTAATTTAGGATTATCTTTCAACTAATCAACCTTTTGATGCAACTGTTGTATCTGTTGATAATTATCTCTAACTTCTTCTTCATATTTCACTTTTAGTTTATCAAAACTCTTTTGTAAATCGACAAGGTTTACTTGCCATTGTTGTTCTATTTCTTGCTTCTCAATTTGGAGACATTGCTCTAATAAAGCAATTCTTTGATGCTTTTCTTTTATCAATAACTGTACTTCCACATATTTATCAATGGTGGCATTAGCATAAGCTCATGCAAATTGAGATAGTCAATTTAGATCATCCTCTCGGGTAGATTGAGCATTTTTCTAAAGAATTTGAACTGAAGTTTCACAAGGAACCAACATTTGAGTTTGTTCCAATTTTATTTTATTTCTATACGTGATCATGAATGCCATGTGCTTTGGAATATAGAATGCGTCCAAAGGTAAGATTTATTCAATTTTAAGTACTATCTTTTTAGTGGGAAGAGCAGGAATTATTTCCATGACTTCAGTTATATCAGAATAATTCTTTACTTCTGCACCAGTTTATTCTACAAGTATTTCAGCATTAACATTATTTTGGGAATACTCTGCAGTAAATGAGGTGTTCCCTATATTCTGCGAAATCTGTACAATTTCTATGTGGTAAAAAAATATTTATGTGCTTGGTTCTATAACAAGATTTATGATTGGCTATGTAGAGCTCAAATTTGGCTATGATTTGATTACAACTGCTTATGTATCTGCATGACCAGGAACATTTATAATGTGGGTTTCCTCAGTCATCATAACATTCTTGAATTCTTCCCAAACCCCGTCAAGTTGTTCTACTTTGATTTCACTTTCTTGTCCAATAGTTGTATTAGTTGTTTCTGTATTTTGAACATTTGGAATTGGGAAGAGGATGCAAATGCTTCTGTATTTTTTGAGTTATGATTGGAATGTTTTACCAGAAATTATAGTAGATGAGCTATCCTCTTATGACAATATTGCTTAAAAATTATTAACTCATTAGGAGTCAATCGATCAGAGGCTAGGCTTTCTACCATAGAATATTCTGGGGTGATTTCAAATAAATCATCAAACTTATCAGGCTCATTTAGATATGGCCTTAGTTTAACTTGCGTGGTGACATCTTTAGCAATTCCATTTGGGTCAAATTGCTGGTTAGGTATCACTGGAAAAAAAAAATATTTCAATTGCTCAATTTCAATCAAAGCATGCTTGAAATTCTCTAAAGTATATGTACCACACAGAATAGGAAAACATGGCCAAATAGTCTTCTTTGCATCTCTGAATTTTTTAGTTAGGCCTTGTCCAACAGTTTGGTAGGAGATTCCTTTGGCCAATAATTTATCTAGAAAAAAAAATGGCAACACATGGGGATGGGCTAAGCTTCTAAAAACTCTAACATAAGTGAAGTTTTCTTCTCCGAACCATTTCCCTATAGACCTCAATTCTCTATTGGATTCAGCGGTAAGCCTAGGGGATTTATTACTAAAAAATTCTGAATGGAGGGGAAGCATTACTTCATGAAATATCGTATAGAAACTAGAATGGTACTTGGATTCCCACAAAATGTCAAAATAAACATGGATGGGGGTGGCATACTGAACAAACCATTTCCATCCCAAGGGTGGAAAATTAAAGGAAAAACATATAGCATCCATGATGTCGGCACTCATGAAAAAGGGAGGAGCTGTCCTTTCTAGTACATTGTGTCTTTGCTTGTAATTACAGATTTGAGTACTCAGACTGTTTGAAAAAATGGTCACCCAGTCCATGATATAACCATCAGAGGCGGTTTCAATCAATGATACCCATTCTTTAGAAAACTTTTGGGTATTCAGATACCCATAAAGACGACAAAACATAGCAACAATTTGGGAGAAAGGGCCAACAAGATAGGCTAGTGAATACATACCCATATCTTCTCGCTTGTGTTTATTTGGGTCTTTCCTCTAGTCCCTGATAAGCTCTGCAGGGTTTGGATTTTCTTGCATGAAATTTTGGACGAACTGTGTATCATACTTCGTTTGAGGCATCAGAAACTGGTACATCCTTCTTAATATTTCTAGCTTGAAGGAACCAATTACCATTTTTTTTGAGGTAATAAACAGTCGGTCTATTATATCCACATGGTCGATGGCCCGCCTCACCATATTTGTGTATGGGATAATCTTCAGATGAGCAAAAATTATGTGAAGAAATGAATTAGCTACATCTCTCCATGCATCTGTATCCCTTGGTGGAGACTCATCAGCAGTAGCTCCCATGTTCTCAATTATTCTTGGATTTTCATCTTCAAACAACTTGTAAATTTCTTCCTAATTGGAGGAACTTGAATCATGGGTGCATGTAGTATCTGTGAATAGAGGATCCATCTCATGAGTTTCTTCTGGTGGAAAGACAGATTCTTGCTGAGCTACAAACTTTCTCTATGCTTTTATTATCCTGGACATCTCCTTATGTTTTTCTTTATGAGGATTTACCTATCACAAAACAAGAAGAGATAAGCAGAGTATCACTTTGAAGTATTCGAGAGTCATATCAATTCAATGTGACCCTTATGAAAAATCACTTCGCATCAACGTAAAATCATTATAATTCGTTTGAAGACCTCGATATTAGAAATCACAAAGTGGTCATTTAATTTATAAACGATTGTTCACATGATGTTGATAGTTAGCATTACTTCGGAGTTTTTTATATCGAGCGTGATGATCGGCTTTAGTAATGATGCGATATGTGAAATAGTGAAATATCGGGATGCTTGATAGAATGTGATATCGGGATCTATCAGTTGACAGAACACGATATCGATAGTTGGTTAATTGATGACAATTTTGCATTTCATAACTTCGGCATATTGACATTTTGGGATTAAGGCATATCTAAATTTCGTACTTTGGGAGTTCGACATTTCGGCATATCGGTAGTTCAACGTTTCGAAACTTCGGGTAGTTGGTTATTTCGACAATTCTCTCTTAGCACGATTCCATCTATTACCGACATTTACTTGTTTTAATGCCCCTTTTAATGTTTTGCATCATTTTTTTGTGTTTTCGTAGGATTGTGTTTATTATGAGAAAAGGATTTTTCCTTTGTTTTATTTGGACAGATAAGGGAGGATATACTTGACCTATCTATATAAAAGGGTTCTATCTAGAAATTTTTAAAGGGTCCCCATTGTTCCTTCTAAAGATTCTAAGGAAAATGGGTGGTTGTTGAGTAACACAACATGGTGTCAAATAAGACTTTTAGAAAATTCCATATAAAGTGGTTTTTTTTGTAATTTGTCTTTGTATTGCAATATAAAATATTTACATTAGTTTAGAAAAATTATTGTCTCTATTCTGTCATCTTGGAAACTAGATCAGAGGCAGTAAAGTGGATAGTAAAAAATGTGCAAAATTAGAGGAGATTCCATTAAAAAAAGAGACCAAAACCATTTGTTTCCCCACTCAGGGGGATAGCAACACCAGGATACAAAAATAATAGCCTTGTTGAGCTGCATATTTTATGCTAACAAGAAAATTAAACTGAGCATGGAAGTAGAGGAAACCATTACTATATCCTAGGTTCATTTATTTTATTACATGCCACTTGCAATTGGGTATAATATATTGAGTTGATATTTCCTGATGTTCTCATTTTAGTGAGGAAGGGGGGAAGTAAGACCAAGAAGAATGGTTGAACATATAGATTGTAGCACAACCTTCATTGGCTAATCGATTTGTGAATTGATTAATTGATGTGTGGCCCATGTGAGGGAATGTTAATTGAGATTAGAGGAAGGATTTATTTGATGAGATTCACTGAGATTTTGAGTCTCCATATTTAGGATATTTCAAGAGATAAGGATCCATATATGAGCTTAGTAATCATGGAAATAAAAATATGAGAGTCAACTTTGAGGATTAGGTGAGATAAACTAAGGGTAGAGGAAATTCTCTGCCTCATTTCAAGAGATTTGAATTCCTCTACATTATTACTATTGTGGCTAATGTACATAAAAAATGCAGATGAATAATGTCTCCTATTTATGATTGAAAGAATCCCTCATAGCCTACAGGAACAAGGTTTCCCTTGGAGGACCATCAAAGTTTATTTTGGTAATATTAAGAGGAGGAAAAAACTAGGGCGATGTGCAGGAGGGAGTCGATGACAGAGTGGGAGATGGAAGTTAGGCAGGGGAAGAGGGTAGATTGAGATCATCATGAATAGGAACTTCAAAGGCTTGGAATTTACAGTCTGAGGCTGATCAATTAGAGATAAGGATGTGTTTATGCCTCGAAAATCATTGCAACAACATCAAGGATAACCACCTAGTCGAGAACTTAAAAATTGTTTCTTTTCTGTTTGGAATAATGGCTCATACTGGGGATGATGGGACCAGTTTCCCTATCAAGTATAATTGAGTGGGTGTGAGGTTTTTATAATTGGATGAATGATAAATGGGAGTGATAACGAACTTGAAAGTATATATATATATATATATATATATATATATACATACTTATCTATATCACGGGGCTTAATTATGTTTATTTTTTTATGTGATTTCAAAGAATATCCTTAGTGTATGAAAATGTAGATTTATCAAACAATTACATAAGTGAAAACAATTAATGATAATTAACTTGATTAAATAGTTAATCAAATTAATTGATTAAACTCATATCACATCAAATAATTGAATGTCTTGTACATATATCAAAATATTGCAATGTTTGCATGTTCAAAAGTGAAATAATGCTCAATTGTATTTAGAAGATACATATAACAAAAAAATTAAAAGAAGTATGGTTATTAATGACATATAATAGAACAACAATATAAAGATAGAAGTACTCGATATATCTTAAATTTTCTCATGCAAGAAATAGCTCTGGTCCAACCTTTCTATTAAGATGATTTTAAAAAGTACAAAAGTGCAACTTCTCAAAGCCTTCCTTACAAAATTTCAGGACCCTTTCTTTGTAGACATGAAAGGGTTTATATAGCTAGTACTAGAAATGTAAAAACAGAAAATACAAAAAGTGTTGATCAGGTTTAAACAACTAGATATAATAGGACAAAAATAGAATTTGTTTGTATGAAGAGCTAAGGAGTGTGATGTTGTCTCTTTTCTCATTTGCTACTTGAGCTTGTAAATATCTAACATTGGTTGCACTTTAGGAGGTTGAGCTCGCCTTAACCATATTTGTCTAGTATACGTTGCATCTGATAGTGCAGGAAGCATATGGGAGGATGTGTCAGCAAGGCAACACAACATTAGCCATTGGCTGTGTGGCTTGAAAAGATACCACTAGTATTTTTCTACGTCGAGTTTTGCTATTTTCTTAATGCTTTATTCCTTTATATTTGACTTTTCTTGCCATTGTTTTAGTAAAAATTTAACATTGGGAAGGGAGCCAGGTGGGAATTCTTGGATAAGATTGGCATTGAATAAATTGTTACTAACAGTTTCAGTAATGTTTCTTGCAACATCTTTTGCTCAACACTTTCTACTTGCTTTATTTGTATGTCCCAATTAGTAAAGAGGGTTTCTTTGTGTGAATCCTCTATTCTGGGAATATTTTTTGTTTTTCCCTCTACGGTGCCTTTCCAAGTGATAAATTTTGATATATTTTCATCAATATCATCAAAATTCTTCCTTAGATCGGAGGATTCATTCATCAGTGAATCAATTTTGTTGCATAGATCATTGATGATTGTTAATTTATGACATAATATTACTTGTTGCTAGGCCAAAAGAGTTTTCAATTCCATTGCTTCCTTCTTAAAGTCTTCAATTTTTGGATTGTCCTTCAGTTTCTTAATTGTGAATTGGAGTTGTTGAATTTGAGTATATTTGACCTTGCTATCAGCTTGGTGTTGCAGTTTCAATTGATCAAAGCTATGTTGAAGTTGTGACAACTGTGTCTACCACTGGAGATTAATACTCTGCTTTTCCTTTAATAGCTCTTGTTCCAACTGTTGGATTTTATCATCCTTTTCTTTGACCAATTGTTGGAACTCTTATGCCTTGTCAATGGTGGAAATTGCATAAGCACCTGCAAACTACGACATTCTTGTTAAATCTTCAAAAGGATTGGTTTGCCGATATTTCAACACCACTTCCATTGGTATATATCTGTGAGATTATTCCTCAGATTTCTCAACTCTTCTCCTCTTTCTCTGTCTACTCATTACAACCCGATGTTTGGGACTGTAAAAGATATAAAGAGGAGGGATTTATTCTATCTTGAGCACAATTTATGATGAGGGGAATGTCAGAATGAATTCAATTTCATCTGTGTTGACTTCTTGGTCAGAAGCCCCAACAGTAAGCGAGCTATGTCTATTTCCTTGAGGAGTGATGCTTATCTCTTTAGTCTCAGAAGAGTTTACCTCTTGCTTTCCTTTGATATGTTGACCAAACTGGTTCCAAACCTCATCCAAATTACTGTTACAGAAAGTATTAACAATTTTTTGTTATGTGGATGTGGTTTCTTTTATTCCCTGTAGGACCTAATTGTCCTTTGGAGGTCGCTCCAAATCTAGTTTTTTTCTGTGAAATTTGTTGTGATACCCTCAACATGTCTAGAGGGATATTTTCCAACCTCTTGTATATGTACTCTTTAAACTTGGTGAGTTGTTCTGAATCAAGATGAATTGCTACCAGATTTTCAACCTGTGAATATGTCTCAGTAGACTCAAACATATCATCATAGTCATCGGGCTCATGAATGAATTGTCTGACTTTTAGTTGGGTTGTAAAGTCTTGGGCCACTTTGTTTGGGTCAAACTGTTTGCTGCACATGGTAGATGATTTTAAACACTAAATTTGATTGATTTCAAGCATAACATGCTAGAAATTATCTAAAGCATATGCAACAAAATTAATAGGAAATGTTGGCCAGGTGGACTTCTTGGATTCTTTCAAGGCTATGGTTATCCCATTTCCTACTGTTTGATAGGCAATTTCTCTGGCCATGATTTTATCTGGTACATACAATGGGATAACATGGGGATTGGATAGACTTCCATAAACCCTAACATATGTATATATCTCCTCTCCAAACCATTTTCCTATGGTCGTGAAATCATCTTTGGCTTCTTTTGACAGTCTTACGGCCTTTTCTCCAAAAACAACTTGGTAAAGGGGTAAAATGACTCCATGACAAATTCTGTAAAAGTGAGACTCATAATTGGACTCCCAAAGGATATTGTGGTAGACATGGATATGGGAGGGGTCATGTATAGTCCATTTCCATCCCATGGCTTGGAAATCAGAAGTAAATCATACTGCATCCATGATATATGCACTCTTTAAAAAAGGGGGAACTGTCTTGGAAGTGAATTTATGGTTCTTTCTATACTCTAGGATTTGGGAGGCAATATTATTGGAAAGGATGGTACCCCAATCCATAATGTATGAATATGATGCAGCCTCAATGAGAGGAATCGATTCAACTGGATATTTACTTGTATTAGGGTAACCAAATAGTCTACACATCATAGTAGTGATATAGCTATACAAACCAACAAGAGATGATATAGAGCACATACCCTTATCGTCACGTTTTTTCTTGTTGGGGTTGTGCCTCCATTATCTTATTGGATCTAATGCTAGCTTATTTTTATTTGCACAATTTTCGAGGAAATTATTGTCATATACCTTCTATGGGTCGGGTATATGATACATTTTCTTTAAATATTCTATCTTGAAAGACCTAATTGTTGTGTCCCTTAAGTTAGGAATTTCCTCTCTCTGATGTTCAAATTGTCGATTATCCACTTCACCATATTTGAATAGGGAAGAATTTAAGGGCGAGCAAAAATTCAATGGAGGAAATAATTATCAACTTCACTGTAATAAGTTTCAGAGGATGTTGGGGCGTCAGCTGTGGCTACCCTTTCAATTACTCTGGGATTTTCATCCTCAACCAATCTGTACATGGATTCCCATGAGGAATATCCATTGTCTAGAGTTCATGTTGTATCAGAGAATAAAGGAGGCATATCTATCACTTCTGAAGTAGGAGGTGTTGGGTGTGAAGCAGCCATGGGTTTCTTGCTCTTCTTCGCGGCTTTTGACATCTCGCAAGAGTCTTGCCTCTTGGGACTAGCATGTATTAGGATAAAAAAAGAGAATGAAGAACAATACTTTACAATGAAGGAGTGATTAACACTAAAGTTTGAAGTGATGGAAAATATGTTTTAAATGCGAAAAATATGCAAACATTAATTAATAGGCCATCAAAATCACTTGGGGACTCGAGACCATCAATATCATTATGCTTGAGTAATAATTAAAAACGTGAGTTCACGTGATTTATTTTGACAACTCGGCTCTTTAATTAAGATCTCGCATTGCAAAATTATTTCAAAGCATGAATTTAAAACACGTGATACGTTAATTCATCAATATGCGATCAAGACTCTATGTTAATTGATTTGAAGCTATTTATCGATGGTCTCAGGATATCATAGCATCGGAGGAGCAAGTGCACTTTGAGTTTTGTGATGCGATAACAATATCGCAATCGCAAGACTTAGTGGAGTGAGTGAATGCATTATAGGGTGGCGTAACTGCGATGCGAAATATCACATTGGGGGTTTAGGAGCAGGCAAAATAGCTGGTAACAAAAGAATTTGCGATTGCGCGATAGCGATAAGTGACATGGTGGTAAGGTGGGTCATACCAATGGTTTATATAATAATGTTCGTCGGGGAGTTTTTTTTTCCTTTGTTATAGTTTTTATGATTTTAAACCTTTACGCATTGTTTTATGCATTTGAGTAATATCGCATCGCAAAATTTTGATAGAGCTCTCTAAGTGCCCCTTATTGCAATTGCGATATGTGGTATGCGATGGGGCTTTTGGCATATTCGTTTAAGTCCTTTGGCCAATAGGATCTAAGTTTATCCTTTGGATATGAAATTTTTGTCCTATAAAGAATAAACATGTTTATTATTATCCTAACTTAAAAAATTAAAAAGGGTCGCCATTATTTCCTAAGATAACTATATATAAACTTATGGGGGGGTTTTTGAATAGCACAACAATTGGCGATTCATTGGGAGAACCAGTTATCTCTAATTTATAATAATGAATTTTTTCAAAACATTAAATAAGTAAAAATTATTTAGGAAGGGAAAACTATATTTGAAATATTGGATAAGTAAAATTATTCTAAATAAAAACTGATTTCATTGTAACCAGATAATGACAATGACATTCACTGGTTGTAATTGAGCTGAACAAGTTGGCTCATGGCGAGACCCCTTGTATTATGGTTGAAAAAATCATCAGTCATTACCCTGGTTTGGTATTCAGTAGTGGTAATGTGAGCCTATTATTTTCCTATGATCATGGTAATCAGGCTCGTGATGAGACATGTTATCTTTTAAGTTTATATATTTTTGAATTACACTCTAAAAAGAGTATGATTAATGGATGGGGAGAATCATTGACTCCTTAAGAGTTTTGGATGACAATTTAGAGTTAAAGATTCTTAGTTACAAAATAGTCCTTACTTTTTTAATGAAAACCTTTCTTGACTGATAACAACATCAAAATATTTTATAAAGTTTGAGATTTAAAATAACTTGCAACTTCTATGGAAAAATATTTAAGAGTTTTAAGATAATTATTAAATTTTTAATTGTGTAATATTTTCCTTAAAAATTCCTACCTTCAAAGCAAAAAATCATAAGATAATTACAGATGTTGATAAAAATCCAAAAGCATGTTACTTAAAATTATTTTCTAAAATATTAAATATGAAAATGGAAATACCTACATATTTACAGTAGAAGAGATGTTATTCTAACAAAAGAATTTTTTTAAAATAAGCCCATTAACAGGAAGAGAATCTCTATTTCCTTGTAGATCTTGTAGTATAAAAGTTGATGGGCCTATTTTTTCAGCAATTTGAAATGGTCCAAGCCACATTTTCTAGAATTTAGTATGCTTCCATTTTTCATCATGTGCCCTATCCTATTTGAGGATAGGATCTCCAACTTGAAAATATTTTTTTGCAACATAACTTTCATCAAAAGAAGATTTAGCTATCTGATGATGGTGAGCATGTGTAAGCTTGCATTTTTCCCTTTCTTCTTCTAATTTAAGTATTTGAGACATTCTTAATTGCAAAGAAGTGGAAGGTATTTCTTCGATGAATTAGACTAGGGCTAATGAGGGAAGAGCTAGATTCGAAGGAATGCTATCTTATTTCCCATATACCAAATTGAATGGAGAAGTACCTATGGAGCCATTTTGGGTTATTCGATCAGCCCATAGAGAAAATGTCAAATATTTATGCCAATTATTTTGGCTCTGATCAACATTTGTTTTAATAATTCTTATCAGGTTTTTATCGGTGGAATCTGCCAAACCATTCCCTTGGGGATAGTAATAAGCAGAGTATTTAAGTTTAAATCCCCTCTTAAGAGAAAGCTCAATCATGTTATTACCTGAAGAGTAAGATGAATTGTCAAACAGAAGTGCAGTTGGTAAGCCAAACCTGGTAATAATGAATTGATCAATGAATTCGATAATAACATGGGAATTGGCTACCTTTAGTGGAATTGCTTCCACCCACTTGATGAATTATTTTGTAGAAGTAAGGATATACTTATGTTACTTGGAAGAGTGAGGAACAATCTCACCTATTATGTCCAATACCCATTGTTCAAAGGCTTGTTCAATGTTGATCGGTTGAAGAGGTAAGGATGGTGTTTTTTGTCTTCCAGCATCAGTCTGACAAATATTGCATCTCCTTACATATGCATGGGTATCTTTGAATAATGTCGGCCAATAATACCCGACATGCAGGATCTTATGGGTGGTGGCATCTCCTCAGAAATGTCCACCAATTGGTCCATTGTGTAGCTCATGCAAAAATTTTTGTGCTTCAGACTTTTCAAGGCATCTTAGCAAAACAGAGTCATTTTTTTTTCTAAATAACGCATCATTAATGATTTCATATCGATTGGATTTTAACCTTAAAGCTATTTTGATTTTATAATTGAGTTCAGGGGGAGCATATCCATTCTTTAAATAAAAAACAAGAACAACATATTGGGACTCAGTATCAGTTAGGCTTACCTCAGATATTTGTACAGTGTTACATGAGTCCCCATTAGTTGGTATGTTGGAAGCTCCAGTAATAAATCTACAAAAACCTTGTCCTCTAACAATTTTAGTTGGTTTTATGTCTATTTCGTATTCTTGCAGTTCTGTGACCCAATTTACCCTCTTTTCTCCTAATTATTTATGTGCAAGTAATTGTCTCACTGTTGGGAATGGGACTATTACTTTAGTGTGTGTCTTTAGAAGAAAAGGCTTGAATTTCTTTATAGACTTGAAAATAGAAAAATCTTGTTTCTCCACCTCTAAATAATTCAGTTCAACACCTTGAAAATTTGAACTAGAGAACGATATGGGTGCCTCAATTCATTGATCATTAAGTTTTGTTAGAACAACAACATATGATATTTAAGAAGAAAAAGTATATAAAATAAAATGATCAGAAAATTTGGAATAGTTAGAGCGGGGTCATTTATAATGGCTTGTTTGATTGAATCAAAAGCTTCTCTTTCATTGTGACACCATTTAAAGACTAATTTTTTCTTGATCGTGGCATGTAATGGAAGAACAATTTGGGAAAAATCAGGTACAAACATCTTGACATTTTTATCTACCTAAGAAAGATTGCATCGATTTCTTAGTTTGGGGAAAAGATATTTCAGACATTGCCTTAATCCTTTCAGGATCAATGCAAATACCTTCTTTGGATATGATAAATCCTAAAAAAAATTCTTCGCTGAGAGCGAAGTAGGACTTTTTTGGATTTAATGAAATTCAATATTTTTTACAACATTCAAAGATCTGTTTCAAATTGTGACAATGGTTTCTTATTTTCTTGGAATATATTGTTATGTCATCCAAGTAAAAAAAAACTATTTTTTCTATGGGACCTCTAAAAATTATGTTCATGGCTCTTTGGAAGGTTGCCCCTACATTTCTTAGACCAAAAGGCATTTTCTGATAAGCATATGTCCCCCATTTGGTCTTGAACGTAGTTTTTAACTTATCATCTGGATGAACCAGGATTTGGTTATATCTTGAGAAACCATCAAGGAAAGACATAAATAGGAATCTGTTGTTTTTCAACCAAAATTAGGGCAGCGGCTATCGATAGTGTAGGAGAGGCTCTCTGGATATCAATGTCGTGATTTCAGATGGAGCTGGAGCAATGAATTCTTTGGTGCAAGTGTCAAGGAGCTGTAGGGTGTAGCAGCAGCGTGTAGAGGCAATAGTAGCACCAGGTGATTTAAAAATGTAGAGAATTAAAAAAACGGTGCTTATAGAAGCAGCAAAAAAAAAAACTCTTAAAAAAAATTGATATTCAGATTATAATCAGTAAATTTCTTTTCCTTAAAACATTGACAAGATTGCATACCCATTCAATTGAAAAACAATTTTCTGGAGTTTTCCATAGGCTTATAGAGCTGGAATCTCCTTCTCTCGTCAGTTGTATTAGTGAAGCTCTGATACCACATTAATACAGAAGTGTCTTCAAACATGTAATTTTATTGATAATGGAAAAGAAATTACATAACAAATTGCAAGAGTTTACAAACGTAAAATTCCACTAATTTGCAATTAGGAAACTAACCTATTTATAAGCTATATGTCCTAACTTAATTTAGTTATGGACCACTTGAAAAAACAACAAGTGTCCATTTACAATAAATGATCTTCTATCCAATCTACTAACTTTATTCCTATTTTAGAGCCTAAGATATGACTCTATTCTAGAGTCCTATCTTTTCTAACAATATTCTATTTCTAAGTGTCTCTAATATTTAATAAATATTCTAATTTAATATATATTTTTATCCTAACTTTACATTATTATATTTGGATCATCTAATAGTCAAAACCTGCCACTGATTGTAAAATTTGTTCCATGGGTGGCAATGGGAAATTATCCTTTTGACAAGCTTTATTCAGATTCTTAAAATCTATGAAAATGCATATGTCAACATTTTTATTCTTGACAAGCACTAAGTTTGACACCCATTTGGAATGCCTAATAGGAAAAATGATTTTGGCTTTAAGTATTTTATTCAGCTCAGACTTGATTTAATTTTCAATATTGGGGTGAATTTTCCTTAACTTTTGTTGTACAGGTTTGTCATCATAATTCATTGGAATAATGTGTTGGATAATGGAGGTATCATATGTTCTAAAATATTCATAGCTCCATGAGAAAACACTCTTATATATTTTTAATAAATGAATAAGACTAATCTCTCATTTTGTGAGAGGCCTAGACCTAGATTAATGTTTTGGGATTTGAGATCAGTTCCAAGGTTTACCATTTCAAACCTCAAGGTTGAACTTTGAAGTTTGGAGTTAGCAACCTTCTTAAATATGTCTTTTAGGTCATTAAGATCTTCAAGTTTAACCAAAGATTTAGGTATATAATTTTCATCAGTTTTCTGTTTCAACTGTCTCTCTTGTTCATCCTCATCAATTATTTGATCATCATATGATTCTTTAGATGTTAAAAATCTTAAAATGTCTTCATCATCATTGAACACACGCCAATTGGTGACATTGTCTGGAATGGATGGTCGAAAAATTAATTCAATGGAAAACCTGTTTGGACTATAATCCCTAGGTTGTATAAGTCTAGATGCTACATTAGCCAGAAGGTCAGCACTAGAATTTTGAAGTCTTGGGATAAGAGAAATTTTAAATGCAAAAAAATGAGAAGGGAGGGTTTGAACAAGAGATTGATAATCCTTCAAATGAGAAAAAACACAATGAATGGTGTTTCTCATCTGTTTTACAATAATTTTAGAGTCTCTAAACACTTGAAGATATTTGACATCCATATTTATTACTGTAGAAAGTTTTAATACAATTACGTATTGTCGGATTCTCCTGATTTAACAATTATATGCCACTGTTAAATACATAATCCGTCTACTTAAATAGTTGTGGAAATTTAATCGCCAATTGCAAACACACGAAGAAAAATCAATCACACATAACACAGATGTTTTTGCCGAGCAAGCATAAAGCTAAAAACCCCACTATCATATATTATGTATATATCATGGATCATGAAACAATCTCATACAAAAATCTACTCCAAGAGCTCTCAGTACAATATACAATCATCTCACACTGTCATACAGAAATTGGCATAAGCATGCACCAATTTATTTCCTCTTGACAGCCTGCCTCCACTGCATAATCCCTGAATGAAATCGATCTTGCCTTGCCTTGAATGTGCAATCCTCATTGGCATCTCCAATGTGTGTTTGGTTGCACTTGTGCACCCACTATAGTCACAACTAGTAGTCAAATAGACCCTTTCACCTATCTCTCAACTGGGTCTCCACTGGATTTGACATGCATGTAGTTAACAATAGTATTTCTTCAGTTGCATGTGAGACCACTACTTGTGAATTATATAAATAATTAATTCACTGATCTCTCACTAGTGTATCTTTAGTTACAACTAGTTACAACTAGCACAACTGAGTTTAACTCACTTAACTGAGTTAAACTAAATAAAAACTCACATAACTACACATCCAACTCTGTTACAACTTTGTATCATTCAGTTACAACGAAGTCCACTAGCATGTCCAACCAACCAACCTTTGAACTCAAAATTCCTTCAGTTAATTTGTTTGCCACATCAGTTAACTGAAATCAAGTGCTTCAAGAGAATAGATTATTATTTATTGTCTAATTATTATTAAGGGCTAATAATAATTGACATGTGATCTATAAATAGACTTTTCCCATGCATCTAAAAATAGAATCTCATCTATAAACAGAATTTTCTCAACCATATATAAATAGACTCTCGCTATAAATAGAATATGCTCAACATTCTAATAATAGACCTATCACCTAAAATAGCCTGGGGGCCCCACCTAGTGCAGGTGCTTAATTTTCACTAGGATCATCATCTTGTTGAATCTCAACAGTCCCTCTCAACAAGAAAGGGATTATCCTTCACCTCGATCCTGTCTCTATGGTATTCGAATTTTCTCCTAGTGAGCGCCTTCGTCAAGATATCTGCATCCTGATCTTCTGTAGGAATGTACTGAAGCAACATGATCTTCCGATGCACACAATCTCTGATATGATGATACCAGATATCTATATGCGTAGATCTATCATGAAACACAATATTAATCGAAATTTTAATGCAACTTTTATTATCACAATGAATCACTGTAGGATCTAAATGAGAACCAAACAAACTGACCAGGATCTTCCTCATCTAGATAGCCTCACATGTAGCTTGAATTGCTGCCATGTATTCCACTTCCGTTGAACTGAGTGCCATGGATATCTATTTCCTGCTGTACCAGGAAACTGTTGTAGATCTGATACCGAAGACCCCTCCTAATGTGCTCTTTCTCTCCATTGGGCTGCCCACCCAATCTGCATCCGTGAAGCCATGCAAATTCACCTCATCCGTCTGTCTGTACCATAAGCCATACTTAGATGTGCCCTGAGATATCTTAGGACATGCTTGTTTTCCTTCCAAAAGAGCTTGGTAGGCTTAACCATCACTTGACTAAGCTGGGTCATCGCATAGCATATGTTCGTTCTTGTATTAACTAAATACATGAGTGAACCCATCAACTGTTGACATACAGTAGCATCCACTACCTCTCTAGATGTAGCATCCTCTTTCCTCCATTTTCTTGGAAGAGGAGTATCCATGGGTTTGCAGCCCTCCATGTGAAACTTATCAAATATCTCCCTTGCATACTTACCTTGAGACACAAATAGTTCACCTTCTAACTACCATATTTCCAATCCAAGGAAATATTGAAGGAGGCCCATATCCTTCATCTCAAACTCCTTTGCAAGGTCCTCCTTGCATGAGTGTATAAGCTTCTCATCACAAGTTAGTATTAAATCATCAACATAAACAACAATGATTAAAAGCTTACCCTCCACCACAATCTGGTATAGTTTTGCATCCGCCTCACTCTTGGTGAAGCCGAGTCTAGTGAAATAGTTGTTGATCTGAGAGTACCAAGCATGGGGTGCTTGCTTCAACCCATACATTGCTCTTTTGAGTCTGCACACATGCGACTCACTGCTGAAGATCTCAAATCCTTCAGGCTACTCAATGTACACTTCTTCCTCAATGATCCCATTAAGGAACATAGTCTTCACATCCATCTGATGAATGTGCCAACCCATCTGCGCTGAGAGATTAGGGATGGTCCTTATGGAAGAATACCGTGTGATAGGTGCAAAGGTTTCTTCATAATCAATCCCCTCGATTTGTGAGAAGACCCAGGCGAAAAATCTTGCCTTCTACTTCTCAACACTCCGATCAGCAGCTTGCTTTACCTTGTAGATCCATCTTGAACCTACCATTTATTTATCAACTTGCCTTGGAACAATTTCCCAAGCATTGTTTCTAACAATGGAGTCATACTCCTCCACCATTTCATTTACCCATGTGGGCTCCTGCACTGCTTCCTAAAAGGAAGATGGCTCATTCACAAAACATCTTCTCATGAGAGCCATGTGTCTAGTGAATCGATCAAGAGATTGTCTCTGTCTGCGCTGTGAAGTAGGGACTCCTATTATGTGCCGCAACAAGCTTCAGCCTCTCAACTTCTTTGGTATGCCTTCTGCCAGTTCTAATGTTTTGCTCTACGTGAGTGGAATCCTCCACTCCATGAACCTCCTCCTGTGGCTGATACACATCTAGAGACTCATCTTTGGGAACAAGCAGTCCCTCCTCTGCATGCAAGTCTAGCTCCCTCTCAAGCGAAAACTTCATGGATTTCTCCTCATTGAATTTTACATCCCGTCACACCACAGTCATTCGACTATTTGGACAATACACATGATAATTTTGTGGTGTTTCTGTGTACCCCACAAATATCCCAACTTCAGCAGTCAGCTCTAGCTTCTTCCTGGCATTCTTGGTCACATGCACATAAATAGATGAGCCAAAAATCTTAAAGTGAGAAACATCTGGTTTCTTACCAGTAAAAGCTTCTTCAGGTGTACTCATTCCATGTACTCTATGAGGACAACGGTTCTACACATAAACCGCAGTGTTGCATGCTTTTTCCCACAAGTGCATTGGTAGGCCCTGATCATGCAACATATCTCGTGAAGCACCCATGATTGTTCTGTTCTTCCTCTCCGCGACCCCATTCTGCTGTGGGTTATGAGGCGCTATGAGTTCTCTTCGAATTCCTTCTTTGCTATAGAAGTCTTTGAATTCGTTCGAGATATATTCACCACCATTATCGCTTCGCAGAGCCTTCACTTGCTTCCTCGACTCTTTCTCCACTAATGCTTTAAACCCACAGAAATTTGAGAATTTTTTTATCCTTGTTCTGCATGAAGAAGATCCAGCATATACAAGAATAGTCATCAACAAAAATAACATAATACCTATGTTTTGTCGTTGAAGCAACTGAGAATGGTCCACACACATATATGTGAACTCTCTCCAAGATCATTGAAGCACAGTTCTCCTTTTCATGAAAGGTGGTCTTCACAAACTTACCCATAGTACATCCCTTGCACTGATCTATCTGCGCAAGTGTACCCTTGGGAAGTCCAGTAGAAATATGCTGCAAAATCTCCAGGGCACCATGGTGAAGATGGCCCAATCGCCTGTGCCATAATTCACCCTCATCCCGGCTCACAAATTCTTCTTATTTTCCCACTATTGTAGCACAACCATCTACCTCCATCTTGTAGAGATTCTTGACTCAAATCCCTATCCTCTTGGTTTGACTCATTGTTTTATGTTGCAGGAAAGATTTTCCATCACTGAAAACAACGTCATAACCTTTGTCTTCCAGCATCGTGACTGAGACCAAGTTTATCTTCAGACCTAGAACATGCATAACACATTTCAATGGAAATGGTTTACCTGACTCCCTCTCAAAGGTAATGGTACCAATTTCAGTCGCACTGTATCGTCCATCGTCGCCCATCTCTATATGCATCTGAAGATATTTCTCCTCCAAGTCACTAAAAATCTCCTTATCTCCCATCATGTGGAAGGAAGCACCACTATCAAGATACCACACCGATCCCATTGCACTTGAAACCAAGCATGCGATCAAAGATAAATCGAGTTCAAATTGTGAGGCAAGGGCCTCACCAGCTACAGCTCCAACAACCTTCTTGTTCTTCTTTTTCAGTGGGCAGTTAGTGGCGAGATGCCCATGTTCGTGACGGTGAAAGCACTTCACCTTGGAAAAATCCAGCTTCTTGCCTTTAGCCTCAGATTTTGAGTGGAATTTCTTCCCCTTCCATTTCCTTGCTTTGGCAGCCAAAGCATAATCCTCTTCATTATCATGCTTTGATGAAGAGCCATCTCTGGTGTTCTGCCTGAACTCCTCCTGCACTAGATTTGACCACAGTCATTCCCAATTTGGCAGTTTGTCCCGTCCGTTGACAGAGTCTTGATAACTGTGCCAACTCTTAGGAAGTCCCAAGAGAGCCAAACTCACGAAATCATCATCAACAACCGTGATTCCCACACTCCCCAGTTCATCCTGACATTGGACAAACTTTGTGAGATACTTAGGAATATTGTCGCCCTTCTCCATTTTGATCTTTCTGAGTTTATCCTTCAACGCCAATTTCCTATGGTCGCTGCTACTTTGGAAAATATCCGTCAAAGCCTTCCACATTGCAAATGGAGTGGCTTTCCCATGAAGGTGTAATATTCCCAAATGGGAAAAGCAGGAATATAGTGCAAAATGCTGGAACAATAGTGTAAAATATCATTTTGAAAGTAAGAGGCCAATATGGAGACCTTTCATATGTTATAACAATAGAAAAATATGAATAAATAATGGGCCATAAAATACAAAACAAGAAATAACAAGCCTCCAATGGACAAAATCCCTCAAAATGAGGTGTTGCTACTATATATAAAAGATGGAAGACCCTTACAACGTTGTTTTAAATGCACTGTTACAGTAAATGATTATACATCAGATCTAAGGCTGATATGTGCCTCAAAAGATAGAACTATTACAGATCTTAGCACTATACAACCTCCTTTGAAGAACCCCTTAAGGGTTTTCAGCAAAACACTGTGTACAAGATGGGGATCTAAGCCCTAGGGCTGCAGATCCACTGCAAAATACAGATCTGGAAAGTGTGGCTGATCTGATATGATCAATAGAATAGCCTCCTCCAATAGATCTTCTAAATGAAAGGTAGATCCCTTTCACTAGAAAACCAACTCTCCAAATGGTGTAGCAATCCACCCTGCAACTCCTCCTATAGAAATAACACAGATCTGGAAGTAAAATGTGTTGTAGGGACAAATAAATGGTTGGCCTGATGCCAATATCTAAAAAAAGCATAAGGGCCTTCCTTACTATCCTCCCAATGGAAAGGAAGCCTCCTCCACTGAAAATGAGCAATGAAATGACCCAGATCTAGTCTCCACTGCTGCAACCTGCAAAACAACCAAACCCTCAACAGGATCTACGCTGTGAATGAAAGATGAAGCTTGGCCTTAAGCCTGATAGTGGACAATGTAGTACAAGAATCCTCCAATAGATTCTCAATGGAAGAGGTGGGATTCTCGATCAGGAACACCCTATGCTAAACAACACTCAATCTCAGCTAAACAACAAGAGAAAGATATATGTCTAAACAGACCATTTATTCAGAAAATCATATATCAACATACATAATGAATAATGGCTGCCATCCTCTTCCTTAAATAAGATATGAGCTTGCAAACCCTGAGCCCCATCCAATAATAGCACTACTTCCACACAAAGCATCTCCATCTAAAACTGTGTTGTCTCTCATTGATTACCACTCCTCCATGACAACGTTGTTGATTTGGTCAAGGTTGACCCAGTCAAGGTGTTCCAGCCCCTTTTCACACCAAAGGGTGCTCGATTAAGCTACCAAGATATATATTTTTCACATTTGCATTGATTTATTCATTATTAAGGAGAATTATGGACCTCCATTGTCCTCTTATTCATAAAAAAAAGCAGCAAAACAAAATTTAATATTCCAACTAGCTCATGGCTAATTGGGAATATTACAGAAGGCTTGTGACAATATGGTATCTCACACCTTCCAACATAATCCTCCTTGTCTTCACTACTTTCTTTTTCCAGGCATCAAGTAATGCAACATCCATCGAAGTGGGCTTAGGAACATCACTGTCGATTAATTCCTTCAAGCCACCATCTTCAAGCACCGCCTCCATCCTGTCCTTCCATGCAATTTAGTTCGATCTGCCCTCAAGTGCATACTCTAATTGCAAACCATTAAAATCCATTTCGATGTTTACTCAACTATCGCACCAAGAAATTCTTGTAGCAAATTCGAATTGTTTCCACCAACAAACTTAGCTACTGCTTCAAATTTTCAATCTTATTAGCTCTGATACCATGTAGAAATTTTTAATACAATTATGTATTATCGGATTCTCCTGATCTAACAATTATATGCCACTATTAAATATAGAATCCTTCTACTTAAATCTTTGCGGAAATTTAATCGCCAATTGCAAACACATGAAGAAAAATCAATCACACATAACACAAATTTTTTTTATCGGGAAAGCATAAAGATAAAAACCCCACTATCATATATTATGTATATATCATGGATCATGAAACAATCTCATACAAAAATCTACTCCAAGAGCTCTCAGTACAATATAAAATTGTCTCACACTGTCATACAAAAATTGGCATGAGCATGCACCAATTTACTGCCTCCTGACAACCTGCCTCCACTGCGCAATCCCTGTTGATCACAATCCCTGAATGAATTCGATCTTGCCTTGCTTTGACTGTGCAATCCTCATTGGCATATCCAATGTGTGTTTGGTTGCACTTGTGCACCCAATATAGTCACAACTGATAGTCAAACAAACCCTTTCACATATCTCTCAATTGGGTCTCCATTGGATCTGACATGCATGTAGGTAACAGTAGTATTTCTTCAGTTGCATGTGAGACCACTACTTGTGAATTAATTAAATAATTAATTCACTGATCTCTCACTAGTGTATCTTTAGCTACAACTAGTTACAACTAGCACAACTGAGTTTAACTCACTTAACTGAGTTAAACTAAATAACAACTCACATAACTACACATCCAAATTTGTATCACTCAGTTACAACGAAGTCCACTAGCATGTCCCACCAACCAACCTTTGAACTCAAAATTCCTTCAGTTAAATAGTTTGCCACATTAGTTAACTGAAATCAAGTGCTTGAAGAGAATACATTATATTTATTGTCTAATTATTATTAAGGGCTAATAATAATTGACATGTGATCTATTTTTAGACATGCAATATATAAATAGACTTTGCCCATGCATCTAAAAATAGAATCTCGTCTATAAATAGAATTTTCTCAACCATCTATAAATAGACTCCTGCTATAAATAGAATATGCTCAACATTCTAAAAATAGACATATCACCTAAAAATAGCCCGCGGGCCCCACCCGGTGTAGGTGCTTAATTTTCACTAGGATCATCATCTTATTGAATCTCAACAATTGCTTTATACAATCCTTGGACCAAATCCTCATACTCAATAATATTATTCATGCATTCAAACTCTAATCTACATGCTAGCAATGTTTTTTCTCCTTCCGGACTTATTAATATGCAACTTGCTCCGAAACCATCATTGGATCTAGAGCCATCAAAATACAAAGTCCAAAATAAATATTTAACTAATGCTTTTTCTACAATATTTACACATTTAGAAGAATCTGATTGTGAAAATTTTTCGACTTGAGAAGTAAAAAAATTGATTGAAAATGGGGATTGTTGTGCATTAAAACTACCCAAAAATGATTCAATAGAGTAGTTTCCAAGAATATTATTGGTAAAGGCCAATGGGTCATTCTCATCTTCAAAATCAGTTACTGAGTATTTCATGGTCAATTCGAATTTGATTTGGCCTTCCATTGTAAGGAAACCACATATGAGACCAGTGTGTGGAAAAATAACCATGAAGTTTTTTAGACCAATCTCTGCTAAGAATTAAACCATAAAAATTAGGAATATCAACAACTAGTATGTCAATTATTTGACAAAACTTTGAATTAGAAGCGAATTTAATGAGAACATAATTCATTTCTCCTAAAACCTTGACTTTGTTTCTATCAAGTTGAACAATATGAAAAACATAATTTTGGGGAGAGATGTTTAATTTCATACAAATATTTGAATATGTCATTATGTTTGAAGAAGCCCCAAAGTCTATCAGGCAATCGTGCACATTTTTATTGAAAATTTCAAAAGTTAGAAGGAAATGAGGAGTATGTGAATTGGATTTATCCCCAATTAAAATATCATCCCAAGAATAAATATTTTATGATGTATCATTAGGAGGTTTACCTACTCCTTTAGAGGTTTTGGATGTAACAACAATAGGTAGAGGAGAAGCAAGAACTGCTTTCAATTATTTTAGTAAAAAAATTTGTTGTTGTTTCAACTTACTTACCTCATATAAGGAGATGTTTTCTTTGAATTTCTTCATGTCTTCCACAATATTGTATTCAATGGTGTCAGAGACTACGAAGGTATTTGATGTAGATGGATAATATGAAGAATATGGGACTAATTGAGACTATGTGGAAGGATATTTTTTTATTAAAAACTTTATCTTTAGCAGTAGAGGATGAGGGTTCATGTTTCTGTATTTATTGTGATGAATCAACATGACCTTTAATTCTAGTGCTAACAGGTAAGGCTTCATTCTCATCTTCATTATCAGAAGTAGGGAGTATAAAATCCCATAACACGTGTACTTCAACTAGTTCTTTATCTTGAGATTCCTCAGCAAATAATGTTGTTTCATCCTCATCTTCATCTTGGTCAGATTCAATATTGGATATTGTATTGGGTGGTTGAGGATTTGATGTCTGAGATTTCTTGAAATATCTAAAATGTTTTTTGGAAGAAGACTCAACTACCTTCTTTTTTATTTCTACCATATCATTTGTTATGGATTTAAGGACCTTTTTCAATCCTTCAAAATCGAAAGGATATTTAGGATTTTTCTTCTTTGGTTCATCCTTAAATATAACCTTTTTTTTCTTTCTTCCTGAGCAAACTTCTTTTCTAATGCAAGTATTCTCTTTTAGACAGACAGGGATTCCTTCATGTTATCTACTAAAGTTTCTTTGTTAGCTCTATCTACAAAAAATGCAATATTGGAAGGAAGAGAGGATATCTACCATTCAATCTGTACATCAACACTAGGATTTGATGTAGTTGGGATTTTGTTTAGCAATTTATTAAACCTGGAATTAAATTCTTTGATCTTTTCTCCTAAATTATCTTTAAGATTGGAAATATCATTTATAATAGTAGCAATAGTGTGATCATCACCAAACTTGGTTAAAAATTGCTCCTTAAATATATCTCAACAAGTTATAGTACCTGATGGTAGGGAAAAGTACCATGATCCTGTTGATAATTGGAAAGTATAAGGGAATAACCTAAATACACAACCTTCTTTCGAAACTCCATTGAGGTTCATGGATAGCATGAAATTATAGAGGTGTTCCTCAGCAGGGATTCCATCATCAAGATTATACTGAGGCAACCATTTCTCTGGGTACTTAGGTAAATCGTGAAGAGGTCCTACCAATTGAACAACTCCTGGATTGTTCCATGGTCTAGTTGCCATTGTATGACATGTAGTATTGGAAGATGTTGTAGTAGTTCCAGAGGTTGATGTATTGGTAGAAGAAATAACCATTGAAATAGTACTACTTGACGCAACACTAGTTGTTTGAGTTGGAGAGATATGAATAAATGAAGTGATTGGTTGGGAAGAAGGAAATGAAGGAGGAATGAATGAAGGAGTTTTTGGAGGAGATGATGAAGTGATCTCGCTAGTGGATGTTTGAGTTTCCGATGTAGGAATATTCCTTCGGTGAGAATGAAGTGGAAAATCAAATGGATTTATTCCAAGATTTTCACTTTGATACCGAGTCAGTACACCCTTGAAAAATGGAGGTTGCACTTCCTTCAGAAGTTTCAGATTGCATAGGATTTTCTCCTGAAATAGAAATATCTTCTAATTTTTTAATCAAAGTCTAAACTTCAGGTGATTCTGGAGTGTAATCTGGGGGAATTACCTCAAGGACTGTACTAGGATATTTAGGAGAATATTGAAAAACTTCAGACCTAGAGGGAGGAGATTTTGAGTGTGACCTTGAAGTTGTAGGAGATTTGGAGGGGGGTTGACTCTTTTGATGACCTTCAGATTTAGGATTAGACCTTAATTCCATTCATAGTCTATTTGGACCTCCTTCTAGCACCAAAAATGTTGATGCCTCAAAAATCGTTGCAACAACATCGGGGATAACCACTCGGTTGGGAACTTAAAAATCGTTCCTTTTCTGTTTGGAATATAGGCTCCGACTCGGGATGATGGGACCAATTTCCCAATAAAGTGTAATTGAGTGGGTGTGAGGTATTTATAATTGGATGAATGATAAATGGGAATGATAACGAACTTGAATATATATATATATATATATATATATATATATATATATATATATATATATATATATATATATATATATATACATATACATATACATATACATATACATATACATATACATATACATATACATCTACATCTACATTTTCATCTACATCTATATACATATATATATATATATATATATATATATATATATATATATATATATATATATATATATATATATATATATATATATATGTATATATATCCTAGGGCTTAATTATGTTTCTTTTGTATGTGATTTCAAAGATTATCCTTAGTATATGAAAATATAGATTTATCAAACACTTATAGAAGTGAAAACAGTTAAATATAGTTAATTGATTAAACTCTTATCACATCAAATAACCGAATGTCTCGTACATTTATCAAAATATGGAAATGTTTGCATGTTCAAAAGTGAATTAATGCTAAATTGTATTTAGAAGATACATATAACAAAACAATTAAAGGAAGTATGGATATTAATTAAATATAACAGAACAACAATATAAAGATAAAAGTACCTGATATATCTTAACTCTGCTCATGCAAGAAATAGCTTTGGTCCAACCTTTCTGTTAAGATGATTTTAGAAAATACAAAAGTGAAACTTCTCAAATCCTTATAAAATTTCAAGACCCTTTCTTTGTAGACTTGAAAGGTTTTATATAGCAAGTACTAGAAATGTAAAAATAGTAAATACACAAAGTGCTGAGGAGGTTTAAAAAACTTTCCTTAAAATTAGAGATAATAGGACAGAAATATAATTTGTTTGTATGACGAGCTCAGGAGTGTGATGTCATATATTTTCTCATTTTTTTCTTGAGCTCGTAAATATCTAACATTGGCTGCATTTCAGGAGGTTGAGATGGCCTTAAGTGCAATTTTCCAATATACACTGCATTTGATTATGCAGGAAGCATGTGGGAGGATGTGTCAGCAAGGCAACACAACATTAACCATTGGCTATGTGGCTTGACAAGATACTGCCATTATTTTTCCCGGTTGAGTTTTTGCAGTTTATTAATGCTTTCTTCCTTTATCTTTGACTTTTCTTGCCATTGTTTCAGTAAAAAGTTAACATTGGGAAGGGAACCATGTGGGAATTCTTGCATAAGATTTGCACCGAAGAAATTGTTACTGAAAGTTTCAGTAATATTGCTTGCAACATCCCTTGATTTGAAGACAACCCTTTCTACTTGCTTTAGTTGTATGTCCCAATCACTAAATAGGATTTCTTTGTGTGAATCCTCTATTCTGGGAAGATTTTTTGTTCTTCCCTTTGCGGTGTCTTTCCAAGTGATAAATTCTGATATCTTTTCATCAATGACAACAAAATTCGTCCTCAAATCGGATGATTGATTCATTAGTAAATCAATTTTGTTGCACAGATCATTGATGATTATTAATTTCTGATAGAATATTAATTTTTGTTGGGCCAAAAGAGTGTTTAATTCCATTGCTTCCTTCTTAAAGTCTTCAATTTTTGGATTGTCCTTCAGTTGCTCAATTTTGAATTGGAGTTTTTGAATTTGAGTATACCTTGATATTGGCTTGGTGTTGCAATTTCAATTGATCAAAGCTATGTTGAAGTTGAGACAATTGTTTTTGCCACTAGTGATCAATACTTTTCTTTTCCTTTAACAATTCTTGTTCCAACTATTGGATTTTATCATCCTTTTCTTTGACTAATTGTTGGACCTTTGATGCCTTGTCAATTGTGGTAGTTGCATAAGCACCTGAAAACTATGATAATCTTGTTACATCTTCAGAAGGATTGGTTTGTGGATATTTCCACACCGCTTCCATTGGTATATATCCAGGAAATAATTCTTGGGATTACTTAACTCTTCTCCTATTTCTTTGTGTGCTCATTACAACCCGATGTTTGGGACTGTAAAAGATGTCAAGGAGAGGGATTTATTCTATCTTGAGCATAATTTTTTATGAGGGGAATGCCAGGATGAATTCAATTTCATCTATTTTGACTAATTTTTCAGAAGCCCCAACAGTAAGTGGGCTTTGTCTATTGCCTTGAGGTGTGTTTCTTATCTCTTTATGCTCAGAAGTGTTTACCTCTTACTTTACTTTGATCTGATGATCAAAATGGTTCCAAACCTCATCCAGATTACTATTAAAGAAAGTATTAACAATTTTTTGTTATGTGGATGTGGTTTCTTTTATTCCTTGTAGGACCTTAGTGTCCTTTGGAGGATGCTCCAAATCCTGTTATTTTTGTAAAATTGGTTGTGATAACCTCAACATGTCTAGAGGTATATTTTCTAACCTCTTGTATATGTACTCTTTAAACTTGGTGAGTTGTTGTGGATCAAGACAAATTGTTGCCAACTTTTCCACCTATGAATATGTCTCAGAAGACTCAAACAAATCATCATAGTCATCGGGCTCATTAATGAATTGTCTGACTTTTACCTAGGCTTTAAAGTCTTGGGCCACTTTTTTTGGGTCAAACTGTCTGCTGGGCATGGTAGATAATTTTAAACAATGAATTTGATTGATTTCAAGAACAATTTACTTGAAATTATCTAAGGCATATACACAAAAATTAATAGGAAATTATGTCCAGGTGGAATTTTTGGCTTCTTTCAAGGCTTTGGTTAGCCCATTTCCTATTGTTTGATAGACAATTTCTCTAGCCATGAGTTTATATGGTACATACAGTGGGAGAACATGGGGATTGGATAGAATTCCATAAACCCTAACATATTTAAATAGCTCCTCTCCAAACCATTTTCCTATGGCAGTGAAATAATCTCTATCTTCTTTTGATAGTTCTAAGGCATTTTCTCCAAAAACAGCTTGGTAAAGGGGTAAAAAGACTCCATGACAAATTCTGTAAAAATGAGACTCAGAATTGGACTCCCTAAGGATATTGTGGTAGACATGGATATGGGAGGGGTCTTGTGTAGTCTATTTCCATCCCGTGGTTGGGAAATCAGAAGTAAAGCATACTACATCCATGATATAAGCACTCATGAAAAAATGGGGAACAATCTTGGAAGTGAATTTCTGGTTCTTTCTATACTCTAGGATTTGGGTGGAAAAATTATTGGAAAGGATGGTACTCCAATACATAATGTATGAATCTGATGCAATCTCAATGACAGGAACCCATTCAACTGAAAATTTACTTGTATTAGGGTAACCAAATATTCTACACATCATAGCAACGATATAGCAATACAGACCAATAAGACAGGATATAGAGTACATACCCTTATCATCATGTTTTTTCTTGTTGGGGTTGTGCCTCCATTGTCTTATTGGGTCTGACGCTAACTTATTTTGCCTTTGCAAAATATTTGAGGAAATTATTGTCATATACCTTTTGTGGGTCAGTTATATGACACATTTTCTTTAAATATTCTATCTTGAAAGACCCAATTATTGTGTCCCTTCAAGTTAGGAATGTCCTGTATTCGATGTTCAAATTGTCGATTATCCACTTTACCATATATGAATATGGAATCATTTTAGGGCGAGGGTTAATTCGATGAAGGAAAGAATTAGCAACTTCACTACAAGAGGTTTCAGAGGATGTTGAGACGTCAACTATGACTACCCTCTGAATTACTCTGGGATTTTCATCCTCAAACAATCTGTACATGGATTCTCACGAGGAAGATCCACTGTCTAGAGTGCATGTTGTATCAGAGAATAGAGGAGGCATATTTGTCACTTATGATGTAGGATGCGTTGGGTGTGGAGTAGCCATGGGTTCCTTTCTCTTCTTCGCGGATTTTGACATCTCGCAATATTTTTGCTTCTCAGGACTAGCCTACAGTAGGATAAAAAAAGAGAATGAAGAACAATAATTTGCAATGCGGGAGAAATTAACACTAAAGTTTGAAGTGATGGAAAATATGGTTTAAATGAAAAAATATCCACAAACATTAAGTAACAGGCCATTAAAATCACTTGGGGACTCGAGACAATCAATATCGTTATGCCTGAGTAATAATTAAAAAAATGAGTTCACGTGATTTATTTTGACAACTCAACGCTTTAATTAAGATCTCGCACCGCAAAATTCTTTCAGAGCATTGCTTTAAAACACGCAATAGATTAATTCAACGATATTCAATCAAGACTCAATGTTAATTGATTGTAAGATCTTGATTGATGGTTTCAACATATCAGAGCATTGGAGGATCAAGTGCGCTTTGAGTTTTGCGAGGCGATAACAATATCTCAATCACAAGAATTAGTGGAGTGAGTGAATGCATTATACGGTGGCAGAACTGCGATGAGAAATATCGCATTAGGGGTTTAGGAGCTCGCATCATAGATGGTAACAAAAGAATATACGATTGTGTGATAGCAATAAGTGATGTGGCAATAAGGTGGGTCCCACCAATGGTTTATATAATAATGTTCGTTGGGGATTTTTTTCCTTTCTTATCGTTATTTTTTATTTTAAAGCCTTTATGCACTTTTTTATGGTTTCAGGTAATATCACATCACAAAATTTCGATAGAGCACTTTGAGTGTTGCTTATTGTAATTGCAATATGCAGTATGCAATGGGGCTTTTGGGATATTCGTTTAAGCCCTTTGGCCGATAGAATCTAAGTTTATCCTTTAGATATAAAATTTTTGTCCTATAAAGAATAAAAATGTTTATTATTATCGTAACTTAAAAATTAAAAAGGGTCCCCATTATTTCCTAAGATAAATATATATAAATAATAGGGGGTTGTTTAATAGCACAACATGATGGCTTCTTTGAGATTACACAGGATGGTGTTCCAAAGAGAGAGGATGGAGTCCTTAGAGTTGCAAAAGATATTGATTTTGTTCTTTCCATAGAATATAAAGGCCAAATTGGAGGAAAGGGATTTCCTTCACAAAGGAAAAAAAATTTGGGGAAAAGGAGGAGGTCTAGCAGTCTCCTCTAGAGGTGCCTCAGGAGGACTGGGAATTCTGTGGAACGAGACATGCCTTGAGAAAATCCAGGTTAAATACAACTCAAATTGGATTTTTGTTCAGTTTATGCATCATGATACTAAAGAGATAGTGAGTCTTTTCAACATCTATGCCCCAGTCTACCCGGGAGACAAAAAGAATTGTTGGGAGTCCATTAAGGACCTAGAAAACGAGATATAGATGGACAATGTCATTCTTTCTGGAGACTTGAATATTAATTTAAGCCATGGGGAGAAGCGTGGGGGAAGCATTGTGAGGGATCCGGCTAGGGAATGGGTGGAAGAGCTCATACATGACTGAGATCTTTTGGACATCAAGCCTGCCAAAGGAAAATACACATGGACCAACAGAAGAATGTGACCAGGCCACATCACTGCAAGGTTAGATCGCTTTCTCCTAGAATATGGGACCCATTCCCTTTCGGTTCAGCTCTCTTTGGGTGGAGCAGTATGAATTCTTGGATAGAGTCGAGGATGTCTCCAGACTTCATGTCAGTGTATCCCCATTCTTTATGTGGGAAGAGAATTTGAGGAGAGTGAAGATGGCCCTCAAGAGTTGGGATAAAGCTTTCCCATCCCCGAATGAGGAAAGGAGGTTTGCCTAGGTCAGCTTGGAGAGCCACCAAAAAAAATGGAAGATATGGGCATCTCGAAGGACAACTTAAACTTGGAAGAGGAACTCCAGGTTAAGTTTCATAAAGCTTGCAACAGGGAGGAGGAGTTCTGGAGACTTAAATCTCATAGCCAGTGGCTTCAATATGGGGACAAAAACACCTCCTTCTTCCATAAGAAGACTCAAGCAAGAAGAAGTTTCAACCCAATAGTTGAGATATCCTCATAAAACCAAACTGTCACCAATTTTGCCAGCATCAAGAAAGCTGCCCACCAGCACTTCAAAGGTCTGTATACAAAGTATTAAAAGGTGAGACATAGCTCTAAGCTACCCTAACTTGTCTCTTCAAAGGTCACTGCCCAGATGAATGCTTTGCTGATTGCTCCTATCACCATAAAATAAATTAAGCAGGCTCTTGATGACATGGATCCGGACAAGGCACCTGGGCCGGATGGTTTCACTACACATTTCGTCAAGGTTTGTTGGAACACAGTCAAAGGGGACCTTCAAAAAATGATTTTAAAATCTCAATCCTGCCATAGGCTTGGGGGAAGCAAAAACTCGGCCTTCTTGGCCCTTATACCCAAAGATAAGGGAGCCTGTACCTTTAACAGATTTAGGCCTATTTCCCTCTACAACATTGGCTACAAGCTCATCACTAAATTCATGGAAAACAGGCTAAAATTCCTTCTCCCTGATCTCGTTCCTGACAATCAAGGGGGATTTGTCAAAGGTAGGAAGCTAACTAACAATTTTATCCTTGTTCAGGAAGCGATTCACTCGAGCATCCAAAGGAGAGAAAAAGGAATGCCTATCCAACTGGATCTTGCTATTGCGTTTGACAGAGTGAGGCATGATTTTCTCTTCGAGGTCATGCAAAATTTTGGGTTTGACAGCCGTTTCATAAGCTGGGTCAAGGTCTACATTGTGGAACCTTGGATTGTCCCCCTTGTCAATGGGTGTGCTGCTGATTTCTTTAAAGCCAACCAGGGTTTAAAGCATGGATGCCCCCTCTCCCCGCTCCTCTTTTTCATTCAAGCCTCTATCGTCAACTTCATGATGGAGAAAATACGCGTTGATAAAGATATTATGGGTCCCAGAATCGCCAAAGGAGTCAGAGACATCAACCATGCCCTGTTTGCTGACGACTCTCTCCTACTTAGGGGTGCATCCTTAAATTCGGCCATTCGATTCAAGATTGAACTTGATAGCTACTGTAATGATTATGGGAGTGAACTTAAAAATGGTAAATGCCACATTTACACATGGAACCTCTCTAGAATCAAGATAAACACCATCACCAGAATTTTTGGTTTCAAAGGTTCCACGAACTGGGCGTCCTTTAAATACCTCAGACTGCCTATATTCCAAGGAGTCCCATCTAGGAGGGATTGGATTCCACTGTTGGATAAATTCAAGCATAAGATTCAAACTTGGGGCATGTCGTGGCTCAATTTAGTTGGTAAGGTTGTCCTCATCAAATTGGTGCTCAATAGTTTACCAATTTTTCTAAGCTCTATCTTGCTAGCTGCAGTGGGCATTCTACACAAGATGGAGCAATCAATTCATCCCTTTTTCTAGAGGGGAGGGAAGGAAAATGCTCAGAGAATTCCATTGGTTATTTCGGACAAGGTTGCATTTCCGCTATTGGAATGTGGCCTCCACATAAAAGATCCTAGGGACCATAACATTGCATTGGGAGCCAATATTTTATGGTGACAGGTCACAAGGAAGCCAAGGTGGGCACAAATTTCCATGTGGAAAAAATATAGTCACAGAAATTGAATTCACAGCTTGGAGCATTGTCGCACAAATTTCCATGTCTCCCCGATCCACCTGTTGTGTAAACGCGCTCTCCCTCTACTGCGTGATCACTTGTATTGGATTCCTGGCAATGGGAAGTAGATCAGTATGTGGGAGGACAGAATTATGGATGGAGAAGCGCTCGAGGACAATCCTAATCTGCAGGAACTAAAGAGGTGGATGATCGTCGAGGGTTGTCTCAAGTTGTGGGACATATCAGATTGGGACATCAACACTTGGGAAGTATGGAAGAAGATGGATTTTCCAACACAATTGGAACAAGCATGGGCTAAAATCATGATTGCGATGGCTAGAAAATCCCCTGTACACACAAGCAAGAAAGACAGAAGATGTTTGGGATCCACGATGGGTTGCTACGATGTGGCATAGGGCTATAGGCGACTTAAGGCCATCCCCACCATTCCCAACAACGTTGCGAATTGGAAAGGGATCTGGCATGTTAAAATTATTCCCAAGATTGACATGTGTTTCCTGGCAGCTAAGTCACAATAGTATTCTCACAACTGAGAACTTGCAAATACGTGGCTACCATGGTCCCTCTCAGTGTCCTCTCTGCCATCTACAGGTTGAAACTTCGAACCATATCTTTCTCGAGTGCCACTACGCTCAGAACATTTGGAAAGAATCCATGCACCTTTGGAGTAGCAACATCATTATCCCTAACACCATCATGACTTTGTTGTCAAAGTGGGGATCCTTGTACCCCGCATCTCTCCTCGGAAAAGGCTGGCCAAGAGAGGGATGGTTGATCATCCTAAAGCTCATATGTTGGAAGATTTGGCTTGAAAGAAATAGCTAAATATTCCAATAGAAGTCTCTAAACTAGCAACAAACAATGGTGAAAATTAGGAGTCTGCTCAAAGAAATTATGCAAGATAAGGTGGGACAGAAGCAGGTCTATAGCTTCAATCAACAAAAAATTAGGGATTGGTGCTTGCAGCTAGGTCTGAAATTCTCCATAGGGTGCAATGTGGAGAAGAGCAGGGAAGGTTGGAAAATCAGATTATAGGATGAGGAATTTAACAAATGGAGAGGGAGCACTGATATCCACACTCTGTTCTTTGACGGTGCAGCAAAAGGAAATCCGTGGAAGGTGAGAGGCGGGGGCATCATTTGATGCCCATTAGATAAAATCATCTCCCATTTTTCCTGGGGGTTGGGGCTCAACTCGAACACCCAAGATGAAGCCCTGGATCTCCTCCAACATTTGAAAAAACTTCAAAAACATGGAATTAAGGATGCTCGTATCATTGCAGATTCACAAAGCCTCATTGGCTTGATTGTGACAAATTCAGTCCCTAAGGATCTCTGTCTGCAGAGGTTGTTCACTCGCATCAATAAATTGATTGCATCCTTTTCCAATATTCATTTCTTCCATGTCCTTCAGATAAATAACCAAGATGTGGATCTAGAAGCCAAAATTGTTGTCTCACTACAAGCAGGAACTCTCCTCTGCGAAGAGGGGGAATCATGGGAACCCTTGCCATAGTTGGGTGTGCCTTTTCTCCTTTGTCATGTTTTTCTGTTTTCTACTTCAACAGTTTGTTTATATAAGAAGGTTTGATAGCCTTTAGGAAATTGCTAGATTGACCGAAAACGAGAGCATTCCTAAGGTAAGAAGCATTTTAGGTGAATTTTACTTGATCGGAAGCTCTTAGACCTTGGGTATCTAGATGTAATTGCCCCGGGAATTGGCTCTAGACCTTCTGAATTAATATAATATAATTTTTTCTATTAAAAAAAAAGAATCCAAGATCTATTGAAAATGGGATTGTAGAATGGGTAAAGAGGAAAATTAATGTTCAAGTCTATGGGAAAGTCTTTGGTCAAAAAGGTTGTCTAAAGAGATTGAAGAACGGGTTCCAAAGATCCTAGGAATTCAAGGTTTTCTTTGTTGGCTTGAAATAAGAAATAGAGTGAAGGAACAACATAACCCCTAAAGAGAAGCTTATCCCTCGTTAATGTTTTTCTATGGAGAAGAATTTAGAGAAAATAAGTTATCTACGGCCAAAGCTTCTTACCATACTTGGTGATTTTGAGTGTGAATGTGATTTGTTGCAAGGAAGAAAGATTCTTTCATGGTGAAAGAACCCTGTGGCCGATATCCCTAATGAAGTTTTTTTCAGATCTTTAGAACGTGTATTTTTCCATGTAAAGAAGTTTCCTGAATTGTTTAAAAGCTTGGACCGGTAAGGGAATGTCCTGGGAGGAGGGAGATTGTCATTGGAGATAATCTATCTCTAGAGAAAGGTTTTTCTAGTAATTAGACACAAGAATTTTCCCTTGAGATTGCATAACATAGTGTGTATATTGAAGATGTTGTTGTGTAGAAAGTTTGGGACACTACTAAAATTTGAGAAAATTTTAGAAAGCCATTTATCTTTATTGCGACGATGTTTTGTCCATATAATGTTAAAAGTATGTCTCACTTAACGTCATTTTTTGTACAATCACACTTTCAAAAAAATTTACAATATTTAGAATTAAAAAAATAATTATGGACATGTGTCATCGAAGATAAAAGATTTTTCCTAACACAAACTCTCATTGGAGTTCTAATGCCAATATTCATCATTGCATGTTGTCACATGTCCGTCGAAAAGGCAGTTTTCTAGTGTGAGAAGACCAATGAAATGTTGCATCAGTCAACTCGGTGACCTCTGAAATCCTTCAATGAAATTTCCATAGCCACCAACACTTTCATTTCAACATTTATGCATTACTAGTCACTCTAAGGCCGATGAGAGGGAGAGTTGTTCTGCCAACAACATCGGACATCGTTCGATTCCATACCCTTTGTTATCACTCCCCCCTACTTCCAAAGGCAGAGAATGGAGTTGAAGGAAGGTAACCACAAACCAACCTTTAGGTCAGGTAGCTAGCCCTACCAAGACCAGAGAGGGCTCTCTCAATTTCCCTTTTCAACCAATGAGATAATTGAATATATTGATCTTAGGCTAGTTATGATGCTCAGTATATTGGGGTTTTTTGTTTGTTTAGAGTTTTGCTGGATAGGAATGATAATTAGGGAAATAGGTCTAGCGTTTAGGTCAGATTTAAAAGGATAGATTGAAGAGGTAAGGGTGAGGCCAGGTAGGTAAGCTTAGAATAATGATTAATTTTTCATTGTGTATAGGGTGAACAGAGAGAGAGTCAGAATGAGCATTAAAATGAATTCATTCATTGGAAGAGCAGAGATATGTTCATGTAAATATTATTAAAACAGAGCATGGAAAACATGATTTTTGTCTATATATTGGTAACAATAACATATAGAATCATATATGTGAAATAAGGATAACATAACATTCAACTTGATAAGATTACAGAGAAAAACAAATGCTCAAACGCATACCACTGGAGTCTCAACACTATATCTGCAACATTGTCTTTGTTTCATTCAAAAAAAGCTTGTAAAATAGCTCCATTACAAATAACAACTATCCAACCCTTCAAATGGCTTAAGTTGGACTACATATAGGAAATAAAAATCATGAAACCTCATAGGGTCGAAATCCTATCCAAAAAACATCATAATTACATCATATGAGTCACTTCCTAGAATCTAGGGGAGTTAGAAACCATTCCCTCAAATTCAGCTAAAGACTAGGAGTGTGTGTCTCCATTTAATTACATGTTTCCTCATCATAAGAGGAAAAAAAAACTCAATTACCCAAATTACACCTCATGGGACAGCTAAAATTCAAATTCTGTAGTTTTCCTGGCTTGACAACTGTCCAAAGGGAATCCAATGCAGAAACATAGCGCCATTTACAGAAACGTTGTGCCTCTCGATCAAAAGCGCCACACTTGTTTAGAGGTAAATTTGACCCACTTTAAAACATATATTTGCAAGTTTTAAGTTTGGGCTAGGTATCCTTATGTGTATACTTTTCAATTCACCTTCAAAACTGAGAAAACACCCACTGGAAGACCTTCAATAGTTTATTCTCCCAACTTCACTCCAAAAGCATCACGGTTGGTCAAAATCATTGGCAGAAACATGAAAAAGAGGCAGTTTTGTGGCTTTTTCTCCACAATAAGAGGTGTCATGAAAAAAAAATACTTGATCTAGAATTTACAAGTTAAAATCCATCCATCTACATAAGCCATTATTCATTTTAGTTCCCTGATAAAAAGCATCGCGCCGCTGCACAATGCTTCTGCAATGACTATTTATTCAGATTTTCCAGAAATTTTCTACAAAATTAGGACTCAAAGATGGATCAATATCTATATAACCATAACATGTTTTTAAAAATTGAGAGAGGTTTTTGTTTTTTGGAATGTTATGAACAAAAAATGTGTCTCGTTTTCCAAAATACATTCCCATTAGCTAAGAATCCAAGTTGTAAGTTGATCACTTAAAATTTCGAGAAGCGTAGCGCACTCTCAACAGAAGCGTTGCGCCACTTTGAGAGGGAGTTTGGAGGCCTTCCCAGAGGAATTTTAAGATGAAAGTGGTATGGTTGGAAATATTAGGATGTATTATACAAAATGGAGTCATCACACACTATAAACCCCGGCTCGAAACCACTGAAAATTTGACTTGAAGACAACCTTTTCAAAAGTGCAAAAAATGACCAGGAGCAAATGTATTTTTGGCATTTATCTCAAATCATAACACCCGTACATAAAATGAAGGAGTTTTTTGTTCTTTGGCCTATTATTGACAAAAAATTCTTTCACTTTTGTTAAATTAATCTCCATTACTTCATAAACTGGTTTTGAAGAAAAAATGTCCTTGTGTGCAATGTAAACCCTAGCAAATTATCACGAAGCTCTAAAAATGATGCCATGGGTCTAAGTTGTCTCACACCTGGAATGATGAACTCCCTTATGAGCCTTTCTCTTCTCCCTCCATGGTGTTTTTCAATAAGATGAAAACCCTAGCTAGATGAAATGAGTAGGGGAGGTGTAGAATTAGGAAAATGGGGGATAGTGGTACGGTGATTTTAGGGGTAGAAATAGGGTGGAAGGAAGCTAAGGAAAATTCCCCAAAAAATTCAGGAGGTAGGGTGATGTGTTAGATTTAGGCTACAAGTGAAATTTATTGAAATGGGTATGAGGAGATTAACCAAAATGTGAAAACACAGGGATTTCCTATTTTTCCTGTGAAAATCTAGTGGGAAATTAGGGTTTTGATGAAAATAATGGTAAATAGGGTTGTGAGTGATAGGGAGTGTTAGGGTAGTGTCTTTGGAAGATATGTGAATGTATTATATGGTGGGATGAGGGTTTAAATAACTGAAACCAATCAAGGATGAAAGGCACAAAAAACGTAGTGGAGCAAAACCCTAAGGAGGGAATCCACTCATTTGTTGAAGAATTTGACTTGAAAGAGGAGTGAAAAAAATCCACTTACTGATTAAGAGGTATCTGAACCTTTGTGCGAGATTATTTACCCTTGGATGACTGTGGAGAATTGTGAGCATGAGAGAGGAGCTCTTTTGACCATGTAGCATACTTCCTGAAAAAGGACAAGTTGCCTTTGTTTTATTACCTAACTTTGCTAACTCCCAATGAAGGTGATTTGACTAATGAAAATAACATTGATTTTCCTTTCTTTCATGACATTATTGGACATTGTGGTGGCGAAACAAAATATACCTAGACCATGACCCAGATGAAGATGTGGTGAATGACCTCAGATGCTAGATGATTGATAGATGGCATGACCTCTGAAATGATGATGACCATGAATGAAGTGAAGGGAGCAACATCTTAGACCTAAACATATTCAATGAACAAAATTTTATTTGAAATTTGATTTTAAACATAAAATTTTGACATAGGACCACTACCAAGTAAATCTGAAAAGAGTATTTTTTATCACTGAACATTAAGGCACTAACACCCTCCACACTTTCCATTAGACGGTTAGATGTTACCGATCGTCATAATACTGACAATAGGGAGAGTCAATCTACCGATCAAACCATACATCATTCGAAAAAAAATTGATACCCACCACGCTTTCTATTCAATGGTTGGATCCTATCAATGAGTGTAGGATTCAACCAATGACTTCAAACATCATCGTCATAAGTCTGTCAAATGTTGCCATCGGAAGACTGATATTCCTAAATATTTTTAAATAATATATATACAAAAATGTTAGGTCCCTATATTACTAGTGTAGTACGTTATTGTTGTTAGTGTAGCCCCCTTATTTTTATTGTTGTACCCTTGTAGTCCCCATATTGTTATTATTGTGCCCCATATTGTTATTGTTGTGCCCTTACAGTATTATTGTAAGGTCGGCTAGGATTATATTGTGACCCCATGGACTCCTATATATAGAAAAGAGGTTTTGTCATTTGTATCATCCAATAATTGTTCATTTATGTAATGTAAAGGAGGTTTCCCCCTCGAAGTGGCTGATTTATAAGGCGATGATCTCTTTTTGTTATATTATGGGAGTTGGTTTCATAACATTTGGTATCATAGCTTTGGATTCTAGGGTTTCACTGCTTCAAACAGGGCATCGTGAAATTTTCGCTATAATATTTTTTCTACGAAGGTTCAGAATCTAAAAAAAAACCCCATTTGTGAAGAAATTTGAAGGAACGTCGGGTAAAAATTTCAGATCTAAGTTCGCAATATTTTTGGAGATATGATCTGTGGTAGTTAGGGTTTTTGTAGGCTCTGGAATTTCATCTCAAATAGGTGACGTTGGGAAAATCGTCATACCTTTCTCTCTGAGCATCCACTTGGAATTATGTAAAAAGTGGCCAAAATTACACAGAATTTAGTTTCCTGTCTATCAATTTCAAAGCCGAAGGAGGAAACAATGACACGTGGAACTCCGTACAAGTTCGCTTTACTGAACCAGTCCATAATTAGGTCATTGTGGGAGATTGGGCATAACTTTGTCTTGAAGAATCCAAATCAGGTAAGACTTGTGGAATTGGAAAGAAGATTCAGAGGGATACTAAAGGACTGAAGATAAAATCTTGGGGATCCATAATTTTAGAGATACATAAATTTGAATACCGATCTCCTCAAAAGAAAGAAACATGTGTGTATTTTTTTTTCAAATTGCATAACTCTTGCTTGAAAAATCAGTTTGAAGTGATTCCAAGGGCATATTGAAGCATAGATATCAGTAGTGGGTTCTAAAATGTCCCCTAAAAATAATTCAAAACCCATTAAGACCTCAGAAGGCTCTACTATGATACATGAAGAGGAAGAAGTGCAACATGATATATCAAAATTATAAGACCAAGTGCACCAAATTTCGCTCTCGCAAAGAGTAACAAAAAATGAAATGGAAGTTTTGAAGAAAGTCGTGGAAGCTAAGATGGGTGGTTTGAAGAAAGGCGTGGAAGATAAGATGGATTTTTTGAAGAATGACATTGAAGCTAAGATGGATGGCATGTAACCTAAGATGGATAACATAGAAGCTAAGATCAATGAAAGATGAAAGACAACATGGAAGACATGAAGAATGATCTAAAAGCAGACATGGAAGGTTTGAAAAATTTGATACAAGAAATGATTCCTAATGGAGAAAAGGTAGTAGAGGAAACTCATGATGAGAAAAAAATAAATTTTAATTGTGATTTCATAAACTCTAATTTTATATTGAAGACCCACCATATTCCAAAGATCGATATGAGGAATTTTCATGGAAAGCATCCCGCAACATGGATACGACAAATGGAGAAATATCTTGATCTCCATAATGTGAAAAACACAAAAAAGGTACACATTTCAACTTTATATTTAGAAAAAAATACATTTTTATGGTATTGATGGCTTTGCTCTCGTAAACAAATTGTCACTTGGTCAATTTTTATGGAGGAAATGATAACACATTATGAGGATACAAACAGCAACACCTTATTTAGCCAATTGATAAATCTAAAACAAAAGGGTTCAATGGTGGAGCATATTGAGGACTTCCAGAGGAACACAGGATTGATGTCTTCATAGGGAATTTAAAGGATAACATCCAACATGAGGTTCACCTTTGGGAACCTGATTCATTGGAGAAGGCATTTAGGTTGGCAAGAAAAATTGAAAGTAAAATTATGGCGACAAGGAAGCCTACCACTCACATCTATGAATATGGAAGTGTTGCTACTCCTAGACTTCCACAACCTACAAGGTTGACACCACAGCAATTGGAAGAAAAAAGAGCAAAAGGGCTTTCTACAATTGTGATAGAAAATACAGTAAAGGACATAAGTGTGCTGAGAATAAATTATTTTACATAGATTGTGAAGAGGAGGAAGAAAATGAACAAGAAACTTCAAAAGAAGAGGAACCAACCCTAGATAAAGAAGAAATGTGTAATATTCCCAAAATTTAGACTTCATCTAAATGGAATATTATAGTTGGTTTTATCTTTAGATAGATGAATAAATGGGTAGGGAGGCCCATTAACCTCTTTAGAGGAAGAATAAGTAGCTGGAAGGAACACATTTAGGTTTAAACAAGGAGGATATCATGTTTATTTAGTCATCTTTGACCAAATCAACATACACTGTCTAGATACATTGTATCTCCTTGATAAATTGTGCAGATTTGGTGGAGGACAAATTGCATGAGCTTGGAGGAAAATGTGGATTGACCCAATGTGAAGAGGTTAACTTGCTATATATGGAGAGGATGGAAACCTTTTCCATTAATGCTTGTGATTATCATTTGATATTGGTCTGTTTAGACTTGGCTTCCTCTTGTTGTTTAGCAGGGTTGCAGTGCTATTTGGCACAGGGTGTTCCCGAGCAGGAATCCTACCTCTTCCCTTGAGAGGCCTCTTAGGAGAGCTTGTTCTGTATTGCTCCACATCTAGGCTTGAGTCCAAGAACCATTCTTCAGCCTCAACATTATTTTTGTAGAAAAATATTACTGTGTTGCAGGGTGTTGTAGTGGAGGTTTGTTAACACCACTTTTGGGTCTGTTTCTCAGTAGAGGGTGCCTTCCTTCTCTTGAGAGATCAGCTAGGAATATTTCTGAGCACATTTCACATCTTGGTAGCAGGCCAAAATATTCCTCATCTCCTAAAACGCAGTCCCTTGCAAGAACTGTGTCATTTTTCATAGAGTTGTTGTAGCAGGGTTAACACCCTTGTTTCTGAGCTAGTTTCCTAGGGAAAGGGCCAACCCTTCTCCCGAAAAGCTAGAGGAAGGGATCCTCATCCCTATTTTTTATTATTCAGCTATATTTCTATAATGTTGCAATAAGACTAAATTTTTCAGGGCTGAATATTCAGATCTTCTCTTTTTGTACTCATGCTTTCAAGAAACCCTTGCCAGGTTACCTTTATAATGCAATAAGAAGGCCAGATCTTCATTTTCTTGGAATATTGTTCCATAAAGTTCTAGATCCATGTTATTTTATCATTATATTATAGAAACCCTCAGAAAATAACGCTATCATTTGCTTCAGTAAATTTTGCATAGCTTAAGTCATGGGATTTGGTTATTTTTCAGCTGATTTGAGGCCGGGAGGTCTGTTTAACTTATCATAAGTGATTTGTTTCAGCTAATTTTTTGCATGTGAGGGCCTAATACTATATGCTAAGGGAACCAAGTGTTATTACTCTCAATTAAGACGTAAATATTCAGAAATAACGTTTTCAGGGTCTATTTGTTGCATTTTCCCCACTTAGGAAGGTGTAGAAGTGCTTCTTTTTGTTGTTGTTTCATTCATTTGATGGCTATGTGTTTATAAATACATTTTATGACTTAATTTCACCCTGTTATTCCAGTATTGTGCTTATGCACTCTGCATTCCCATTTTTGGATACTACAGTGGTATCAGAGGATAGTCTTGGCTCAGCCTGTGGAACTCAGCCATGATGATATCAAGAGAAGGAGAAATGAATAGAAAGAAGACTCCATTATGTGGAGGAAAGAAGGAGGAGGGGCTCTCAAAGCTTCTTCCAAAATCTATGCAGAGCATCAATGAAGATTTAAAGAAGATGAGAGAGGAGATGGAATCTCCAAAGAAGATTGAATCTAGAGCCAGATATAGATTTTCATATGATAGGTGTGAGAATGCAGCTACACCCTCTTATGCACAGTGCAGTCTAATTCCCAGATCTATCATCAAAAATATGGAAGAAGGAGGAATAACTCTTAGTGATTTCCTTCAGGAATATGAATATCAAACTAAAATTTTTAAAGATAATATCACCTTTCAAGTGTTTTGCAAGATCAAGGTGGAGAGGAGAAAACAACATGAATTGGATAGATTTACCCTATCTACTTTTGATGGATCACCAACATGTTCAACTAGAGCTTGGGTAGAGGAGCTACACACTTATTTTCAACAACACCAAGTTTCTGAAGATGAAGCCATCAGATTTGCAGTGCTACACTTTGAAGGTAAGGCCTATGCTTGGTGGATGTTTGAGTCATTTTCATTGAAAAATGTCAATACTTCTTCTTTTTCAAATTTCACTAAGAGATTGGTAGAAAGGTTTGATAAAAAACATGAAATAATCAAACCAAGGCAAACAGAAATTTTGTGTGGGTTGGAAGAACCTAAAAACTCAAATACACTTCAGAAAACTATTGGAGAAACCCACATCTTGCATAACAACTTGCTAAAGGCAAGATCTTTGTCCCATATCTTTGGACAAGAGGGCATGAAGGTTCCTTTTTCAAAAGAGGATCCTCTCATTGAGCAGATGACTCCCATTCATATTGAATATGAAGAGAAGGACGGGGGCTACAACACTGTCACATATAAGCACATCTAGTACCTCATGCAGAGGAAGGAGGAGCACATGGTCCAACAGGAGGATTTCTTGTATCATTGCAAGAAGTTCCCCAGGATCTCACATATGGAAGGAAAACTACAATCAATGAGTAGCATGATTGTCAAATATTATTGATGGAAGGAGAAGGTAGGGAGGAAGGACATCATCATTTGATGAGGAGCACACACCCCTATCTATTTCAGAGAGCTGGTGCAAGGAAGAGGCAGAATGATTTGTGCTGTGAGGGCAAGGGCAAGGTTTCCCTACCGTATGGACAATCTACTCTTGATATTGATGTCTCACTACATGGAGGCATTCCACCTGGGAGGCCACCATATTTGGAGTTGGTAAGAGACATATTGCCATTTGGGTCACCCCTCTTAGATTCCAAAGAGGTGAAGACCTTGGAGGAGTCCAGTACAACCCAGAGAGTTTGGGATAAACTCAAGGAGGAGGGTGACACTCTCCCATTTTCAGCACCACCCATTCTCACTATATGTATTGCGCTAACAGAAGTTGCTATAGTGATGGAGGATGGAACCTTCATGGTACAAGGGAGCTACTCCATGGATTTGGAGAAACAGAGGGTACTTCCTTTGAGGAAGGAATCCTCCATACATTGGAGTATATGGAGGCCACTCATGCTTGCTTTGACCAAGATTGGGAGATTATTTTTGGAGGAGAGCTTCTCATGGGAGGCCAACTTCCAAAGGTCATTACTTCTTTTTGAGCATGAGCAGTTGCACGATGGGCATGGCAGAAATTTGGAGGATGAATTTGGCATGAGGGATGTCAAAGGAGAAGACAAAAACATGTGGAGAGCTTCACATTGTAGATCATCAGTGTTGTCTCTTAGGAGGATTGATCAATATTGGAGGTCCCAACTCTTGGTAGAGTACTCCAAGGATCTTGGTGCTTGCATGATTCTTGTTGACCCAGATGGAGATGATGGATATATGGGGGATGATGTGGTCATCTATTCTCATGGCAGAGTATTCTTGACTAGAGCCTCTAAGCTCAAGGAGAAGCTGCTACATGCAGCACTGCATTGGTTCCCTGTGTGGAACTGCGATCCACTTTTCGGTTGTCAAGTGACAACTTGTTTTCATTGGTTTTTGCTTCCATGTATTGCTAATATTTATATGTTCATGGGAAGCTTTGTTTGGAGAGTGGGATATGAGATGGAGATGCCCATTGGGAGTATGATTCTCCCTACTATTCATGTTGTATGTTTTAGGAGGAGCAATGGGAAAACCATGATTGCCACAACACATCTCTTTTCTTCATATGGAGTGAGCCATTTGAAGAAATTGAGTGCTTAGAGGAGGCACTTCATGGCCGAATTGTTTGATTGGGTAGCTTGGGCCATTCTTGGAGGCCATATTGTTTCAGACCAAGGACATAAACAACCCCACACTTATCATAAATGGAGAGAGAAACAAATGAAAAAGGGAAAACTAATCTCTCCATGCAGCCCCACTACATTGCATAAACCAGGGGTTGATGATTGCTTTGATGAGCTACCTAGAATGGCTCATTTCATTTGGATGATAGCATGGGTGATAGAATCACTCATTGGGAATGAGATTCCCCATGTTGGTCATCACTCCTACCTTGAGGAGGCCATTGGACAACAAGGAGATTTCCACTTGCATCTTCCACTTTCTCATGTCTTACACACTTGGGAGAAATCATTGGAGGACAGATTTATTGTTTAACTATGGTGGGATCTATCAATGAGGAGGCCACAAGAAAATTAAGGGAGAAATTTTTCTCTACCTTTGTAGTTGCTTGAGGACAAGCAACATTTTGGAGGGGGAGGAGTGTAATATTCCCAAAATTTAGACTTCATCTAAATGGAATATTATAGTTGGTTTTCTCTTTATATAGATGAATAAATGGGTAGGGAGGTCCATTAACCTCTTTAGAGGAAGAATACGCAGCTGAAAGGAGCATATTTAGGTGTGAACAAGGAGGATATCATGTTGATTCAATCATATTTGACCAAACACTATCTAGATACATTGTATCTCCTTGATAAACTGCGCAGATTTGGTGGAGGACAACTTGCATGAGCTTGGAGGCAAATGTGGATGGGACCCAATGTGAAGAGGTTCACTTGCTATATATGGAGAGGATGGAATCCTTTTCCATTCATGCTTTTGATTATCATTTGATATTGGTCTGTTTAAACTTGGGTTCCTCTTGCTGTTTAGAAGGGTTGCAGTGTTGTTTGGCATAGGGTGTTCCTGAGCGGGAATCCCACCTCTTCCCTTGAAAGGCCTCTTGGGAGAGCTTTTCTGTATTGCTCTGCATATAGGCTTGAGGCCAAGCACCATTCTTCAACCTCAATTTTATTTTTGTAGCAGAATATTTCTGTGTTGCAGGCTGTTGCAGTGGAGGTTTGTTAACACCACTTCTGGGTCTATTTCTCAGTAGAGGGTGCCTTCCTTCTCTTGAGAGATTAGCTAGGAATATTTTTGAGCACATTTCACATCTTGGCAGCAAGACAAAATATTCCTCATCTCCTACAGCACAGTCCCTTGTAGGACTGCGTCATTTTTCATAGAGTTGCTGCAGCAGGGTTAAGACCCTTGTTTCTGAGCTAGTTTCCTAGGGAAAGGGCCAACCCTTCTCCCGAAAAGCTAGAGGAAGGGATCCTCATCCCTCTTTTTTATTATTCAGCTATATTTCTATAATTTTGCAGTAATACTGCATTTTTCAGAGTTGAATATTTAGATCTTCTCTTTTTGTACTCATGCTTTCAAGAAACCCTTGTCGGGTTACCTTTATAATGCAATAAGAAGGCTAGATCTTCATTTTCTTGGCATATTGTTCCATAAAGTTCTAGATCCATGTTATTTTATCATTATATTGCAGAAAACCTCAGAAAATAATGCTATCATTTGCTTCAGTAAATTCCGCATAGCTTAAGTCATGGGATTTGGTTATTTTTCAGTTGATTTGAGGCTGGGAGGTTTGTTTACCTTATCATAACTGATTTGTTTCAGCTCCTCTTTTTCATGTGAGGGCTTGAGACCATATTATAAGGGAATCAAGCATTATTCCTCTCATTTAAAACGTAAATATTCAGAAATAATGTTTTCAGTGTATATTTGCTGCATTTTCCCCACTTGGGAAGGTGTAGAAGTGCTTCTTTTTGTTGTTGTTTCATTCATTTGATGGATTTTTGTTTCTCAACACATTTTATGACTTAATTTCACCCTTCTATTCCAGTATTTTGCTTATGCACTGCTGCATTCCCATTTTGGGATACTACAAAATGAGTTCGACCATATCTTGTAATGCATTGGCAGGAATTACCACTCCTCAAACTCTCAAGATAGAGGGAAATATCAAGAAGAAAAATCTAATAGTGTTGATTGATTTGGGTAGTACCCATAATTTTATTCATTGTAAGGTAGCCAAGGAATTTAATTTCTTCCTATACCCAACACCATAGTTTCAAGTGATGGTCGCAAATGGAGGAACTATAAATTTCTTTGGAAAATGCCATAATATCAAGCTGACCATGGGGGAATATGTATTGAATAGTCCAGCACTTTATATTCCAATTTTAGGTTTTGATGTTGTATTAGGAGTACAATGGTTACAATATTTGGGGATGGTAACTTTTAATTTTCAAAAACTTTTCTTGAAATTTTTTTCGGAAGGAAAGGAAGTTGAATTACGGGGTATCGTAGGGAAGCTTAGAAATATAATAAGCTCTAATTTCATGACAAATATTATGAAGAAATAAAAATGAGGCGTAATTGGACAATTATGCTCACTAGAAGTTCCAACATCAAAATAATATATTTCTCCAGATCTCCAAAAAGCCTTGGACAATCATTCCAAGGTGTTTGAAACTCCCAAAGGACTCCCACCTATTCATGATCATGATCATGCTATTCATTTGATTCTAGGAAGTGTTCCTCCAAACATCAGGCCTTACAGATATCCTTATGTCCAAAAAAGCAAAATTGAACGTATGATTGCAGAAATGTTAGAGGTTGGTATAATTCAACTGAGTCAAAGTTATTTCTCTACTCCAGTAGTATTGGTGCACAAGAAGGATGGATCATGGTGCATGTGTCTGAATTATAGGGAGCTCAATAAGCTCACTATTAAAGATAAATTTCCCATTCCTATGATCGATGAATTATTGGATGAATTACATGGAGCAATTTATTTTACCAAGTTGGATCTCTGTTCAAGATATCATCAAATTAGAATGAAGACCGAAGATATTCCAAAACAACATTTCGAACTCATGAGGGTCATTATGAATTTTTGGTCATGCCTTTTGGCCTTACCAATGCACCTTCTACATTTCAAGGGTTGATGAATTCCATTTTCAAACCCTTCCTTAGAAAATTTGTGCTAGTATTTTTCGATGATATACTAATCTATAGCAGGTCTTGGAAGGATCATGTTCAACATGTTGACAGGGTGCTCAAACTATTGGAGGAGAAGCAATTATATGCAAAACCCCCCAAATTTTTCTTTGGAGTACAAGAGGCAGCATATTTGGGTCATATTTTATCTCAGGAGGGTGTTAAGGTAGACCCTAACAAAATTAAAGCCATTAAGGAATGGAAATTCCCCACAACCATAAAGCAGTTGCGAGGATTTCTCTGATTAATAGGGTGTTATCGTAAGTTTGTTAAGAATTATGGGAGAATAGCAGCACCTCTAACAAAATTATTGAATAAAGATGAATTTTCATGGATTCCTGAAGCAACTAAGGCCTTTGAACATCTTAAAGAGGCAATGTGCCTAGCACTAGTCTTAGTTATGCTAGACTTCACAAAAACTTTTAACAAAATTAAAGCCATTAAGGAATAGAAATTCCCCACAACCATAAAGAAGTTGCGAGGATTTCTCTGATTAACAGGGTGTTATCGTAAGTTTGTTAAGAATTATGGGAGAATAGCAGCACCTCTAACAAAATTATTGAAGAAAGATGATTTTTCATGCATTCCTGAAGCAACTAAGGCCTTTGAACATCTTAAAGAGGCAATGTGCCTAGCACTAGTCTTAGTTATGCTAGAATTCACAAATTTTTTTATAGTGGAATGTGATGCCGCAGGAAATGGAATTGGTGTTGTTTTAATTCAAGAAGGAAGACCCATTTCTTTTGAAACCCGTCCTATCAAAGGAAATTATTTACAGAAAGATCTTTATGAGAAGGAAATTTTGGAAATACTACATGTACTAAAGAAATGGTGACCTTACTTAATGGGAAGAGACTTCAAGGTAAAAACTGATCATGATAGTCTTAAATAATTTTTGGAACAAATGCTATCTTCAGAAGAACAACAAAAATGGGTCACAAATATGTTGGGTTATGACTTTGAAATCATCTACAAAAAAGGGAAGCTAAATGTTGTTGCAGATGCACTCTCAAGAAAGGATGAGGAGGTGGAAGCATTTCTTTGTTCCATTTCTATTATCCAACCAAATTGGATAACCGAAGCAAGGGAGGAATGGAAGAATGACGGAGAAGTGTGGACACTCATTCAAAAGTTGTAGCAAGATCCTAGTACATCTGATGCATTTAGTTGGAAAAATTATTCCTTATGGTACAAATATCACTTATATATTTTTAAGAATTCCCAACTAAAACAAAATATTATTTTGGAATTGCACACCTCTCCCTTAGGAGGACACTCATTATTTTTTAAAAATTACCACAGGGTGAAGAAAGAATTTTTGTGGGATGGCCTTAAATCTGATATTCAAAAATTTGTGGTGGAATGTTTGGTTTGCCAACAAAATAAAGTTGAGATAATTAATACCCCGGGTCTGCTACAACCTTTATCCATTCCAAGTCATCGTTGGGAGGAGGTTTCAATGGATTTTATCATAGGTTTACCTAAGTCCGAAGGAAAGAGTGTCATCATGGTGGTAGTTGATATAATTACCAAGTATGCACACTTTTGTACATTATCTCATCCATTTAAAGCAAGTACAGTTGCTACTACATTTATGGAAAAAATTCAAAAGCTACATGGAAACCCAAAGATTATTGTAAGTGACAGAGACCCCATTTTCACTAGAAATTTTCAGATGAAATTATTTTCTTGTTTGGGTACTCAAATATCTCATATCTCATCCTATCATCCTCAATCCGATAGGAAAACTGAGATAGTGAAAAAATGTTTGGAAGGATATCTTAGTTGTTTTGTATCTGATAAACAAACACAATGGGTCAAGTGGTTACCTCTGGCTGAATGGTGGTATAGCACTTCCTTCCATATTGTAGCAAAAATGATCCCATTTATGGCACTTTATGGATATCATCCACCGTCCATCACATCATATTTAAGAGAAAATTATAAGGTTCGAGCAGTGGAAGATCACATCGAGCATCAACAACAAGTTCTCCAACTCTTAAATGATAACCTAAATTTGGCACAAAATTGAATGAAACAACAATCAAAACAACATCGTAGCGAGAGAAGTTTTGATCTAGGAGACTGGGTATTTTTATGGCTACAACCATACAAACAAATGTCCCTCAAGCAAGCTAAGAAGGATAATAAATTATCCCCAAATTACTATGGTCCTTACAAGGTGTTTCAAAAGACTGGTACTATGGAATACAAATTGGAGCTTCTTGCTTCTTCTCGATTGCACCCAGTTTTCCATGTTTCATGCTTAAAGAAGGTTATAGGTGACAAACTTCCAGTTCAAACAATATTTCCAGAACTTGATGAGGAAGGAAAAATCATATTGGAACTTGACGCAGTCATAGAAACAAGAACTTGACAGCTACGAAATCGATTAATTTCATAGTATCTCATCAAGTGGAAGAACTTACTCTCTGAAGATTCCACATGGGAGGATGAGAATTTCATACAGAAGCATCCAGAGCTACTCAAGCATTGAGGACAACACTTTTTTGAAGGAGAGGGGCATGTTAGGTCCCTATATTACTAGTGTAGTACCTTATTGTTGTTAGTGTAGCCCCCTTATTATTATGGTTGTACACCTGTAGTCCCCATATTGTTATTATTGTGCCTCATATTGTTATTTTTGTGCCCTTATAGTATTATTGTTAGGTCAGATAGGATTATATTTTGACCCCATGGAATCCTATATATAGAAAGGAGGTTTTTTCATTTGTATTATTCAAGAATTGTTCATTTATGTAATGTAAAGGAGGTTTCCCCATCGAAGTGGTTGATTTATAAGGCGTTGATCTCTCTTTTCTTCTATTATGGGAGTTGGTTTCATAACAAAAAAATCGATAAATGTATATACAAAAATTTAAACATTTGACTCCACTTATAACCCAATGGATCTATTAAGGTCCTTTGGGAGCCATATAAAACTCTACTATCATGCAAAATAAAAATAAAACTACACGATACAACCAAGTGGTAGGAGGAGCCTTGTTGCATGGGAAAGATATCCCTTTTACAAAACATCATAACAAAAAAAATATTGATTAGAAAAATGGTTTAGTGTTAAAAATTTTTTGGGAATGTGAAATGTATATCACCAAACAAGTTTTCAATGACGTGAAATGTCATGTGCCCCAACTCTATCAAAGGTGTGAATGGAGGGGTGAAGATTTGGAAATGTTTTAAATACCACACTCTTGAAATATTTACAACCTATGATATGGGAAGACTTCTCACACAACATAAAAAATGTGGAAGTAGTGTATCATATCCCAAAAATATTTTGGATGCAATACATAACATCACAATTTTTTTTTGAAAAAAACAAAATATGTGGAATCTAGTAGGGGTATGTAGTGGTAAACCCCAAAGAAAGTTGTATGTAACAATGAAAAGTATTTTTTATTGTGATATGCTGCAAGAACCATTTTTTTTTAATTCAAGGACGCTTGTCACATGAGAAACATTCTTCCATCATGTAGAGGTACAAACCCAAATATTTTCTGGGATGTAAAATGATACCCTTAATAAAAGTTTGATGTGTGAAAAAGAAAGGTTTTAAGGGTGTATTACAATGTGGTGTAGTATTTATTTTACACATAATAAGCATAAAATGATTAGATATACCTCAATAAGCATGAGGATTGAGGGACAATTCATAGGGTATTCACTCAATGTACTTGATTACAATGCAAAAAATGGAACATGAGAGAAAATTATAGAAATAAATATTTAGTCATTCAATGTCTTCATATATTTAAATAAGATCCATAATAAGATATTGAAATTCGAAATCAACACTGGATAATAATCATGCAAACCTAAAATATTTAATTCTTTATTTGATCTCTTGGTACTCTAATATATTATTGCACTAAACATAACAACTGCACACAAATATTGCACATAAGGCACAATGAACTTATATGGTAATTATTATAGAATCATTATCTCAAAGTGTTACACGTTATTTTTTCACCATGACATTTGACTATTCATATGGGTCTACCACCACCTATATCATGTTCCCTTAGAGGTCAAAAACCTTAATGTTCCTGAATCAAGTCTTGGAATTGGAGAAAATCTCTATAAAAACCTTCAAAAGTCCACCTCCCCGATTTTTCTAGCCTTTTCTTGCACATGCGCTGTTTTTTGGTCTATAAACTATGAAAACCCCCGCATGTTTTTCCGCTATTACCTGCGCACCCCCGTGAAAAGAAAAATAAAAGAAAACATAAATTCTAGAAGCCTAGCTGGTCGAATATTCTCCCAACTGGAAGCTTCTAGAGTCGCAATTAGTTCGATCTTTATCCCTCCACTCATGGAGCTTATCCCATGGACCATGGAGCTAAAATCCCTTCATGAGAGGAATCCATCCCCCTCTTCATGGAACTGAAACTACCCCCATTTCCCTATAAATTAATCTCAAGTTTCAAGTTGAAGGGTAGATTGTAAATGAATTGCTGAAGGGAATTCCCAAGATTGCATACTTTCTACACTAGTGAGTTGTTGTTTCCATGAGAATGATCACACCCTTGTGTCCATAACTCCATTCTGGTATTCAGAGAGGAAGGCTTATCAAACTGAAGGAGAAACGATTTTTCAGGACCCCGGGAGAAATTGGTACGACATCAAGGCATCAGGTTGTAAGATTGCTCTTTTTATTCAAGATAATACATATGGATCCCTTTTTCTCATTGAGTTGTTCTTATGCTTATTGAAATAACATCAATACTTAGACTCCTTGATCACTAAGTTGGATTATCTTTTCTTTTTTATTATATGTTGTAGACGCTTTGATCCTTTTGTCTTGTCTTTGATTGCAGGTTCTACTTATTGGAGAAACCACTTTGGAGCGACGAGACAAAAGACTACATCGAACGTTTGGATTTCAAGGAAGGGACATGTCCTCTCTACTTTCTTATAATAATTCTTAAATGAAATTAATCTAGAGAAAAAGGTTTTCAAATGGATGTTTGTTTCTAGCTACTCACTGAGTACTAGGGAGATCGCTCTTGTTCGCAAGAGGGATTAATTCGCATAACAAAATGACGACTATACTGGGGATCTAGAGCTTGGTTTTATTTATTTATTTTTAGTTTGAATTTTAGATTTTTTTTGTTTTGACTTCTCTGAGTTAGGTTGGGTAGACAACTTTTAAGAATCCCTAAAAAAGAAAAGCCGATTATTTATTTTTTCAAAGTTTTTCCTTGCCTACGCGGTTTTCAGCAAAAAACAGTGCGGCAACCTGTGCAGCTTTTAGTTCATAATAGTGCGCGTGCACTCTGTCTTCCACTATAAACTGTGCACCCCTGGAAAATTTTTGAAAAAAAAAAAATTTCTCTTTTTTAGAGCCAGATAACTTGATTCTTTGTGTTTTCCCTGATCTATCTTAGTTGTCAAATCTTGTGAGAGAATTTATTTTCAGCAAATTTTGTGTTTGTGTGATTTATCATCCTATTTTCATTTTATAAGTGAGAGTTTTCCCTACTTTATTGCTGCTCCATACAAAAGATAATTTCATTTACCTCAGCTTACTGGTATGATGACATTGTCTTTTTGAGCCATTTAGGATCATTGCAAACCTCACTTTTATGAAAACTGGTTCCTTTTTCATTTGCAAATCTAGAAGAGATTTTACCTTACTAAAGCCTGATATAACACCAAAGCATTTTTGGATGTTTTCATTTCTGCTGAGATAAGTAGAAATTTTTCTTTGTCTGATAAAAAACTAGGAGAAAACATCCTCAAACATTCTAGATAGACTTCAAAATTAGATCTTTCTTTGATTTTGAAATTTATGTTTTTAGAGTTTTTTAGAAATTGTTTTCCTTTCGAAATAGTTTATTTATAGCATTGTAGTTTTTGATTTGATTGTTGAAGGAATTTCATTTCAAAAGAGTAATTGATCATTCTTTCAAATTGAGTTCTTTATGAAATTGTCTTCTTTTCAAAAAGGGTTTTGCTTATAAATGAAAGAATTGGTGCTTTGAAATTGACAAATCTCTCAATCTTTCCCTTAAATAAGATTCATTGAAAAGAAAGAGTTGCACTTCTCATTTAGATGCATTTAGAGTATTTTTGAGTCGGGTCACAAACATCATTAAAGTTTCAACTCCATACCCTTTGTCTTAAGCAACAGTCAAATTAATACAACGCGTTAATAAAATCAATCTAGATATTTTACATTTTCTAGGGCTCATTCCACCAACATAGCTTAGGCTATTGTTTTGGAATAGGTTGTAATGAAAAGTCCAAAACAGTTTAAACAAGCAAGTAGCATCTTGTGGTAGGAAAATCCAATTGTGGCATTTGTGCTCTGGGAAGCTCTTCTTAAAAGAGTCAAGCATGAGATCATGTCAGAACCAGTGAAGTAATCGTACCTATCTCATTGGGAAAGATAGAAGATATGCATGTAATACAAATGGTAAACCTTGGATTAACCATTGTCGAGGAGCCTGGGGTCACTTGTTGGCAAACCTCAGATTTACCATATCGAGGAGCCTTCAAGGGGATTGAGCTTGATACTCTGCCCTTGCGTTATCGGATCGTAGATTGTTCCCCTAGGTACATTTGTTTCTATTGGTGACCTTAGTGACCATAATATTCAGGATTTTTCCCAAGGTGACAGTGGAGGGAAGGTCCCACTGTACCTGGAATAGACGTCGGATAGACTCACTTGGACTTTCCGGAGGGTACTCTTCACTTCAAGATGGTATAAGTGGAGGGACTTGCACCAGACTGTTTCATTAAGTAGGTTGTCAAGGTAACTGTTCCAACCGCCAAGTTTTCCACATTAGAATTATACGACATTGGGTTTCATCACCAAATAGTGTTTTTAGCGTGGAAACATATTGTTTATGTGTGGATTGTCTCTTATATTTTGTAGGCGTGTGTTAAATTTTATGGTTTCCTTAGCGACTTTAGGTTTATTTTTTTGGCATATTTTTTGATTTCATGTGTTAAACATAAACCGTGGCTAAATTACCTAGAAACTCTCGTAGAATGGAGGGGAAACCCCCTGAGTACACACCAAGTCAATTAGAAAAGCTTAAATATGAAAGAAGCCAACCATCAGGAACTGGATCAACTGAACAAGAGGAAAATTTTGTAATAATACATCCTGATTACGAAGTGGATCAACCTCAAACAATAGACAGTTATCAAGAACAACTGGAAATTTCTGAACTAGTTGAAGTTGCATCTACAATTGGTGAATTATTAGCTACTGAACCTGAAATTTTTGAACCTAAAACTAAATCTACTTCATCTGAGCCTACTTCGGAGTTCATAACCCAAACCCCTGGTCGTCCTCATTCACCTTGAGTGAAGCTTCACATCACTGAGAACCTTCCTCTTGGACTCATTAGTATCAAAGAGATTACTGACACAGAAGAAGAGGTTGTACTTCCTTCACGTCAAGAATCTTTAGATCTAAGGCACAGTGAATTTATTTACCATTATATCCCTTTTAAACCAGATGCTTGGTATTCTCAGTTAACAAACTTTGTACATAATTATGGTCTCAATTATTCGCCACCCCGTATTCCTTTTTACTCCATACCTGGAGGTAGTTACAGACCTTCATCTAACACATTTGGTGAGTCATCCATGTTTTCTTCATCGCCAAAAACCTTTTTGTATGGTGATCCAGTAGTTCCTTCAAGATACCAGTCACTTTCTGGTACTTTCTTAGGAGCATCTCCCTCTCCCGAAAAACTTATACAATCTGTTATCACTCAGATTTTCCTTGAAGTTGTTGAAAGAGGAAAGGGGTCCGAGGTAACCAGAAACCAATCTTTTAGGTACAGAATCTAGCCAATCTGTACCCAGAGAGGGCTCTCTCTGTAAAATTTAGCTTTGTTTTAGAAGATGTTAGGCTAGTTATAAAGTCCAGGGGTTTTGTTTGAATTTAGGTGGTGGAATTCAATAAATTAGGGCAAGATCGAGTAGTTCAAGCCATTGGGCTATGGAGTCAAAAAGATGGCTTCATTGGATTAAGTTTCTAGACAAAAGATGGTTTTACAGGGCAAGATAATCAAACAGAGAACAATTTTAGATCTAAAGTGAATGGAATGGATTTAAATGGAGGAAAGGCAACTAAGAATCTTTCAACACATTCAAAGAGGGAAATTGAGCAATTATCAATAAAGAGCATTTAAGTATTCTTCATTAAATAATCAAAATGCATAAACTAGTAAAACAGGAGCAATTAAGAATTCACTGTTTAAAACCAGTTTAGAAGAAAACATTTAGAACAACAATGGATAAAATCAGATTACACTTAAGCACTTTCGGATTTACTCATTTTCATTGATCATTCAGTAGTGAAACACAGTGATATAATAAATAGATATAAAAACTTTTAAACACAGGAGAAAGATGACTTATTGATCCGTAGTTTGACACATGAATCCTGTAAAAGGTCTTTCGCTTCAATTCATCATCCAGCTTAGCCACAAAAAAATTTCTCCAATAGCACATTATTCCAAAATAGTTAATGTTACAACAAAGTCTAAGAATCCCCTCAATACTCCGATTGAGGGACTATTTATACAAAAAGTTACAAAAAATATCTCATAACAACTTGAGATATTATCTAGGATGACTCATACGTAAATTACAATAAAATAGAGACAGATGGTCTCGTATATAAGAAAGAAATATAACTGATGTTGTGCTGTTTCCTTCTTTTAAGAATGTGCTGGAGGCAGGCCCTATGCTTTGGCTCATTGCTGTCCTCTTTAGTAATTCTGTGTTGGCTGGTCTATTTAACTGATACTCTTTGACTGCTCTGATACACTTTGACCCTTATTCATCCTTTTATCCTTCTTTATCATGACTAACTATAGTACATGATCAAAAATTCAGGCAAGAATAATTTTTACAGAATTTCTAACAGTTCTTCCCACCATTTATCTTCCGAAATCCTGGTTCTTTGCATCTTTTTGAGAGTTTCATCAGACTCTGTATACCTGAAGAAAGTAGGTTGAACAGGGAAAAAATGCTTTACTTCATGCTCAAGATAAAACAAAATTTCTAGTTTGTTATAAAGATCTTTTCCTGTAGGCAATGCTGCTGTTGATGAACTAGTTGAGGCATTGGCCTGAGTGTCAGCATACTTGTCCAATTTTTCAACATGACTTTCCAGGTCCATCCATTTATCCTCTGAAATGAAAGGACTAGGCAATCCTTTATTCAACAAAATATCAAATTTTGTTCTGAAGGCAGTGATTTCTTCTTGCATGTCCGAGCATCTTCATTCTAAATTTTGCATTAGAGTTCTTTTGGTAAAAACTCTCTTTATTTCCAAAATTGTGCCTTTCTTGTCTTGAATGCCAAATTCTTCAAGTTGCTGCTTGTTCTGAGTATTTAGAAAATGAATGAGTTCATTGGCTTCATCAGGCCTGTTTCCCAATTCTTCCCTTGCTGCTAGGACTTCTTCTATAGCCAATTTGACTAAATCATTTTGTTCCTGCATTATTTGAATTGAGGGTCAGACATATTTTATTGATTGGATGATGTTGTCCCAAAGAATTTCATTTATTTCCCTTAAAGGTTTCTCCAATGTGAGATCCTTTTCCAATGCTTTGATTGTTTTTTCTAATTTGTTCACTTCTCTTGTTTTATCGGCAACATTCATTTTTGAAAGATCATATTTGTGTTCTAGAGTGGCCAATTGTTCCTTTGTTTTGTGGAGCTCTATGGCTTGAAGTTTCATTTCTTCCATTGACTTTGTTAATTCATCAGTGTTCAAATTTTCAGTGTTTCCTTGTGACAATTCTGTTGGCTGACCTATTGTTGCTGTACCTGTCACTACTCTTGCTGTAGATACTGGAATATTCACCTGTTTATCTTTTAATGCAATCTCAAGCTCTTTTTCAGTTGCATTAAGTTGCTCATTCAATTTTAAGAGAAAATCCATTAGTTCTTCCTCACAATTTTGTTTGATGATTTCTACAGTCTGTGGATGTCTTGAGGCTAGTAACTTCAGTTTTTTTCTCAGTGCTGCAATATCATCATCTTTTCTCTTGATCAAAGCTTCAATACCTTTCACATCTTTAGGATTATGACCCAAACCAATGATTATTTCCTCCAAAGTTTTGATTCTATTATCCTTAGCCTGGGAGGAAGCTTTTTCAAGCTGCAACTATGTATTAGTGTTATCCAAAGAATCCTGCAACTTATGGGCCATCACTGATTTATCCGTCAGAGTAGAATAAATCATCTCACCTGTTTGCTTGTGTAGCTCAATCTGATCTAAAGGATGGATATCCTTTGATAAGACTTCAAAATTAGTTCTAATGTAATCTGCAGCTGTCTGAGGTTGCTACACCTTAGGCTTGAAGTGGCTCATTATCATCTTACCCTGTTGGATGTCATCGGCTGACATCAATATTTCTTTATTTTTCGGAGCCATCTTCAAATATTGGTTGTACACTTGAAGTCTAAGTGGATCGTTCCTGGCCTTTATATTGATGAATGTTATTTTGATGTCCCAGGCATCTTTTACTGGAGGTTTAAAAGAAGATATTTCTGCACTTTGTTGCCTCTGTAGTTCCTTTCTTTGAAAATTAGCGGATGTCCCACTACCTGTACCTGTTTGCTGATTGTCTTCTCTTCCCTGGCTATCAGGGATTTCCTGAACTGATTCAATTTCTGGAAGAGGAGTTAATTTCTACCTTTTAACACCTTGCTATTCAGAGGAGCCACTAATAGGAGTAGCTGCTTCAGCCTCTCTCTTTTTTCCCTTTTCTACATTCAGGGGAGTTTGTAAAATTGAAATTTCTGGCTCATTGACCTGAGTAGGAGGAATTTGTACTTGACCCTGTTCTCTAGAAGTCTCTGGTTGTTCTGTCATTGTGAATTTTCCAATTACTTGTATATCAGGCTCCTTTTCTTTTCCTTTAGATTCTACTGCCACTGTACTAATCTCCTACAATTTTCGTTGTGAAGTCCTTGTTGTGTTCAACTTAGTGTTTCTAAATTGAGGTCATAAATTATCAACCAGGGTCAGTAAACTGCTGAAGTGAGGTGCACTATATGTGCCTAGGTATCTGTTTCTCACTACGTTGTGTTTAGTGTTTTTATGATGTTTTTGGTTTTGTGGTTTTATGTTAAGAAGGAAAAGAACTAAATGTTGAAAAAGAACAGTTGTTGGTCACACTAAAAACAGAGCAAAACCTATACTAAAGAACAAAAAATGCAAAGTTTGATAATGACTCATAGCAAGAAAATAAATCACAACATGAACTCAATAACTCATAACATAAACTCATCCAATTCATTCATTAGAAATATGTTGGAATAGCTTGAGAAAAGGACAAGTTTAGTGCAAATTAGGTTCTCCTAAGCAAACAACCATCTTACAATATTACAAAGAATCTCATCCATGGCTAAAAGTTTATTGGAACACAATTGGAAAAATATTATTTGTAGCACAATAAGATTTCTACACTGAATTAACTTGTACTGCTAAGGTTAATCCATTCTGCAGCTCCATTTGTCACTACTAAGCCTTATTCGAAAGTTAGAGATTTTCTAAAATAGTTTTTTGGGGAAAAAGGCTTATTTGTGAATTTGCAAAAGATTGCAGAACAATCAAGGCCTTAAACTGATATCACTAAATCATTCCTGTCCATATGATGATGCATTAATAGAAAGTCAGAACAATATTATTTTGTAAACAATGAAGGTCGTGAAGTCTAATTTTGACGGTTAACACAACTTAAAGAACAATGTATAACACTGAACTAGAATGCAATAGATCAAACTTGAAACACAGTGATCACAACTAAACTAAAATGTTGTTAGCCTAACTTTGAAATACAGTGAACTGGAACTGGACTAGAATTTCACTAATCTAACTTAAAGTATAGTGAACAGAGTTAAAATAGAGTGCCATTATCAAACTTGAAACACAGTGACAGAATTAAACTAGAGTGACATCTAACTCCGGAGTATTTCAACTGAACTAAAATGCAACTAATTCTATGAAATGTTTCAGCTCTGTCTCATTCGGAATTAGTGGTTTTTTGGAATAATTTATAGAATAGGACTGGCTGCAACATGTTATGTAAATGAGCATGAAAGCATAAAATTCAACAAAACACAACAAATCTCTAAAACACCACAGCTATGTCTCACCCAGGGTTAGTGATATTTTGGAAGAGTTTATAAGAACAAGACTAGATGTAACAATTGATGTGATTGAGCACAAAATCATAAAGTTTAGAGAAATGCAACTAAATCCTAAATAATACAGTTATATCCCATCCAATGTTAGTGGTATTTTGGAAGAGTTTGTAAGGATAAGATTAACTATGGCATCCGCTGCAAGTAAGCATAAAAACACAAAGTTCAGAAAATTGATTAAACTAGGAATGAAACAAGGCTAAGTTACTTATCTAAACCATATGAACAAAGCTTCTCAGGTAGCAGGGGCCCTCTACCACCAGATTAGCACGCAAATCTACTCAAGATTGACTCATCTCTTGCAATAAAGTGATGCTTCTTTCATTAAAGGAGAAATTCTTCAAAACAGAGTATTTACGGTCTTCTGAGATCTAGCAATAAAACATAAATCTAGCTAACTGTTTCTTGGTCTCCTGAGCCATACTTATAACAAAATTACATAATTGTCTTTGAGATAAAACATGAATAATTGTCTTTCCAAACTAAAATCAAACTAGGACTCTGGTGGTGGCCTCGTGCTATGATTAAGGACATCTGTACAATCCTTGTCCTATTAGAAGTCTGTCTCCTAGTTTTGGTTTCCCACGTGCATAACCACCTGTAGACTCGAGCTCAGACTTTGTGGAGAGCAAGAAATGATGGGGGAGTTATGTGGAATATGACCATATGCATTTTTCCTTGAGGTGACACCTAGAACCTGTGTAAACATGAGAACGGCTGCGGAATAGGCGACTGGCTACAGAATGACTGTTTTCTTGTAGCCGAGTCTAGTAAAAAATTGCTACAATAACAAAATCATGAAAAAATAGCAAGTTAGTCATTATATACATTCTTAAAGTAATCCTAATCAATCCTATTGATCATTTAAGCCTGTAATTGATGAGGGACAAAGAAAATGAAGTGAAATGTGGTGGAAAAGAAGGACATCTTTGGGGCTCAACATACCCCCATTGCAAGGCTTTTGCATGTCCTCATGCAACTATTCCATGTACTATGAGACCTATGCTAGGACATCTAAACCTCTTCTTCTTCTTTGCCTGACAGTCAGTGGCCTTCTAGGCTTCCTTATGACTAACTTGAATCTCAAATTTGTAAGTGCCCTGCTTAGCTTTTTGTTTTTCTTCTTCAATATTTCACTGGCCTTGTGCAACTTTTTCATTTGTAGAGACCAAGTGGTATTCATATCACCTTTGAGCTTAACCTGCTCCCTTAAAATTTCATTCTCATTCTTGATATGCCTATTGAGTACTTCTAACTCATATTTATCTCTTCTTAGCATATCAATTGCAGATTTTGGTGGACTAGGAGTTCTATCTCTACTTTCTGAAGCTCTCTTCTCTAGTGTCTCAACATAATTGTAAATTTCTTGTTGTGCTGGGTCTATTTCAGGAGCTCCTTCATCATAATCCTCCTCATAATGATAGTCAGGTGATCTAGCAGTAGGTGTTTCTTCATCCTCAATTTTTATGATTCCAGTTTGTCTAACCTCTGTTTTCTTTAGTATTCCTCTAAGCCTGTGGCTCCGTCTCAGTTGAGATGGCCCTTCTCCTATGTCTTTGGCATATTTTCTTATTATTCTCTCCTTCTTAATCTGCTTCTTAATTTGAGCCAATTTCTTAGAAATCATCTCTTCACTGTCCTCTTGTATTGATTTACCAGTTTTAGTTTCAACAGCCTTGGAAATTTCCTTTCTCCTACTTCTTCTTATGGGTTTGCCTCCAGGTGGGGATTCCTTGGGTTCCTTAAAGTGATTCCTCACTAGAAACTCATCCCAATTATCTCCCATTTTTCCCAAATTATGTTCAATTAAGATTTTGACTAACCCATGGTGATACAAGGTTGTTTCCAGAAATTGAACCCTCGTTTGTACATTTGAGGCCATTCTTTTCAGACTATGAAGTAGGAAAAAGGGAAAATTGATTTCTTCTCCTAAGAAATTCATCATTAACCGAATATGATAAACATAGAGGGTACCAAATATTCCTTCACAAGTTATAAATTTTTGCAAAATGAGCAACATGTTCCTCCATTTATTCTTCAGTGCAGAGCTAGGAATACCTTTCTTAAAAATGGAAACATCCATACCTGGTGTTTTGAGTATTTGCCTCCATGCCTCGTTATGAAATTCCCTATTTTTGAACCACTTTTCTCCTTGCCTGGGTAATTCTGTTGCTTCTACAATGAAAGCCTCTGTAATGGTGAATTTAACATCTCCTATTTCGACCTCTGCTCCATTGAAGGACCGTGCAAATGTTTTAGTCACCTCTTTGTGAAAACCATTGAATTTTTCTAAAAATTGCAACCACCCAGCCTGCTGTAGCATTTCTCTGATTTGTGGATAGCCTTCCAAGTACTTGGTTCCAACTGGTTCAGTTCTTACTATGAGACCCATAACTTATCTTTTCAACCTTCAAATTGCTGCTCCTCTGTTCACGGTGAAAAATGACTATTAAAGAGATGTTTTTACTCCACAGATGTTTCCTCTGTTTTACAGACTGGAATGGCTAAGAATTGGCTGTGGAAATCTGCTCACGGTGAAAATGGCTGTTAAAGAGATGTTTTTACTCCACAGGTGTTTCCTCTGTTTTACAGACCGGAATGGCTAAGATGTGGCTGCGGAAAGAAATGATATGGAGTAGTTATGAAATGAGTATAATGCGGTGAGGGTGATTCACACGGATTAATGAGTTGAGAGTTATCACGGAAGAAAAGACCGCGGAGATATTTTGTGAGAAATTAAAAATCATCATTAAATACTTTGGCCTAGTGACATGACTGATCAAATCACTTTAGTATTTAACCGTTAAGTTTTAAATGATGATCGGATATGGCAAGATGGAAGGGATTTTCTCCAAAGTTTTTATGATAAGTTTGATAGGCATGATCAACACGACTAATTAAAATAACCTTTTTGAATCATATATGACTTAACTATGCTAAAATTTCATGATCTGTCACCATAATAATTTCATAACTTTTACCTTAGCCTTTCCTTTGATTTTTTTTTTTTCTTTTGGTTTTGATATGCCTTGTCCTCCTTTAAAAGTCAATGGTCTTCAGTCCTCATAATTCCTTTGATTTTTCTTGTTGTCTTGGATATGCAGGATCAATTTGCTGCTCAATCAAGTGATTACTGGATAGTGCCTTCAGGATCTCTGGCTGCAGAATGTCTGAGTAGCTGCAGAATGTCTGCCTAGCTGCAGAATGTCTGACTGATTGCAGAATGTACCTGTAGAAGTCTTAAAACATGGAATGGAAAGGTTTGAAGCATGAATGGAATGTTTGTATGAAATGAGTAAAAAAATGGATAATGAAGTATGGTGTAATGGAGTATGAGTGAAATGAATAATGGAATGAAATGAATCACAATTATGAAGTGGAGTGAAGTATGGAAAATGACTTGCAACTTATGATCTGTATTATTCAATTGCAGAAAGAAATCACTCTTAAAACTCTGATATGAAAATGAGGTGGACCATGGAATGAAATGAATGAAGTATGGAGTGAAGTGGTGTATGGATGAATGGAATGAAATGAAGTATGGATGAATGGAATTAAATGAATCATAAGTGAAATATGGGTTTGCACTTATGATTTTGTAATAGCTACTTGCAGAAAAAGAACAAATTTGAAAAGCTAGAGTGTTAGAAAGATTTTGATTTTCACTCTATCTTTTCTGTATAAACATGCTAATCAGTGATTAGTTTTCATGTTTATACTTTTTTTTTTTATGCTTTTGAATTCAGAAAATTCAACTAAGTTGATGAAGAAAAAAAATTCTTCTTCATTAACTTCACATCACTGTTTTCCTGAAATCTCTTGACAAATTCTTCTCTTGAAAGTGGCTTGTGATACAGCTTCAATCTATGACCATTTACAAGAAAAGTGACCTTCTCTTCATCTATTGTCCTGATTTTTATTGCTCCATTGTCAAAAATTCTCATAATTTCATATGGTCCAAGCCAATGTGTTTGGAATTTACCTTGAAAATATTTGAACCTTGAATCAAACAAGAGAGCCCAGTCACCTTCTTTGAACTTCTTTTCCTTGATATACTTATCATGCCATCTAGTCCTTTGCTGTTGGACTATACTTGTTTTCTGAACTGCATCTTGTCTGATCTCATCCAATTCATTAATCTGCTCCAATCTGTGCTTTTGTGCCTCTGTTAGATCAAGTCCTAGCTGAACTGCCATTGTGAAAGTTTGAATCTGGAACTCTATGGGAAACAATACTTGCTTTCCATAAACAAGTTCATAAGGAGTATGGCCTGTTGTGCTCCTCCATGTAGTTCTATAGGCCCATAAGGCTTTAGGAAGCCTATCTGCCCAATCTCTTCTATGCAAATGAACAGTCTTCATTAGGATCCCTTGAATGACCTTATTAGTAGATTCCACTCGACCATTTTCTTGTGGATTATAGGGAGTAGATTTTCTGTGTCTAATTTTGTACCTCTCCAATATTTGTTCCACTAGCTTTGATGTAAATTGAGCTCCTTGATCTGTAACAATTTCCCTTGGGACACCAAAACGAGTAAAAATATCCTCAAAAAGAAAATTAACTATAGATGCTTTAGTAGCAGAAAGTAATGGCTTGGCCTCTACCCATTTGGTAACATAATCAGTGCAAACTAATATATATTTCTTTTGTCTTGATGGAGGACTAATAGGTCCTAAAAAATATAAAGCCCATTTTTCAAAAGGTTCAATATGTACCTGAGGCTGCAATGGAATCTCACCTGAAGGAGAAGGTTTCCCTACCCTTTGGCAACTGTCACACCTTCTAACATACTCTTTAGTATCTTTAAAAAGGGATGGCCAATAATATCCTAAATTAAGGATCTTATAAGTTGTTATTTTATCAGAAAAGTGTCTGCAACAAGGTTCATCATGACATGCCTTGAGGATCTCAGGCATCTCATCTTCCCGAACACATCTCCTAATGATAAAATCTGGACCTGTTTTGTATAAATCATTAGCAACCCATGAATATTTTGCACTGTCATAAATGATATTTCTTTTGTTTCTTGCATTCATTATTGAAGGAAATTTCCTCGAAACTAAATAATTAGCAATGTCAGCAAACCAAGGAGTTTGAGTAGAAATTGCAAAAAGATATTCATCGGGGAATTGATCTTCAACTGGAGTATTGTCTTTTATGTTTTGGAGTCTAGATAGGAAATCAGCTATTGTGTTTTGTTTTCCAGGCCTATCTAGAATGGTAATGTTGAATTCTTGTAAAATCAATAACCATCTTATGACTTTGCCATTAGTAATTGATTTGTTCATTAGATATCTAATTGCAGAGTGATCTGTGTGAACAAAAGTTTTATAGCCTGTTATATAGTGTCTGAATTTGTTTATGGCATGAACAACAGCTAAAAACTCTTTTTCAGTTACAGTATAGTTTAACTCTAAAGGATTCAAATTTTTACTGGTATAGTAGATGGCATATGGAATCAAGTCTTTTTGTCCCAGTACTGCTCCTAGAGCTGTATCCGAGGCATCTATTGAAATATGAAAAGATAACTTCCAGTTAGGTCCCCTTAAAATAGGTGCTTCAAAGATTTTTGTTTTCAGGGTCTTAAAGGCGAACTGGCAATCAGGATTCCACTTGAATTCACAGTCTTTGGTAAGTAATTTGAAAAGTGGAGATGCTATCTTGGTGAAGTTTTCTATAAACCTTCGATAATATCCTATGAATCCTAGAAAACTCCTAACATATTTTTGAAAACTTGGAATAGATAAGTTAGAGATGACTTCAACTTTTGACTCATCAACTCTAATCCCATCCCCTGAAATGTGATGTCCTAAAACTATTCCTTCAGTAAACATCATAAAACACTTCTCATGAATAAGTGAAAGATTTGATTCTTTACATCTCTTTAAAACTTTTTCCAAGTTTGTTCAGGCTTCTTCAAATGTGTTTCCATAAACTATGAAATCATCCATATATACCTCTACACAATCATGTATTAGATCTGAAAAGATTCCTAGTACTGCCCTTTGAAATGTTGTGGGTGCATTGCATAGCCCAAATGGCAATACTCAGTAAGCATAGGTACCCCAAGGACAGGTAAATGTGGTTTTGTCTTGATCTTCAAGTGCTACTTGAATTCGGTTATAACCACTAAACCCATCTAGAAATGAAAATTACTTTTTGCCAGCTAATGTATCTAACACCTGATCTATGAAAGGTAAGGGAAAATGATCTTTAAGAGTAGCTTTGTTTAATTCCCGGTAGTCAATACATACCCTCCATTTACCATTTTTCTTTGGCACAATTACCAAAGGAGAAACCCACTGACTATCTGAAATGGGATAGATAAAGTTAACATTTAACGATTTATGCAATTCTTCCTTAACAATCTCCCTAAGATTTGGATTCAAATGTCTTTGAGGTTGTCTGATTGGTTTACAATTTTCCTCTATATAGATGTGATGAGTGCAAGTCTTGGGGCTTATCCCTTTCATATCAGTGTACTCCCATGCATATGCAGAAGAATGTCTCTGTAATATCTTGACTAGCTCTTCTTGTTGAGATTTCTCTAGGTTCTTGTTTATGTTTAAAGTTTTGCTTGGAAATATCTCAATTGTAGAGCTGCCAAATTTATCCATGGAATAGAGAGACATCTGTCTTGATGATAAAAAATCAATGTTGGATTCTTCTTGAAATTTTTCATGTTTGTATTCCGAAGAGGATTCAAAGTTTTCTAAGGTATTCAAAATTTGGCTATCTTCACTAATTTCTGAAATTGTGAAGAGAGGTTGTAAGTCTTCTTCATCCTCTATCCATTGAGTATCATCTAATTCTGTAATTGTTCTTGCTGGAGGATACAAATTAAATTTCTTGGTTGAACTACCATCAGAGATGTACATATCACCGGATCTACAACTAATGAAAGCATCAGCTGTAGCTAACCAAGGTCTTCCTAATATAATAGGATGCCCTCCTAGATTATTCTTAAGAGTTAGGATCATAAAATCCACAGGATACTCCCAAGAATCTAGGGACACTGGAATGTCTTCTATTACCCCATCAGGTTTGATCATAGATCTGTCTGCTAATTGTAATAATGTGGGTGTAAAAGGAAGATTAGGAAGTTTTAGTTTATCCATGATTTGTCTAATGTGTTGATACTGATTGTCATCTAATAGTATAAGTGTTTGGATCTCAATTCATCATGAATTTTTAATAAACTGATTTGGTCTAGATACTTGGAATAGCCATTCAACACCATGATATCTCTGCTATTTTTCTTGTCAATTTCTTGAATTTTTCTTTATCTCTTATTCTTTTATCTTGTTTTCTTCATACTTAACTTCTTTACTGTTTTTGTTATGATTTACCTCTTCCTCTTTGTTACTTGTAATAATGGACTTTAATATGTCGATTTTCAAATTAGAATGAGAAACTTATAACAGTACCTTGATTTGTTTTTCTATACCCTATCAACTGTAATATTTTTATATGGCGGGATGTTGATGGCTGCTCTAATATAGGAGTTGAAATTATTGGTTCTTTTTGTTTTGATTTTTCAATGTTTGAGTCTTGGAAAGTTGTGTTCTCTTCAAGACTTTTATTTAACCATAGAGAATCTTCCTCAGAATTGTCTTGCTCTTGTATGATTACAGAAGGTTTCCTTTTTTCAAGTATTCTTCAAGACCTAGGTTGAACATCACTAAGGTCCAAAGGAGTGATCAAATAAGTTGGAAATTGTTGGCCTTCTATCATGTATGTGTTATGAGGATTTTTATTGTTGGGGTTTGGTATGGGTTGGGCAGGCAAATGATTTGTTTTATGAGGAAATGGTAATGGAAGTGGTTGATTTTGATGTTGTGGATTTTGAGGATTTTGTTGAAAATTTTGTTGAGGAGGGAAATGTGGATATGGTGGATATTGGTAATACTGAGAGTATCTTCCATAGGGATTTTGTGCTCCTTGCGCCCAAGTTTGTGATTGATTTTGAAATTGGGGCCAAGGTTGCTGCCAAGATTTCCATTTTGGTGGGGGTTGATTATACAACTGATCATGAAATCCTTGTGTTTGAGGTCCTTGCCAAGGCCTCCTGGAGACAAAATTGAGAGATTCTATGAAACTTGTAGGAGTTTCTTCTTGAAAGACAGCTTTAAGACTAGGAAGTGAAGGACAACTCTTGGTCTCATGTTTTTCTGAACAAATTACACAAGTCTCTACAACTTTTTCATCCAAAGGGCACTCTCTCAAGGCATGTTTCTTTCTACATTTGGGACAAAATATTGCTAAGGCATCAGATTCAGTTTTTTGCTTGTTTTGCAACTTAAGGGTGTCTATTTGTTCACTAAGACTCCCTAAGATATCAGATTTTAATTCATCAAGCATATGTCCTATTTCTGCCCTACTTACTATCCCAGAAGCAGACTTACTTGCCCTTGCAAGAGCAGAGTCTCTAGGTCCTTTTACTGTTTTAGATTTCCCTCTTGAAAGGTTGATACATAATTCAGCTATTTCAGGTAATGTGAGCTGAGATATATCCCCTTTTCCCATCATGTTAAGGATATCTAACCATTCATCCCTAATTTTCTTCAACAAGAGAGCTTTCAAGGTGTCTTGGTCTAAGTTTTCCATTTTTGCTCTTTTAATGTTGTAGTTAAATCTCTCCAACAAATCTTCCAAATTTTCATCCTCTTTTTGTAGCATTTTAAACACTTCCTCCTTATGGTTGACTGGCATACAGTAATCCAAATACCTCTCTAGAAATGCTTGTTTCATGTCTTCCCATGTCCTAATAGAATTGTTGATCAAACTCATAAACCACTTCAATGCTGCTCCTTTCAATGTTGAAGGAAATAGTTTAAGTTTTTGAGCATCTTGTAAGTAGTCATAGGTTCTACATAGGACTTCAAATTCAAATAGGAAGGTTTCAGGATCTTCAGTTTTAATTCCATAAAATTTTGGAAGGACAGAGGGTGAAATGTTTTTCATAGTTGTATTAGTTTCTTCATCTACTATAGGAAACCCAAAAGAGCTTCCCATTTCTCTTCTACCTCTTCCTCTGCCTCCTTCTCTTTTTGCACCTCTACCTCCTTCTCCTCTACCTCTACCTATACCCCCTCCAAATAGTGTGTGTTATCCATTAAAAACTCCTCCTCCCCCTTCTTCTGTCATATTTTATTCTTCTGTGGATGTTGAAAGGTTTAAGTCCCTAGCAGGGGTTCCTGAATCTTCTTCCAAGATAGGTTCAGTGGGTAAAGTGGAAGGTATTTCTGATGGAATATTTGATCTTAAGTCCTCTGGAAGTCTAGGATCAGTAAAGGATGGAATGTGGGTTTGATTTGGAGGTGTACTGGCTCTTGGTCTTGGTGAAACAAGTGGTGTTCTAGGAATCAAGCTTCTGCTTCTTATGAATCTACCCCTTGAGTCTCTTTCTCTACGCATGTCATTGTTTTTGGGAGGTAAGAAACAAGGCTACCTAGTTACACTTCCCCAGAAACAGCGCCAAAATTTTGTGCTCAACTTAGTGTTCCTAAATTGAGGTCATAAATTATCAACCAGGGTCAGTAAACTGCTGAAGTGAGGTGCACTATATGTGCCTAGGTGTCTGTTTCTCACTACATTGCGTTTAGTGTTTTTATGATGTTTTTGGTTTTGTGGTTTTATGTTAAGAAGGAAAAGAACTAAATGTTGAAAAATAACAATTGTTGGTCACACTAAAAACAGAGAAAAACCTATACTAAAGAACAGAAAATGCAAAGTTTGATAATGACTCATAGCAAGAAAATAAATCACAACATGAACTCAATAACTCATAACATAAACTCATCCAATTCATTCATTATAAATATGTTGGAATAGCTTGAGAAAAGGACAAATTTAGTACAAATTAGGTTCTCCTACGTAAACAACCATCTTACGATATTACAAAGAATCTCATCCATGGATAAAAGTTTATTGGAACACAATTGGAAAAAGACTATTTGTAGCACAATAATATTTCTACTCTGAATTAACTTGTCATGCTAAGATCAATCCATTTTGCAGCTCCTCTTGTCACTACTAAGCCTTATTCGAAAGTTAGAGATTTTCTAAAATAGTTTTTTTTGGAAAAAAGGCTTAATTGTGAAATTGCAAAGGATTGCAGAAAAATCAAGGCCTCAAACTGATATCACTAACTCATTCTTGTCCATATGATGATGCATTAATAGAAATTTAGAACAAGATTAGTTTGTAAACAATGAAGGCCGTGAAGTCTAATTTTGACAGTTAATACAACTTAAATAACAATGGATAACACTGAACTAGAATGCAATTGATCAAGCTTGAAACACAGTGTTCACAACTAAACTAGAATGCTTTTAGCCTAACTTTGAAATACAGTGAACTGGAACTAAACTAGAATGTCACTAATCTAACTTAAAGTACAGTGAACAGAGTTATACTAGAGTGCCATTATCAAACTTGAAACACAGTGACAGAATTAAACTAGAGTGACATCTACCTCCGGAGTACTACAACTAGACTAAAGATGCAACTAATCACTAAAATGTTTTAGCTCTGTCTCATTCGGAATTAGTGGTATTTTGGAATAATTTATGGAACAGGACTGGCTGCAACATGTTATGTAAATGAGCATGAAAACATACAATTCAAAAAAACACAACAAAGCTCCAAAACACCACAGCTATGTCTCATCTAGAGTTAGTGATATTTTGGAAGAGTTTATAAGATCACGACTAGCTATAACAACTGATGTAATTGAGCACAAAATCATAAAGTTCAGAGAAATGCAACTAACTCCTAAATACTACAGTTATATCCCATCTAATGTGAGTGGTATTTTGGAAGATTTTGTAAGGATAAGACTAACTGTGGCATCTGCTGCAAGTAAGTATAAAAACACAAAGTTCGGAAAATTGATTAAACTAAGAATGAAACAAGGCTAAGTTACTTATCTAAACCATATGAAAAAAGCTTCTCAGGTAGCAGGGGCCCTCTACCACTGGATTAGCACGCAAATCTACTCAATATTGACTCAGGTCTTGCAATAAAGTGATGCTTCTTTCATTAAAGGAGAAATTCTTCAAAATAGAGTATTTACGGTCTTCTGAGATCTAGCAATAAAACATAAATATAGCTAACTGTTTCTCGGTCTCCCGAGCCATAGTTATAACAAAATTACATAACTGTCTTTGAGATAAAACAGGAATAATTGCCTTTCCAAACTAAAATCAAACTAGGACTCTGGTGGTGGCCTCGTGCTATGATTAAGGATATTTGTACAGTCCTTGTCCTATTAGAAGTCTGTCTCCTAGTTTTGGTTTCCCACGTGCATAACCACCTGTAGACTCGAGCTCAGACTTCGTGGAGAGCAAGAAATGATGGGGGAGTGATGTGGAGTACGACTATATGCATTTTTCCTTGAGGTGACCCCTGGAACCTACGTAAACATGAGAACGGATGTGGAATAGGCGACTGGCTACAGAATGACTGTGTTCTGTAGCCGAGTCTAGTAAAAAATTGCTACAATAACAAAATCATGAAAACATAGCAAGTTAGTCATTATATACATTCTTAAATTAATCCTAATAAATCCTATTGATCATTTAAACCTGTAATTGATGAGGGACGAAGAAAATGAAGTGAAATGTGGTGGAAAAGAAGGACATCTTTGGGGCTCAACAACAGGTTCTAGACGACAGGAGATGTGTTTCAAAAAACCAAGAGAGTTTTTTATTCAAGAAATCATGTCCTACAAAAAAATACTTAAGTTTCACAAAATACATCATGGAATAGGAGATATAGGCTCTGTCCCAAGACCTATTGTTCAGGAAAAAACAGGAAAAACCAATAGGCCAACCTATTGCAAATGAAGAAGGGACCTCAAGAAGGCTAGAATGACTCTGTTTTCCAAGTGATATGATGAAATAAAATTGATTTTGAGATTTTAGCACATTTACAATTTTCATTTTGGAAAATTTTGGACAAAACTGCTCACTTAGTAGCTTCGTAGCGCAAACAGTGTAAAAAGGGAGAAAAGCGCTACGAAACTGATGTAGCAGCTTTTCTTGCCCTTTTTCATCACATGTTGGGGGGTAAAAATATGAATTAAGGTTTGAAATTTCTAAGGAGGATATATATAAAGGTAATCAAGATTATTTTTAAGGAAAGAAGTCAATATTTTGAAGAAAAAAGGGTTAAAGGGCAGTGCTATGAAACTGTCTTGTTTTCGCAGCATAGTCTATTTTCAGCTCATTTGAATAGTTTGATGATGGTTTTGGATAGATAGAGTCTAGGGAGGAGTTTTTTCATGTGTTAATTGAACTTCCAACAAAAAAGGACCACTAAATGAAGAGTACATGATGGTCATAATGTTCAATTAATGTAAAAGACCATATGCCTAAAAAACACGGTTTGGTTTCCTGCTTTTGAGGAGGTCAGCAAAGTGGTCATGAAGAGCTCAAGCCCATCATCCAAATTCGACCATGTGATGACATACTTGTCAATGATGTGATTTAAAGTAGATAAGGTTGTTAGGATAAGTTTATTAAAGATAGTAATAAGGAGTTTAAGTGCTAGTTGAAATAGGACTATCAAGTAGGATAGGTGTCTGTTTGTCATAAATTTCATGTTTTATGGTTGTGCAAGGTGTTATTAGTTATAAATTTGATGTATCTAGCCTAATAGGAGATCATCTGATGTTGTAAGAGGTCTATTAAAGTCCAAGATGTTGAATTAGAAAAGGGTTGGAGACTTTTTTGCAAAACTGGTGCATATTGTAAAAAGACTATTTCAGCTAATGCAGAGAGCTTCTACTTGACCAACTTGAGATTCAGAAGGGGTTTTTAGTGTTTTCCTATTCTATTATTGTTTCTTATATATCTTATTTTCAGTGGTGTTCATATATATTACTCATAAGTCATCTTTAGATGCTCTAACTTCCTTTATAAATGGACTGACTGTGTTTTTACATGTTTCAAGTGTATGTCTCATGACTAAAAACCCTATTATGCCTCAAATTCCATGTCAATTAGATTCACTAATTTTCTGAGATTGCTTTGACTCCATAAGCCCAATATATACATGCTAATGTTGGTTTCAACCTACAGGTTTGAAATTTTTATCTAAGCAGACCACTTTGTAAATCTTTGGATTGACTGATATATACAATAAAATACAACTTTTCTTCACCTAAGATTCTTAGTGTATTGTCAATGAGCTTTATGCCCTATCTTTGAAATGTTTCTCTTCCATAGCCTTGATGTCTCATTACTCAAAATTCATGTATTACATGCTTCGAATTCCTTTGAACTTTCAAGTTATTTGGATTTTCTTGAATAGCTTCCACTAGAATAGCTATTGTTATATTTATCTCTGTCACTGACTCCATAGCCCAATGGTAGCAAGCCTCCATCTTTTCAACCTGTAAACATACAAAATAAAAACACATAGAGTTAGCCATCTATCTACATCTTTACTCAATATCATTAACCTTTGAGAGAGCCCTCTCAGGTTGAGGAGGCTAAGCCTTAATCAAAAGATTGGTTTGAAAGAGTTACACTGAAGTTGTCTGATCAGCAGCCAATCAGGTACAATTTTGGTGATAACACTACCAGGAAATCCAAGGCATAAAATATGCAGGACTGAAGATTCCAGGGTAAGAAGCCAAAGACTTCTTAAAGGGCATCCACAACAGGAGAAATGCAACATGCTTGGGTTTACAAAGAGTATCCGTGGTTTCATGAAAAATTATTTGTAAGGTGCTGACCAGCAAAAGAGCTATGCACAGGATCATGAAGACAATGGTACATAAGCACAACTGTGCACAAATCAAGGATTCACTAAAAAAGAAATTAGAGTGAAAGGCCTCCTTGGTGACTGTAGGCAGATATTAAAAGATGATGTCAGGAAATAACTTATAAATTTTGTTAAAGCTAGTATTGTTCCACTACACCACAGGGATACATTTACAGTCAATATCCATGCAGAAGGTGAAAAGGAACAGAGATGTATAATTTTAATGTGTAAAACTGGAGAAACCAAGAAGATAATTAGTTTACTGAGTAAATGACTAAAAAATCCAAGAATCCAAAAAAATTCTGACAAAGAAAACAAGACACTGTATTAGGGAACCTGCAATAAACAAAAGTGGCCAAAGGAAAAGGTGTGCCTGGAATCATCCAACAAAGGTAAATTTTTTTAAAAAAAACCTCCTGCACAAGAGAAAGGGAAATATCAGTAAAGGTAAAAAGGGGAAAACCAAAAATAAACCTTAATAAAGTGGGTTTTTTATCTTTAATTTTTCAAAGGTATAAAAACAACCCAAGCAACATCTCCCAAACACCATTTGTTCATTTGCAAAAAAAGGTGGAAATTTTCGATTTTTCAGGTCCTCTAACAGAGTTTTTGGGCAAAAGTTGGTTGCACTGCGCTCCTGAGAAACTGCGCTACGCGCCTATGCACACTGCCAGTGCATTTCTCCAAAGGGCACTGTGCTCCTGTACAACAGCGCTACGCGCCTGTAGAAACAACACCGTGTAGTCTCCGCCTGGAGGACCCGACAACCCATGCAGGGTCTACCGTTGGGTTTTGTGCTACGCTCCTACCCCTTCAACAACGGCCCATGGGAACACGACACTGCGTGCAAAGGCGGTGTACTGTGCTCCGGGTCGTTCAACGCTTGCCCAGAAGGACTTGACTGGTCGTTCAGAAACCTCGACCACGTGCAGAGGCACGCTGCACTCCTGCACATTCACAGGCGCCTGACATACGTGCAAGAGCTTCCTGTGCTGCGCTCATGAGCATTCATCACTTGCCCAAGAGACACCTGACGGATGTGCAAGAGGTGCCCTTGCTGCGTTCCTATGCATTCATGGCCTGCCCAACCCTATGTGGAGAGGATGCCCAACTACTTTGTGCAGAAGTCACCCGACTTGCCCCTGATGTTTTTTTGAGCTTGTTGCTTCAGCTGTGCGAATATTTGAGAGGTATTTAAGCTTTTTCCACCTTTTCCTATTTTTCTAAAGGTAGGATTATAAATAAAATTCAAGGGTGAATCTAGAAAAGGAATTAAAATCCTAAAGCAAATACTTGGTCTCCACACTGCTGAGCCTTGACATCATTCCAACCTCGCCATCTCACTCACCATCTTCACGTCATTCCAAAAACAGTGTCAATTATTTTTAAAAGGGTCTTAAGGCAGGGGTGAAGGATAGAATGCCTAGAGAGGGCATTATTGACAATGGCGAGAGGAACCAAAGGCCTAAAGAGCAGCAGAGGAAGGGTGGGAAAGCAAATAGGTTTGAACCTATAAACACTAAAGAATTGTCAGCCTCTCCTACTATGGTTTCATATTTCCAAGAAGTAGGATTCTATGAGTTCTGTGAGAAAGTGCAGAAGGTCCAAAGCCACCCTTAGTTGACCAAACTTTTTGTCCTTAACCTCCATGACCACCAAGTACATTTAGCTGGAGTAAATTTTGATCTCACCACCAATGCAATCTCTATGGCCACTAGAATACCTTGCATGGGCGAAAAATGGTTCAAAAAAGTGTATCTGGACCTCAACCATTATCATCCCTTCCTAAAACCAAGTTGCCAAGTTGATTGCAAAACCATTTTCCCCTTTTCTCATTTGCTGGACATATATGCTGTTTTAATGAAGATCATTATGAAGTTATTCACCAGTGAGGGTAGGTTTTCTAGGGTCTATTCCTACCACATAAGAATACTCATGCATTTTAATAAGGCCAAACTACTCCATTTACCCTGCTACCTTTGTAAAAGTATTGAGAAAATGTCATCCATTGTGCAAAATAGGCCTCCCTCCCAACAAATGTCAAGTCTTTTCCACATTCCCTCATCAAAATGATTGTCTTACACCAATCGCAGCAACAAGGCATCCCATGGGAATTTTTCATCACCCATGGTGTTTTCACAAACCCAGAGCCTCTTCCTCTGCAAAGTTTACCGTCATCATCTCAAATTCCTCCTCCTACACCTCCATCACCCTCCACTGACCATGATTCATCCTCTTCACATGAATCCTCTCCCAAAACAAACCTCCCTCTCTCGCCTTCCCCTAAGTCCTCAGAACATGAAGAAAGCAATGACAAGGAAGACAATTATAGTCAAGGAGAAGAAACAAGTGATGAAAAGGAGGAAAGTAAAAGTGAAGAAAGTGAAAATGATGAAGAAGATACTAAAGACAATGAAGAGTCATTTGAAAGTAGTGAAGAATAAAAAGAAGGACAAGGCAGTGAGCTAGGTAAAGATTAAGAAATAGATGAAAACCTAGAAACAAAAGAATATTTTGAGGAACAAAATAGTCAAGGTGAAAGAGAAAACGATGAGCCTAATGATAGTGATAAAATGGACACTGGAAAAGATGGAGATAGCAGCCAAGAAACAAAGGCAGATTTAGAAGAAGAAGACAATATGCATGATAGTAAGGAACATTCAAACAGTGAAGAAGGTACAAATGCAAGTAGTGATACAAAGGCAAATCTTGAAAGTGAACACAGTGGGTCAAATAATGAAGAGGGGGACAATCATGAAGAGGAGAATGCATCAAGCCATGATGAGGACACCTCTAATCATGACAACACAGAAAATGAAAATGAAAATGATAATGATGTAAGTATGGAAGATGACAGTGTAGAGGACATGGAAGAAGATAACAATCATGAAAATCTTGGCAGTGATGCTAGCATGAGAGAAAGTGAAAATGTATCTCAAAAAGGTAGTCAAGGGCAAAGTGAGGAAGACATACATGCATAAATCATCAATGATTAGAAAAATAGCCCTAAGGTCACCAACGATTAAGGTATTCAAGTGAAACACGTTAAAACTTGTAATATCACTTACCAAAGAGGATCAAGGAAAGTGTTTGATGCCTCTAAGAGGTAAGGGGCCTTTCCATATACTTTAGCTCAACCATTGGACAAAGGTAAGAAAAATTTGAAAGAATAAGAGGTAGATCATGAAAAAGAAAGAGAGTTTGAAATCATTCACATAAACAGTGATGATGAGAATGAAACAAGAATTTCAAACTCTCTCCTCCAAGATAGGAATGCACAAATCAAGGGCTTGGAGGCTAAATTAGAAAGAGAAAAGGATGTCATTCACTTTTATAAAATGCAAAACAAGCAAATGAGTGCCCAACAAGCCATCCATGAAACAAGAACACTCAGGTACTAGAAAGAGGCTCAAAGGGAACAGATGAAGTTGGCAGAATTCATGGGCACTTATGAGGAGAGTAGTGGTGAGGAGGGTCAAACTAGAAGGAGACCTAGAACTATGGGTCTTAGGAAAGCATTGGCAAAGCAGAGAGAAGAGGAATTAGCCCAAGCGGAACAACTTTCTCTCCAAGAACTCCTTGCACTAGAAATTGAACATGATATGGAATCATGGCTTGAGAGGGCTAACACACACATTGAGGCCAAGTTGGAGAAGGCCAATAGAGACTTGGATCTACAGAGAAGGATGGCTAAACATTATGCTCAAAGAGAGCAATTTGCAAGGCAAGAAATTAAAAAGGACAAAATGGAGATCCAAGCACAAAAGGAGGAAAAATACCAAGCTAGCCTTCGTATTTTGGCTCAAGCTTCTCTACAAGTCTCCCAGGACCCATGAGGCACCTGCCTACCAAATTTGGGAGAAATTGAACAAGTTTTTGTTTTTTGCAAATTTTGAGGCTAGGAGCGTAGCACCCCTGGTGCTACGCTCTTTTTCAGGGCATCTTTCAGAGAAATTCCTTTCATTTTTAGATTCCTCATCATGAGAGGAGCATGCTTACCAATTTTCAGCTCAATTGGAGTTGTTTTGGTCCCCCAAAAGGGTCAAAACACTAATTTTTTCACCATTTTGCCCACTTTTCAGAGCATGTGCTGTGCTCCTACCAGTATTGGAATTTTCACTTTTTGGATAGGTTTCTTGTGTCATATTGAAGAAAAAATGGTATATCTAGAAATTATATTTTAAGGGCTTTCCAACGAGCCATCACGGAGCCTTTTCTAACTTCGGGAACGCTTTCAAAACACGGTTGTAAGGAGACCCATTTTTTCTGTTCATGTGCCGTGCTCCTGGCATGCAAATTCAAATTTGACACATAGTGCTAGGCTCTTGTGGTTGACAGGTCAGAATGTGCATTTGGAAAGTTTTTGTAGGCTTGTCAGAGCCTAAAGGTCAATTTAATTGCTAAAAATGGCCAGAAAGATATTTATTTTAGATATTTTTGTGCCTTGGGCCTTGCAAGGCCTCAAGGAAAATATAGATACTTCTGATTGGCCAATAGTGTTCTAGATGCTATATTAGGTTTTCCTCCTCCTTGATTGTTACATAAGGCATGAGGATTCATTGTAACATTGGGCTTTTGATGTGTTTAAGAGAAATACATGGTTTTCAGAAGTTGAAGAACAATCTAGTGTTGTGGAGCTTGTGGATGATTTGCCTTGGTTGATAATGATGAAGGCTTGCTTGCAAGATTCCTGAGTTTAGTTAATGGTGAAGTATCTCTTATTTTTTCATTTTTTTCTTGTTTTTCATATGTCCATATTTCTATATTGCAATAGCTCAGAAGAATATAGGATGAGAAATGTTGTTAGAGGCACCTCAGTCCTCCTGTTTGCTATTGTCTTCATGTTTTCTTCTGCTGGGTTAGTTTAAGGAATTATTAGTTGCTCCTTATGCCCACCTAAGCTTGTCTATTTCATTATTGGATTAATATGCTAGTTTACAAACATGATTCATGGTGAGTCCTGCTTGTTTGATGCTATCTAAACTCTGTCCTGAAATATCTCTTTGATGTATTGATTGATTAGGTTAAGCCAAAGAGGTCTTGTTTCGATCTTGCCCTTTGTATATTCTTATCAGTTTGCTTCAAAGTTATTTATAGTTTAATGAATGATGTTTAGGAGTTCCCTCTTCATTTATTAATTCTATTTGTCTCTCATATGTTTTCAAATCTTGAAAGTAGAATAATTGAAGTTAGATAAGTTGTCTTACTTCATTTTCTCCACTGGATTGTATATCTTGAATGTGTATTTGTTTAAAAGTATTGTTATTGAGTAAATGGTGTGCCCTACCTCATGACTATTATATTTTTCTTATTAGTATTCAATATCTCTCTGTTCATAGGTATTTGACAAAGGATTCTTAGTTTCCCTTTTCCCTACCTTAGTTCCCAAACTTAATGTCCATTTCACCTCACACAAAATTTAAAGATCCATTAACTACACTAGATTTTCCCTGTGATGTACCCCGATTCATTATCAAGATGTCAATGAATTCATAGAATCCATAGCCCAATTGATTTGATAACCTCTCACTCCACCTATCCTACTTGATCATCCTATCCCAACCAAAACAAATAACAAACCTACATTTAACAACTAGCCTAAAATTAAACACTTAAAGAGAACAAGTTCACATCCTTCGCACAATAAAGAGAGCCCTCTTTGAGTCCAGGAAGGCTGGGTCCTAGGTGTAATGTTCCTAAATTAGCTAAGCTAATTGGAACATTAGAATTTTGTTTTATTTTTCATGTTTATGAATAATAGAATAATGGAGGACATGCAACACTCCTTAGATCTAAAAATAAATACATGCTCAATGTGAACAGGATTAAATATGAGCTGGTTGCATAAAAAACCACTTGTGTATGAACAAGGCTAAGCTATTTGACTGGGTCAACAAGACCAAATCACAAGGCAGTCCAGGTGCATTGAACCTCCTAGGTGACTTGCACAGTTCTAGAAGGAGCTTCTAAATGTGAAAGGGGCTAATTCAAGTGAAGTGGTTTAGGGTTTTTCACTTCCTCATTTTATAAAAGGGGGGAATAGGACTCAAGAAAGTGTTGTTGATGATTTGTTGTTGCTTGAGCAACTCGAGTTCTCTTGGCTGGTTAGCCAAAGGGAAGAGGGATTCATGTTTAGGAATCCTCTCTCCTTCCATGGAATAGCTCTTTGGAGGAGGATGTGCTGCATTGATCCACTATTCGGCATTTGGCCAAGCTTCTACTTCCAACTACAATTCAGATCCTGTTTAGGGTTTGATTGCTTTTGTATGCTGCAGCAAGTGGGATTTAGATCTTTTCAGATCTAAAGCATTTTAGTACTTCTTTTCAGTGGAGGAGGGTTTCTAATCCATTGGAGAGCTGTATTGAATGATTTGAGCTTCATTTCAGATCTTGGCATCAGTCCAATGTGTTATTCATGGTATACTGCGTAGTTCCTTCCCTAGATCTGCGTTATTGCTAAAGGAGCAGCGTTGCAGGGTTTTTGGCATCATTTTGGAGCTAGATCTCTGATGTGAAGGAAGCCTCCTTGCATCAAGGGTGATCCATGGATTGACCAACCAATCCATGTCTATTTCAGATATGAAACAATCACTAAATTTTTTTCTTCAGAATTTCTGAATCATGCTGCAATAAAATTCAGATCTGCTCCGACATTTTCATGTATTGCTGAAATCCCCAAGGGGAATGAAATAAAGAGCCTATTGGACATTTTGATTTGTTATAGATATATGTTTTTATGTAAATATCAGTTGTAGATATTTAACTTAATGAAAATAAGCTTCAGCCTTCTGTAATTAATGTTGAAGGGTTTCTGGGTCATTCTCTTGTGTTGCAGCACCTCAATCTTGAGGGATTTTCTATGTAAAACTATTGTTTATTATTTCTTAATGCTCATGCCATGTTATTGAAATTATTTTTGATTTTTCATAATTTTTTACATCTTACACCTTCAGAAAATCGCTTCCCTTGATTCAGTAAATTTCTGCATCTTCCAAGTCATGGGAAATCAGGGTTTTTCTTGACTAGTCGGGAAGGAGGAACTGTTTAACTTAGCTAGAATTATTTTTTTGAGGTGAAATTAGACATGTAAATCCACTGTGATCTAATATAACATATACCAGAGCCATGACCCTTATTTTTACGCATATTTCTGAATACACTCATTTTAGGGCCAAAATCATCACTTTTCCCTACCTTTTTGCCCATAAAAGCTGAGTAAAGGTTGTTGTAGTATTTGGAATGGGTTTATGAGTGTTTTTAAAAAAATTTTATAATATATGAAGCACACATCCCTGAAAAATTCATCTTTCAGGCATGTCTTACTGAGAAATCCATTTTGGGAACATTACACTACGACTCCAAAGATTGGTCTGATGTTACCTTATGCATTTGGTCTACCAATATGCTAAATCACTGGAAAATAATAGGAATAAAAGCATAGATACATGCAGCTACCATATTTCCACCTGAAAATTGGTTTCCCATTGGAAAAGCTAATGTAATAGCCCATTTTTCAATGTCTTTCCTTTGCTCAACCCTATACTCATTTTCTATGGGAAACCATTGCCTCCACATGGAATAACTGCATTTTCTAGTCAAAAATAGGTCTTCTTCTTCCAAAAAATGCATAATTAAGGACTCGTTGTCATTCCTCCCAGAACATTCAAGGTCATTTTCTCGTAAAACAAAGATTGTATACATTTTGTTAAGATCAAGATAGAAAGCACAAAGGAGAAAAGAGGAAATTGGATGCTAATATGGAGGAGGAACTTAGAAATGAGCAAGAAGATCATGGGTCAGCAAGCAGATCATGGGGCACCTTTTCAACTTGTTGTAGGTTATGGAAAGGTTCAAGTTTCTTTTTCTGGAAGAAGAAGAGGTGTAGTTTTGAAAAGAAATGGCCCAAATATTTTCACAGCAAAATGTACATTTCCAACATGTCTAATTTTGGTGTAAACACGTAAAAGTAATTTCGGTGCCTCAATTGCAAATTGGTGCTAATGTACAGATAAACGCACCAGTGTGTTCTAGTTACTCTGCACTGGTGCGTTTTAGTTATTATGCACATGTGCCGTGTTACCAATGGATGCACTGGTGCGGTGCTATTAAGTGACGCTAACCGCAAATAAAAAAAGTGCAACTCTATTTTCTTTAAGTGAAAAAGAAGCGGAAAATTGAAAAATTGGCGGCAAAATATTTTTGAAAATCTAATTTCATAAAACAATTCTTTAAATACTAAACACTTTTCATTATTTCACTATTTTTGCTAAAATTTTCAGCTGGAGATTTGCAAGAGATATACTTGGAGCAAGAGAGCATGAGAGAACTGTGGAGTAGCGAAATACTTTCGAACAAAAGTATTCAGAAAATCAGAATCCAAACCTCTGGTGATTCAAACCCTGTAGCATAGAATTTCAAACGATCTCGTGATTAAATTTGATTATTTTTTTACTTTTTTTGCAGTTTTATCCATTTTTACCCTAAACCCTTCATTTTTTTTTTTGTTTCTGCCCTTTCTTCTCCCTGTTTATGTTATTTAAGATAGGTATTTTCATTTTAGATTGGCATCCAACCCATGAGACGAATTTCCTAGTCGGATCCAAATCCATGTTGGACCTTGCATGAATTTTTGAAAAAAATGGATTTTTTTTATCGGTGTGCCCTGCGTAATATAGCACACCGGTGCACTGTATTATACAGCGCACCGTGCAAGTACTGTGTAATAAAATATTTAAAAACAATTTTTTTTAATCAGTGCGCCATATCTAAAATAGGGCATCGGTGCGCTATGTTACGAGGATAACACCGTACGATCTATTTTACTGTTTGTGAGGTGCGTTTATAATACCCCCACTCACCAACGTCGGTGCATACATCATGAAAGGCACACTGGTTTCTTGAGATTCATTTTTTACCTGAAAAGTTGACAATTTATTTATAAATATATTAATGAATGATATGGTACAGGTTTCAAATTGATAAAGAAATGAATGACAAGAGATCAAGTAACAAAAATACTGATAACACATCAAGAAAAGCAAAAAAGGCAAGTTCTTTGTAAATTCTTCAAAAATATTATTATTTTTGAACTATATGTGAGTTTAAATAATATGTATTGTTTACTATGTATCATGCAGAGGCACAAAATGACCAAGCTCGATAAGATTATTTCTAATCTAGGACCAGAAGAGCGTAAAAGCTTGATGGAAAAATTGCAAAAGGATGAATCAGGTGAATGAAAAAATACTATCGAGTTTCTTTTTTTAATTTTCATTAATAATATACTTGAAATTATTAGATAACATGTGTCAAACAGTCTATTAATTCACATTTGTTTAATTTTCTACAGGGACCAAAAACTCAGAAAAGGAATGTTTTTCTAAGAAAAGAAAAAAAATAGAACATGCAAATGAAAATGAATTGCTCCTTAGCTCATATGGAGTGGTGTTGGAGGTTGACGAAAGGGGGAAAAGCTTTTACAAAATTTTGAGGGATCTAGTGGAATGAATGTATAGACATTATTTCCACTTACAATACAAAAACCAATCCAATGATTCCAATAACCAAATTTGATCTAAACTACAGGAAGAGTTTCTAGAGAATTGGTCAATGAGACATGTCAGACTTTTAATAGAAAAAATGTACAACAACAAAAAAGAAGGAATGAAAAATTCATATTCCTTTAAATGTTTGTCTAGAATTATTTATAAATATCACTTTTGTTATATTTAATTTTCATATATCAATATAAAAATTAAATAGTTGATTGTCATGTTACATTTTCAGGAAGATTATGAAAATCTCAAAAGATGAACGAGCTGATATCAGAAATATGCCAAGAGGAATGTCCAAAAATGTGTACAAGGAGATGGTCAAAGAAATGGAAAAAAATTGTGTCGCAGGAGGAACCATCTCAACAACAACGTGCTTCAAATGTAATATGTAATCATTGAATTTTCAATCATTAGGCACAATAAATAAACAATTTAGCATTAAATACTAATTTTCAAGTATTTTCTTGCAGAAAAGAAAAGAAAATTGAACCCATTGAACACATAAAACAGGACGACAAGGAAGAAAAGGGTAGATATATAAGTTTGTGAGTAATTGTTACTTCCTTATAACAACTTAACTAGATTTCATTTTTTTATTTTTTAAGTTGTTTACAAAAATCTTCATTGAATGTCTTCACACAAGTGCTAACATACAAAGAATAACCATCAGACAAATTGATTGAAATTGGGTTAAATATGGGTTGTGAGTATATATTGGCATATAAGAAATTAATTGTGGAATTTGTAAGCATCTATCGATCTTGTTTTACTTAGCTCCATCTATAATTAATAGAACAAAAAAATATTTTATATTAAATATATGATTTTTTATGGGGTATAAAACTTGCAGGAAACAAAGTATGGAACTGCGCCAACAGATGAAATTTTGAAAGATGGCATGGTACATGGTTTTGAAAAAATGTGTATAGTTTATGAGTCAATTGTTGCTATGGTACGTCATTTTTCTTTTCGATCTACATTGATGTATATTATTTAATATTGCAATTTTCATTATTCTCACCAATGTATATACACTCATTTCAGTTTATTTTTATGTTTGTAGATGGAAATTGAAGAAAAAGAAAAAAATCAACACTCTGAACAAAACATTCGTGAAAATAACCCAAGTCATGGAAGTAGCTCTAGCAGTGACAACAATTCAAGCGAAGAATGATGATCACTATGTTTGGATATCAAAGCAAGGTATTGTATTTTTTGAAACATTTTTCTGTGAAATCAGACATTTTGTTTAATGTAATGGACATAGTGTCCCAATTAAAAGACAAAGGGATACCAATAACTGTCCCATTTTTTATGACAAAGACTATCTTATATATATATATATGTTTTAATTTATTCTATTTCATTCTCCATTGTCACTATTGTGTTCTCCATTGTCTTCCTAAAATGCATTAATAAAAATTTAATTCATATGAATATTGTTATAAGATATATATGTGTCGACTTTTGATGAATAATGAATTTAAAAAAATCACAATAATTATGATATGATATAACAAATTAATCCAAACATCACATTCAAATGCATTAATAAAAATTTAATTAATATGAATATTGTTATAATATGCGTCGACTTTTGATGAATAATGAATTTAGAAAAATCACAATAATTTCACTGTCATAGGTCGATGTTTCTAAAAAATACAAAATGAACACTGATGCATGTAAGTTACTGTAAACCAGTGCATTTGTATGATGCAGTGCATCAGTGCATTTCTACGACCTATGAGCACCGCACAAATACTAAAACCAATAAAAAATATCAGTGCGTTTGTTCGATACTGCGCACCGGTGCTTTTATGTGAGACTATGCGTTGGTGCATTTGTACGACGTATGGGCACCAAGAAAATACCAATACCAAATATAAATATCGGTGTGTTTGCCTAATACAGTGCACCATTGCATTTCTATAAGTCTATGTACCAGTGCGTTGAGACGACCTATGGGCACCATACAAATCCCAAGACCAATTGTTACGGCCCTGTGCATTGTATCACCAACACTGCACTTGGTGCGGTTTTATACCTTGACGGCCCAGTGCAGGAACCTTTGATCACCCCGAGGCCACCGTCTAGATGACACACACCGGTGCGTTGAAACCTTAGTAGCGCACCGATGAAAAAAACATCCGTAATAACCTCCGGCAACCCAAATTTTTTAGTTGTGTTGAATTTCTGTTAAAAGCTCCACCAAAACCTCCGTAACCATAAACGAATGTTGTAGAAATTGTTTTTTTGACAATTTTTGCTAATTTTATAACACGAAAAACCTCCTTTATAACCTCTACTAGAAGGTATTTTCCTTGTAGTGTATTTTTCTTCCACTGTTGAAAATGAATTGTAGCAAGGAACCCTTTACCCACATCTCAGAGTGGAAGAGATGGTCCTCCTCTTCTAGATATTCCGGTCCTCCTTCTGGATATTTGTAGTGGAAACGGTGGTATTAGGCTCCACATCAATAATATTCTTCCCTTTGTCATTCCCCTTGTTGGGTTTTGATTCAGAGTCGAATCATGCATCTAATTCAGAAGCCCTAATCTCGGCCACTAGTGACTTCTTGGCCCGAAACTCACTTGTGTTGTGAGTGGAACCTTTATGGAAATCAAACCACTTTCCCATGTCCTTCTTCAGCTTCGTGGTGTTTTTCTTTGCTTGTGGCTTTGGTAGGTTAACTTGGGCTTCCAGGCCTTGGCTTTTTCCTTTGTTATATGGTTTTGGGGCACCTTTCCCTTGCTTTTGATTCACATATCCAAAGTCTCGCTTCTTCTTTTTTAATTTCTACTCAATCTTGGAAGCATACCGGTATGCCATACCAAGCAAGGAGATGTCGAGGAACTCCATTTTATCCTAAATTTATCTATGTAGACAACTGCGGTACTTCAACACCAAATGTTTCTCCAAATCTTTGATACCCAACTTTGTGTGCAGGGTATGGAACAAATTCGTCATCTCATATACATCTTGATCCCTTTGCTGCCACAATGTAGTCCATTGTATGTACTTGTCCTCATAGCTCCCCATGGGATAATATTGTTCCTTGATGGCATCCTGGAAATAATTCGAAGTGGGTACGATCGAGAACAAAGAGTGTTCCCCCTCGTCCTTTTTCTCACAGTATGTTTCCAACCAGTCCTTGACATGGTGGGTAGATTTGAGGAGTGGAAAAATAATCTTCTCTTGGTTGGAAAAGTCATGAATTGATAAATATCCTTGTAATAGATTCAATCATCTATCTATGATGTCTACATCTATTTGGCCCTCAAATATGGGAATGTAAAATTTTACTTGTACCTTAAAAGGAGTTGCGCCTCTAGAGTGGCTGCTGGATGCAGTCGTTGAAGGATCTAGGAAAATTTATCCATCATCGCATTCCTTTGTTTTTTGAGGGCCTCCTCGAGAAATATTTGGTAGGATCTCCTGCTGCCTCATCCTTCTTTTCATCCTCCATGAGTGGCCATCAGAGTTTGCGAGTCTGATCTTGAAAAGGTTCAACCAGATCGAGCCCTAAATCCTTATACCTCGACCTCCTTGGGGACATGCAAATAAGGAATGAGAAAGAGCAGACTGCTCTCATACCACTGATCTAGATTTATGCAGGAAAGCAATAGAATACACATATAACCATAAATATAAAAATTCAACAGAAATAACACTTCATTTCATTAATAAAAAAGAACTAAAATCTGTTATAGACATAATGGAAATAAACTAGCTAGGGCAGTGGTAGCTTATCTCTGAGAAGAGATGTGGTGGCTACAGGCCTCTGAATTCTGTGTTACAATGAGGCTCGAAGGCCTATATATTATTGAGAAATAATGGAAAACCCTAAACATCCAAAAACCTAACCCTAGGAGATGAAACACTAGAATATGGACCCCGTGGGGGTAAATTGGTACATCAATTTCCCGGGGTCATAACTTTAGCATACTGTATCTATTTGATACACATGACACATCGTTATAAAGGTCTATCTGAGGAATACAACTGATAACCATGAATATCGATTCTGAAATGGAATCATATCGATTTCAAAATGGAATCATATTAGCTAGATAAGCGATTCCCAAAAAACATTGTTTAGGGCCTCAAAACAGCTCCGAAAGTTTAGGACTCGAAAAACTGCTAAAAATAGTAAACTGTGCTATAATTAAGGAAAATATAAAACTGAAAGAAATAATGGTAGGGCCCCAAGTGGAATAGGCAGGTGTCCACCAATATCCACCTCATTTAGTGATTCATTTCACTAGCTTCAATCCCACTCCTTCACCCCTGTGAGCATCACCCGATGCAATGAGTGCTGAGTTGACTATTTAAAAATCATGAGAAATTAGTTAGTTACCACTACCTCTCATGGAAATGGTCATATATGAATGAATTACTTAACAAAGTTGAATTCCAAAAATGATATCTAATACAATGCACTGCCGAAACCCCCCATACTTAAAATACAAAGAGTAAAGGAAGCTCTACTTGAATGGTTCATGAGGCACAATAATTTCTAAGGTTTCTCAAATGGGGTAGCAAGATAAGAGGGCTTGATTGTGGGGAAAAATTCCACAATTAAGCGCGCTTGAGCCGGAGGAGTTCTAGGATGGGTGACTGTTGGGTCATAAATATGACTGTTACAGGCAACTTCAATGCTTCTCATTTAATTATCAACCCATGGAAAGTCTTGTTATTTCAAGAGTGTAAGCACAATATATGGAAGTGAAATCAAAGGAAAACTACTCTAAATTATCATAAGGAAGACTATATAATTCTCGAAGTTCAATCAAAGCAAAGTGAAATGGAATTATAAAATTCTTTTGGCTACTCTGTGCTAGGAATATGTAGAAATGACTATTTCAGCTGAAAAGGGAAAACTACGATTGAACAACATACTGTGACAAATTGAACAACATTCCGAATAAATTGAACAAAAAATCTTAATAAATTGAACATAAATTGTTTATTTAAATTTTTCAATGGAATTTTCTTTTGAATTTAATAAATACCATATCTCTGAATCAAACAACAACCAAACGCTTTGCAATAATAATGAAAAGATCCAACTTTAAATATATATAGAATTTAATAGTAGGCATGCTAAAACTAATCAAACGAGTATAAAAACATTTGGAAATGATGAAAGAATCTTTAAAAATTATGAAAACATTGATTGTAAGCAAGAAAGAATAAATAATGAACTATTCTAATGAAAGAGAAATCTGTAGCATCTTATGTTCGCAATTAAGCAATTAAATGATATCTCACAAAATGCATTAGATGACTGAAAACGTAAGTTCTGTAATTAAACATATAGCACATAAGAAATGAAGAAACTCCCAGGGCTAGGCCCAAAGCCACCAGAAGTCTACCGCTAAGGAAAAATCAAAGATTGACTATTCAAAAATGCCAAAATATTTATTAAGTTGAAGATTGATACATTAATACAACTGGACAATTTTGTCCCGATACGTCTATTATAGAAGAAAATCTATATTCAGATCTATCTATCTTCTTCATCTTCAGCCTTTTAAAGTAGATTTCAATAGTGGTAACAGGTCTTTTCCATACGTGATCCCGATGCTCGTGGTTGTCATTTGATTCCTCCAAGCATGGATGTGTATTTCCATCTTCCGCCGGCCCATGGGAGCCATCATGATCCCGTTTGCCTCTCTTTTCAGTTGTCTTTCAGTTATCATCAGTTCAGCTACTTTTTTTCCCTATTAATAAAGATACAACAAGTCAATTTTCCGTTGTAAAACATCCCTTTTATCACAAGTACATTTTGTCTTGACTTTACATTAATTCCATTTCCTTTATTTCTAAGATGACGGGAAAATTCATAGAAGTACATAATAATTCACTGTAAATATAGGGTGAAACATACCTTATTCTCGGCCCAACATACTCCCCTGCTTACCTATTTGCAGGTCCTCATGCAAATAAGTGGTTGAGGTGTAGCTGGGTCAGAGAATATGCAAGCTAGAACTCTTCTTTATAGAGTCTAAAGTCATAATTTTGTCTGATCTTTGAAAAGGTGGAGTTTGTGTGCCCCTCTAGCAGCTCATAATAGTGATGATAATCCTCAGGGGGGTACTAGATGAGAGGGAACCTATACCTGCACCCTATCCATGTAGGGCCCATGTTGAAGATTAGATTGCTGTATAAAAGGAATCTGGAGGCAACTGCTTTGAAGTTTATGTAACCAAATGACTCTTTGTTTTTCACATTGTTCGTGGAGGCTATCCACCTCTGTTTGGCTACTGCCAAAGCTACTTCCTGAATGTCCTCGAAGTACTCCCACCCATGCTGTATGATATCCTTGTGGATAGGTCCCATTTTAGTCCTTACTCCTTTCCTCTGCATGAAATTATTATGTTGGGTGAACAGATACAAAGGTCTAGTAGGATCCCCCCTAACCCATAGGTCTAGGCCATGCTTCCTCTTCTGGAAGGTGTTGTAGGCTTTAGCCCACCGAGTCTGGTTCTCGGAAAAATATAGGAAAGTCTGGAACTGAATATCCCCTATAAAGGGGATGAGATTACTGTCCCTTACCTCCTCTAGAAAGAAATTGTGTAAGTATAATTCACACAAAAGATATTGGACCTACTCATTCTGCCGATTGCAGCATTGGACGAATTCCTCAGCGGTTTTAAAAGTCGTGGGCTTCCCTGCCCTGACAACCTTGATTTTCAGATGTAGATACCGTTCTACTAAAAATAGAGCATAGTTGGTGGCTGGTGCCCTGCATGTTAGTACATCAGAGTAAAGAGAGAAAACCATACTCGTTTGCTTCTTGGCTTGTTCCACCTGATCCTATTATTTCTTTACCTTTTCCTTTTCTTCTCTGAGTTGGGAAAATGTCTCATCCTCGGTTGTAGAAAGGTCTTTGAATTTATTCAATAGTGCCTGATGTTCTTGTGCGGGTACTACTTCCTTTCTGCATTGTGCCAATTCATGTTGGGTTTGAATTAACTCATTATGCAATTTTTGATTGGCAACCTTTTCTACTAGGGGAGTGTAGGCAGGTGTCTCCTCCGTTTGAGTTTCCTTTTCTTCTGTAATTTTCAGCCTAGTCTGCATAGAATCTTCAATAGTGTCCACTGGGTCAGTCTATAGCTCAATCTGAGCAGTGTTTATCAATTGGGTGGAAATTTTTTCTTGGGTTTATATGCTAGCCGATTCTTTCTTAGGCTTCTGAGCCTTGCTTACTTCCTTAAACTTTTTCTTCAGATGTTTTATCATATTTCTTAACCTCTTGCAGGTCCTACTCATTTTCCTTAATGTCTTTTCAGCTGATTTCTCTTCTAGCACGGTTTTGGCAGGGGATGGAGGAGCAACAACTTTATTTTCAGGAACGGTGGTGCTATTTCCAAGGTTATCAGTGGTGATATTTCCTTCCTGCGTTCTAGAGTTTATTTCTATATTAATGTCCCGGCTGGGTGAAATATTGTTCCCTTCAGGTGTTAGGGGGATTGTCTCCATGCTTGTATATTTTTTCTAAGGGGATGGTGTCTCCTGACTGATTTAAAGATTCGGCCATCCCTTCTTCCTGGTCTTCCCTATTCACCCAATCACTCTCAGGAGAAGATAAGGTCCTAAATGCTTGTGATTCATCTTGGTGGGGTAGTATTTCAGTGCGGCCAGAGCTACTGGCAATGATAGATTGATTCAACGTTTCCTCTTGCTCCTCAGCTTGTTCATATGGGCTTCTAATTTCACGGGATGCCCTCATTTTCTCTAGGACTCAAACCATTTCTTCTTAATAGTCTTGTAAGGGCATGTTTTGAGGGCTTGAAGGTGGTGTATGGGATGGCCCTGCCTCATCTTGAAATTTCGAGGTATCTTTTCGTAATTGTAGTCTTTCAGACCGTATTTTCTTCCCTGGTTCTGAATTCGATGCACATACCCTTTTCCCTCTTGATCACTTGGGTATGTTTATTCTAGGAAGCTCAATTTATATTCTGAAAGGGTTTTCCTCAGGGGGATGCACGACAGGGTTTAAAAAGTTGTCCCAAGATGTCTACTATTTTCCTAGCTCATGAATGATAATTAACTTGATTAAGCCATGGTGTCTAATGAATACTTGGGGGTTTTTTTCCTTTCTAATTTGAACAACAGTGTCATGTAATACAAAATTCAAGAAAGAAGGCAGATTAACTGAAATTTTTTGTTTAAGAACAACTAACAATTTGAGCGTGTGGGGTTTTACCAAATCTTGACGTCCATCACATGTGATGTATCTTTGAATGAATGCTACCAATTCTTTCCAAGGTTGTTTTAGAGACACAAGGTTAATCCCCTTTAATTTCCATTACAATGGTTCTCCTGGGTCCTGGTATGCTGATATTGCTTCTCGTAGAAGAAGGTGTTTTTTGATCCATCTTTCTCCCTCTGTTGGTATTCTAGAGACCTCAGCAATGATATCCTCTGTGACTAGTATAATACTTCCTCTGAGTCTGGTATGTCCCTCCTGTAGGTTCTGTAGGAATTCAACTGCTATTTCTGTGTCAAACCCTTGCAATTTGTGTAGGTATGGCAACCAACCAACTTGCTAAAGAATGGTGCGAGCTACGTCTCAGATTGGGAAGGTTGTGGGTTCGTTTTGGAGAGAGTTTCCTCCCATGGATGATGTGTTATCTAAACTAATTTCTTCCTCTGTCGGCGTTTCTTCTGGCCCTGTTGGTTAGAATAAACACTGCATGCGAGAGAAAAAATAAATTGCAAACTTATGTCATAAATGTATGTAACTTCATATCGTAATTGCAATGATCTTTTGGTCCCATCAGCGTATCCAAAGGAATTTGTGCATGGAATTCGCAAGCTTAATATTTATGGATATTTACACCCCCTCTCTTGAAATAAGGGCGTCCACGTCCTTAAGTACAAGAGATATTGGATCAATCATGAATGCATATGGGGGAAAATGTCAGAAATCAATAATCACAGTTTGTACGAGAGAACGATGTCCATGGCCTTGGAGCTCAAGAAAGGAGGGGAGATTGCAACAATCATGAATGCATGTAGTGCAAAGGTCAGAATTGGAATTTATCATAAGTGTATCTTAGGTGGAAATGACTGAAGAAGGGGAGAAAGCGATATAGAAATTATTATGATAGGATGTCCTTATCTAATGGTATGGTATGACGGAAGCATGATAGTGATGGATAATGATTGGTGCCATCATCCCATAATTCAAACATGAAAGGATATTTCATTCATAGTTACTTATGCGGGTAAATAATATTATCACTTATTAGAGTAGTGCGTTTATCTTAGAAATGGATGAAAATAGGAGATAAGGCATATATAAAAGTAATTGGATATCATTAGAAAAATAATCTCATACCACAAGCACAGCCATTGCTGCCAGCAGGCATTCATAGCCTTGAAAGGGTTGCTATTTTAACTCAAAAAATGAGCTAGAATCCTCTCTGTAAAAGTAGATATTTTTCCAATTTTATGGAGAGATCACCATGAAGGTGTGGTGGCCAGATAGTCAAGGTGCCACTCACTGGAGTTGTAATAGAGTGATCAGGCCAGCTCGTGATGAGACCTTCTTTCCTTCAAGTAGTTGGAGTTGTCGAGAAGGTCATTACCCTAGTGTATTGACCATTGTGGGCATGTCACCTGCTAAACCCTTATGATCATGGTAGGTTGGCTCGTGATGAGACTCCCTATTCTTTCTTAAAATTTTTCATATAGACGTAATATTTTTTTTTGAAAATTAGGTATTTTTATTTATTTATTTATGAAGAGATCACTGTGCTAGTGTGAAGGCTAGATAGTTAGAGTGCCATTCACTGGGATTGTAACAGAGTGATCAGGCCAGCTCGTGATGAGACCTCCTATCCTTGAAGCAGTTGGAGCTGTCGAGAAGGTCATTACCCTAGTGTGTTGGCCATTGTGGTCATGTCACTTGCTAAACCCTTATGATCATGGTAGGCTGGCTCGTGATGATACCCCCTATTCTCTTTTAAAAATTTGCATGTAAACATAATATTTACTCTTTATACATGAAGGGAGGCTCATTAAATCTTTAAGAGTTAGAGATGGTGTGAGAAGTAAAAAAGAATGCCAATACAATTAATACTCCTTATTCCTATTTCCTTATGTCAAAGGGGAATGCTATTTGAGAGTGTAGAGAGATATACCGTTATAAGACTATGAATTCTGTGATAACATGTTTGAGAAGGAGATGTCTAGCCCTTCATTGCATAAGTATACCATGTCAGCTTCCGAAGTAGATATTTCCATCAAAGTTCCAAGGGATCATCATATTAGTACTATTACTGCTTTTCTCCTTTTCAAGTGCCAATTCCTGCTGAGAAATATCTTTTACAACTAGGGTGTGGAATGAGGAGTGCGTTTTTGTGAAAAGAAACCATAAAAAAGAAAGAAGGATCACGCTTAAAAAGGGGGAAAGAAAAGAAAAAATCAGTTGTTCAATTCGATTGAATAGAAAAAATGACACACGAATGTTCAATTCGATTGAACAATAGATGTTCAATTAGATTGAAGAGAAACCGTTCAAAAATTTTAACAACAAAACATAAACGCGTAAAATAACATGACTGTTCAATCTGATTGAACAACAACTATTCAATTGGATTGAATAGCAGCCGTTAAAATACTTGAACAGAAAAAATAAAACGGAAAAGGATGCAGTTGTTCAAAGATTTGAGCAACAAAAATAAAAACGAAAAAGAACGTGGTTGTTCATGAACAACAACCGTTCAATTGGATTGAATAGCAGTCGTTAAAATATTTGAACATAATAATAAATGTTGAAAATGGCAACAAGAAATAGTGAAGGAGGCCTCCTGAAACATCTTTCCTGATCCTAGTTGGAAAGTGATCACCTAAACTAGGTGGGGGACCACACATGTGATTTTTTGTCGAAAAGTCTATTTTTAGACTATGTCTATTTTTAGACATACGGAGCATGATTCGGGGATTCCAGTTGGAGATTCTTGAAGTATGCGATATGTTGGTAAAAATAGATGAGACCCTTATTTTTAGGACCCAGGCTATTTTTAGACTGTATCTCCTAAAAATATGGAAGTCAAATATTATTTACCCTTAATAATATTTAGACTATAAACAACAGTTTACTCTCTTGGAGCACTTCAGTTTGACCCCCAGAGGTGGGGCATGCAGCTGACATAAGGAAATTGGAATTTCCTATGAGTTAAGTGAGCTATTTCATGTTAGACTTCAGTTAGACTCATGTGGCAGAGTTTTGGTGGAGTTGATTGAGGAGTTAATGGAGGTGGTGTTCTGGTTAACTAGTTGAACTAGTTGTATTTAGTTTAACTCAAATAATAATAATTAGAGATGAGTTGTGTGAATTAAATATTATTTAATTCACTAATTATTAACTCATTATTCAACTAAAGAACACACGCTTAACTCACAGATGGACAAGCTCAAGGAGACCAGTTGAAGAGGCAGATGAAAGGGTGAGTAAAAGCTATCAGTTGGGAATTCAGCTTGTATGATCACAACACATCTGAGGAAATTACCAATGATATGACAATTGGCAAGCAATGAGCCAGTGAGATTCGAACCTGGATCTCTATTTAGACCAGCCTTGATTGCGCAATAGAGGCAGAGAAGTAGTGGGTGTGTTTTGAACCTGTGACTTGTTCAAAACCAAGCTAGTTTTTGTGTAGCTTTGGGAGATAGTACTGAGTATTTGTGAGGAGTTTGTACTATGTATTTGTTGCATGTTCTCTCCATTTATAATATACTATAGCTGGGGGTTTTCAGCTATAAGCTTTCCCCATACATACTGTGTTAATGTGTGTGATGATTTGATGTGCTATCGCTTCTATTCTTTCCGCATGTGACAATTAATTGTAGAAGAAGGTTATGTGTTATGTATGCAATTCGAAATTGATATATGACCGGGTTAATCTTCAGTGAATAAGTGATTTATTCAGCTAATTTCTACATGGTATCGGAGCAATATTAATTGTCGAGATCTATTACGGTGATTGCATACTTATTTCCTCGGACAGAGCCTGCATATGGGCCAGATAGCCTCCGGATTCATCTTTCTTTGGAAAGTGAAAGGTCTGGTAAAAGCCCATGCAGTCGATCTCTGATTTGGAAATAATTTGTTCTCAAGTGTAGATCAGAAGCGATTGAGTTTTAGGATAAACTCAAGAAACATAAAGATGGAGAAAGCTGGAAATATACATGCATATTGTATATAATTTTCTACATGGAATGAGAGCGAGAATTTTTGGGTGCGCGAGTTTGTAGGGAATATCTGAAAATTTTTGGTGAAATATTTTCAGAAATAAATAGCATATTTGGATTCCTTGCGAAAAAATACCCAAATTGAAAAAAAAAATCGGTCGAATCGGAGCTCGGATGAGGGAGATATCATCGATTTAAAATCAGCTTTTTTTTGTTAGAAAATTTTGCGACGGCGGGACAATTGCAATGTGCGCGAGCCAAGAATCTACATGCACTGAGGTACAAGATGCATGAAAAGCTTTGAGGAGCAAAGCAGAGGTTAGTAACTTGGTGGTTGAGAGGGAGCCTCTCAACATGCAGCGTGAGGACAAGTCAAGAAGGTTGGGATTCGGGCAAAGAATCTCTACAGACTTGGAGTAGATGGGATGTCTACGGAGCTTCCTGCTGATGGGAAGTGCATGAAAGGCATGCAACTGATGCTTGAGAGGAAGCAAGTTTTGCATGCAGGTATTGAAGTAGATGGGATGTCTACGGAGCTTCCTGCTGATGGGAAGTGCAAGGAAGACATGCAATTGAAGCTTGAGAGGGAGCAAGTGTTGCATGCAGGCGAGAAAGACATGCAATTGAAGCTTGAGAGGGAGCGGGTTTTGCATGCAGGTGATAGTGAACCTCGGGATGTGGAGCAGCCACAAGAGGATCATGGAGTGGAAGAGACCACTCATGCAGAGAAATTTCGTGTCAGACGGGCAGAGGGAGTGCATGCAGCTATACCACCAGGTGAGAGGTGGGGCGACATGCATGATTAATCCCATGAGGAGATTTCTGAGCAGGATTCATGAGATGGTGTGGATCTCATGGATTGAACCTGGCTACGAGGTGCTCCATAGCGTTGTTAGAAGAGGCAAGATCGGGCTTGGAGTGATGCAGCAGATCAAAGTGACAAGTATACGAATGATCGAGCGGATACAGTTGACAAGAAGGGAGGATAAAAAGAGTTCAACAAATACAAAGAGTCCCCGATGACATGTGCAACAGGCCCAACAGGTCAAGACTTTGATGATAGATGCTAGATGCATCAAGACTGATTGAGTTGTTGGAGCCTATTCAGGCCAAGAGTTGTGCATGGAGGGCTGGAAGTTGCATGGTGCATGCATGAGTTTGCATGGCGCATGCAAAGGGTGCATGGCGAATGCATGGAGTTGCATGTCGCATGCATGGAGTTGCATGGCGTTTGTGAAGGTTGCAGGGCGAATGCATGGAGTTGCATGTCGCATGCAATGACAGTCCTTTCTTGTTGAGAGGGAGTGTTGAAAATGGCAACAAGAAACAGTGAAGGAGGCCTCCTGAAACATCTTTCCTGATCCTAGTTGGAAAGTGATCACCTAAAATAGGTGGGGACCACACATGTGATTTTTTGTCGAAAAGTCTATTTTTAGACTATGTCTATTTTTAGACATACGGAGCATGATTCGGGGATTCCAGTTGGAGATTCTTGAAGTATGTGATATGTTGGTAAAAATAGATGAGACCCTTATTTTTAGGACCCAGGCTATTTTTAGACTGTATCTCCTAAAAATATGGAAGTCAAATATTATTTACCCTTAATAATATTTAGACTATAAACAACAGTTTACTCTCTTGGAGCACTTCAGTTTGACCCCCAGAGGTGGGGCATGCAGCTGACATAAGGAAATTCGAATTTCCTATGAGTTAAGTGAACTATTGCATGTTAGACTTCAGTTAGACTCATGTGGTAGAGTTTTGGTGGAGTTGATTAAGGAGTTAATGGAGGTGGTGTTCTGGTTAACTAGTTGAACTAGTTGTATTTAGTTTAACCGGCTAATACACTAGAGATGAGTTGTGTGAATTAAATATTATTTAATTCACTAATTATTAACTCATTATTCAACTAAAGAACACATCAGTTTAACTCAGTGCATGGACAGTTCAGTGGAGACCAGTGGAAGAGGTAGATGAAAGGGTGAGTAAAGCTATCAGTTGGAGGATCAGTTTTGCATGGGATTTGCATAACACTTGGAGGAAATTACCAATGACAATTGTGCAGTTGAAGCCAGGGAGATTCGAACCTGGATCTCTATTTAGACCAGCCTTGATTGCGCAATAGAGGAAGAGAAGTAGTGGGTGTGTTTTGAACCTGTGACTTGTTCAAAACCAAGCTAGTTTTTGTGTAGCTTTGGGAGATAGTACTGAGTACTTGTGAGGAGTTTGTACTATGTATTTGCTGCATGTTCTCTCCATTTATAATATACTATAGCTGCGGGGTTTTCAGCTATAAGCTTTCCCCATACATACTGTGTTAATGTGTGTGATGATTTGATGTGTTATCGCTTCTATTATTTCCGCATGTGACAATTAATTGTAGAAGAAGGTTATGTGTTATGTATGCAATTCGAAATTGATATATGACCGGGTTAATCTTCAGTGAATAAGTGATTTATTCAGCTAATTTCTACAATAAACACGCAAAAGAACACGCATCAATCCACACTAAAAAAAAAAAAGAAAAAATAAACATGCAAAATAACACAGCTGTTCAATTTGATTGAATAGTAGCTGTTCAAATATTTGAACAACAAATAAATAAATAACAAAAGGGGCGATGAAGGAAAATATACAACTGTGAGTATGAAGAATGTAAAAAAAAATAAAAAACTATAAATTGTAGTAAAATTATATACGATATTTACAAGATGAATTAACAAGCTCTCATGTACTTAAAGTTTTGGGGTTATCACCCCCTGCTACTAAAATTTGGATGGTGGGATCGTTGCGTACTTGCAGGAAAAAATACTCCCTTGTAAGTGGTTTGTGCTAGAGGCACACTCTGTGCCTGTTGACTTGGAATGTAGAACTAGACCCATCTGTGGTGGTCAAAGTGAGTGTACCATTATTGTGTACTTCCTGAATTTCGTATGGACTGAGCCACCTTTTTTGTAACTTTCCCGGAAAATCCTGGAATCTGGTGTCATAGAGAAGCGCCCAATCTCCTTTCTGGAATGTATTTTTTTTATGAGATTGTCATGCCACTTAGTTCGTTGTTTTTGGATGATTGCAGTGCACTACATATCCAGTAGTTATATTTCATCTAATTCATTTATTTGTTGGAGTCTTCTAATCTAGGTCTCCGTCAAGTCCAACCCTACCTCCTGGGCTGTCCTTAGAGTCTTTATTTCGAATTCGATTGGAAAAATAGGCTCTCTTCCAAATACCACATGATATAGAGAATATCCAGTGGTTTTTCGCTATGTTGTGTGGTGATCCCACAAGGCCTTTGGTACTCTAGTAGCCCAATCTCGACGATGTGTTGATACTGTTTTAGTGAGAATTTCCTCGAGGACTTTGTTGGTACTTTAAACTTTCTTGTTTGCCTGCGGGTGGTAGACAGATGTGACTCTATGTATGATATGGTGGTTCTTCAGGGTGGTCATAATTTTATTTCCCACAAACTGTGCCCCTCCATCAGTTATCACTTCCCATGGTAAGCTATATCGTACAAATAGCTAAAAAATAAAATTATTCATAGATTCTTCCATAGCTCTTGATAACGCTACTATTTCTACCCACTTTTTTACGTAATATGTGGCAACGAGTATGTAGATCTTCTGGTTTGATGGTGGGTGGAATGGTCCAACGAAGTCTACTACCAATTGTGGTTATAATGGAATTTCCTCAGCTTGGCCCGGGCAGCCCATTATTTGGAAACTATCGCAGGCTTGGACATATTTCTTGGCATCTTTAAAGATTGTAGGCCAATAATAACCCATTTGCAATACTTTGTGCCCTGTTATGCGATCTCAAAAATGGCCACCACAAGGTTCATCATGACAGGCTCCTAGAATGTCATAAATCTCATCTTCCCAGATGCATCTGCGTATATGCATATCATCTCCTCTATGAAAGAGGTATCCACCGATCCAGGAGAATCTAGCACTACGCTGAACAATCAGCTTCCGTTCCCTTGATGTTAAATGTCTAAGCAACTTTCCTGCCAAGTAGTTTGCTACATCTGCATACCATGGCGTTTTTACTATTACAATGAACAGATGTTCATTGGGAAATTGATCATCCACCACTAGTGTGTCATCTGATCTGGGAACTCTGGATAGGAAGTCTGCAACCACATTCTCCTTCCCTGTACGGTCTTTGATATTTATGTCTAATTCTTGCAAAAGAATCAACCAATGAGTTATTTTCCCATTTTTAATTGGATTATTGGCTAGATATCTAATGGCAGAGTGATCAGTATACAGGAGTACTTGATAGCCAGTTATATAATGTCTAAATTTATTGATAGCATAAATGACAGCCAATAACTTGTTTTCAGTCTCTGTATAGTTTAATTTAGCAGGAGTGAGATTCTTGCTGATATAATAAATAGCATAGGGATTTTTGTCTTCTTCTTGACCGAGAACTGCCCCTATCGCTGTGTTTGCTGCATCCAAAGAAATGTGAAAGGGAAGCTTCCAGTTAGGACCGCGTAAGATCAGTGCTGTCGAGACCATTTTCTTCAAATATGTAAAAGCAATGTCACATTTATCAGACCAATGGAATTCAACATTTCCAATTAATGCATACAAGGGCGCAAAAATTTGTGAAAAAATATTTATAAACTTGCAATAGTACCTTGCATATCCAAGAAAAATGTGTACCTTTGTATGTGTACAAGGTGTGGCTAATAAAAGGATTACTTCTAATTTTTCCAGGTCTACCAGTATTCCAGCCACAGAGATATAGTGTTGTAGGATTACTCCTTCTGTCATCATCATGTGACATTCTTCATTGCTTAAACATAATCTGGTAGCAATACTTTGTTCCAGTACTTTTTCTAACGTTTCTAGTGCTTGATCAAAATCATCTCCGTATGGGGTAAAGCCATCCATGTAAATTTCAAGTCCTTCATTTATCAAATCAGAATTTTTTTTTAGTATGGCTCTTTGGAAGGTTGTTGGGGCATTGCATGGTCCAAATGGTAATACACTATATGCAAATGTACCCCATGGGCAGGTAAAGATTGTTTTATCCTAGTCTTCGGGGGCTATTTGGATTTGATTGTAACTCCTGAACCCATCAAGAAAGGAAAAGAAATGTTTTCCTACTAATGTGTCAAGTAATTTCTTTATTCAGTTCTCTGTAATCTGCACAGATTCTCCACTTCCAATTCTTGTTAGGAACGACTACTAAAGGAGAGACCCATTTTCTGTCTAAAATAGGATAAATGAAGTTTACATCCAGCCACTTTTGCAATTCATATTTTAAAATGTCTTTCATATGTGGGTTTAGCCTTCGTTGAGGCTGCCGAATAGGCCGAGCCTCCTTGTCAGTATAGATGTGATGTGTGCATAGTTGAGGGTCTATACCCTTCATGTTTGGGTAGTCCCAAGCAAATTATCCCTGATACTTATGTAAAACCTTTATGAGCTTTTGCTTTTGGTTACTATCCAGACTGCCATTAATATTTAAAACTATCCCTGGCTCAATTTCGATTGGTATGTTGTTGCAAACAACAGTCGTGGGTATGTGTTGATTATCAATGTCTTCCAAGGGGTCTTCTTGTGTTTCATCATTAAGAATTGTTTTTAACATTTTGCATTTTAATTTTCTAAGCGCAGATGTCTAATTCATGAAGTTATTGATTACATCGTCTTCAGTTTCATCTTTGAATTCAAGAGCTTCAACTATCGTCAGTGGTGAACGGATATTTTTTTCCCAGTATGTATGTGGATGCTTGTGAATATTTACCGTGGTTAGACTTGGTTTGGAAAGTAGGTAAATGATAATGTTTTTATGGAATCACCTCTAGTGATGGTCATGCTACCTTCCCAGTAGCCTATGTAAGCATCGACTGTTGCTAACCAAGGTCGACCAAGTATCAGGGGGTGTCCATCAATCCTACTTTTTGGGTTAATAACTAAAAATTCAGCTGGATATTCCCATGAGTCCACAGAAACCAGGATGGCTTGTAATATTCCTTCTGGTTTGATAAGAGATCTTTCAGGAAGTTCCATCAAGGTGGCTGTGGGTTCTAACACTGTTATGCCTAAATTTTTGCAGGTCTCTGTAGTTAATATGTTATTGGCTGCCCCTAAGTCAACCAATGTGTTTGGAAAAGAGTGGCCAGAGATTTTCAAAATTACTATGGGGTTACCTGGATCCTCATATTTCACGGGTGTTTCCTTACCTAACAGTAAGTCTAATAGTTCCCCCACCACATGAACAGTGGGTACAGTTTTTTATTTCCTCACCTAATTATGTCCACACAGCTCTTTAATTGTCTTGGCATAGATGGGAATGTCTTGTATAGCCTGAAAAAGAGGAATTTAATTCAAAGGTTCCTTAATTCCCCTAGGATATCGAAATCTGGGGAAACTATCAGTCTAGGTAGTGTCAATATTTTAGGGAATGGAGGGGGAGAAACCATAAGGTTTTCAGGTCTCCCTTGGTCAACCATTTCCCTTCCACGTTCTACCTCTGTTTTAGTCATAATTGTTTGTCTAGGCTCTATCGGAGTTCCAGATTTAAGTTATGGCAGGGTCTATCTTCTTTTGGTGAAATGACATGTCTTGATCTCAACCTTAGTTCATTGCATTGCTTCTGTTGAGTTTCAAGGTTTGGATTTTCAACAATCTGAATTAGCTGAATTGACCTATTGTTGGGATTAGGATTGGGTTGAGCTAGCAGTTGAGGCTGCATGATAGGCTAAGGGTTGTGCTGGACTGGGTATGGAGCTGGTAATGTAGGTTCATTTTTCACCCCTGTCCCCATTGGTAGGTTGGTAATTCCCAGAGGTCACTGCCAGTTCTGAGGCTAATTTGTGGCTTGTGAAGGGGAGGTCGGCCATTGGGATTGATAGGGATTGTTTTGCCAGTAAGGAGGGAACAAGGAAAACTTGGCCAATTATTACCTCAAAAGGGTTGTGTGGGCCAAGGAGGCATAGGAAATGATTGAGATGGCCAAGTAGAGAAAGGTGATCGCATTTTCCAAGCCATTACAGGGTTTTTCTAGTTAAACTGTGGAGAAGAAAAGAAATGAGGCAGGTCTTGTGGCATACTTGGTCGTGATTTCCATTGTCAATGCTGGTTCATTAGATAGAATGGTTCTATCTCTTCTTTTGCTTCTTTAAAATCTTCTTTCAGCCCCAGAAGCAAAGGGAAATGGTCAGTGGCATGGTCCTTGGTACAAATAGCACATGTTTGGACCATGTCTAATGGACATTCCCTTTGGCCGTGCTTCTTCTAGTAGTGTGGGAAAAAGATGGCCAAGTTTTTTTCTATTATAGCTTACTTCTGCTTGGCTTGTAAGACATCTAACTATGTTGTCAGGGTGCCCAAGATATCAGTTTTGAAATCTTCTAAAATATTACCAAATTATGCTCTGGTCATGTTTCCACCAGACTACTTAGGATTCCTTGTAGCTGAGTCTCAACTAATTGGCCTACTTCGCATACTACCCCAAGAACACTCGATACACAGTGAAATAATATAAACATATTCTTCTTGATAGATTTCCCCTTTTCCCATTATGTTAAGTGTTTCAACCCATTCTTCTTTCATTCCCTTAATTATTGTTTCTTTTAATATATCTTTAGATAATGTAGTATATGGAGACCTCTGTAAGTGATATTGAAATCTTTTGACATATTCTTCTAATGTCTCATTGTCCTTTCAAGACATATTGAATATTTCATATTTTAATTCTCGAGTTCGACAATAGTCTTGATATTTGTTAAGAAAAGTGTTCTTCATCTGGTCCCAGTTATTGATGGTTCCTCCACCGATCCCCATAAACCAATGTAATGTTGTTCCCTTCAAGGTAGAGGGAAATAATTTCAGCTTCTGAAGGTTAGTGGTGTAGTCATATCCCCTACATAAGACATCAAATTCAAATAAGAATGCATCAGGATCTTTTGAGGTCAACCCATGGAATGTGGGGATGTTTTGTAATGGAATGGCTTTCATAGGGGCATTTGCAGTCGGATCAATAATGGGATACTCCAATGTTGATGTATACCTCTGGTTCTGGTTCTGGTTGTTTTCCATTTGATCAAAGATATGCCAATAATATTTTGGGATTTCTTGTTCTAGAGGAATAATCTCAGTGGAATTAGGGAGTGGATGCAGAGGGAGCCTTACAAAACTTCCCCAATCTGGGATGCTGGGTGTCTCTGTTTCACCCCTCTCTCAGGGGATCCAGGCTCTAGATTTTTTACCTGTACTGCATTGATGGTTTCTCCTTCCCCTTTCTGTAGATTGTAAGAACCTCCCTCTCTTGAAGGGTCAACACTTACATGATCGACAGTCTAAAGGTTTTGTTCATACCCTTATGTTTCACTGTGAATCTCGGTGTGCACTGCAGATGGTGAGGCTGCTCCCTGAGGGAGTGTAGTAGGACTTTGAGTAGGAATGGTTCTGGGTCCTATGGATGCTTGGGATTCAACCTTCTTAATGATTTCATCTATATATGTTGTTCTGCTAAGGATCACCGGTCCTTTGGGTTTCATGGATTTAAGTGGGTGATTTTGATTTTTTTTATCTTTTTCCTCCTAGTCATAAAACAAGAGCACATATCCTACTAGCCTCTACACAATTGCTGAGAAGCGGGTTGGAGAGAAAGGATTTTGCTTTTCAGTACACAGGTTCTTATCTCTCATTTTCAATACCCAATTCTTTGTATCAAAAGAAAAAAGAAATAAAGTACATCACTCTTAAACACTCTCCCCGACAACGGTGCCAAAATATTTGGGTCATAAATATCACTGTTACAGGAAACTTTAATGCTTCTCATTTAATTATCAACCCAGGGAAAGTCTTGTTATTTCAAGAGTGTAAGCACAATATATGCAAGTGACATCAAAGGAAAAATACTATAAATTATCTAATTCTCGAAGTTCAATAAAAGCAAAGTGAAATGGAATTATAAAATGATTTTGGCTACTCTGTGCTAGGCATATGCAAAAATGACTATTTCGGTTGAAAAGAGAAAACTACGATTGAACATAATACTGTGATGAATTGAACAACAGTCTGAATAAATTGGACGACAATTGTTTATTTAAATTTTGCAATGGAATTCTCTTTTGAATTAATGAATACCATCTCTGTGAATCAAACAAAAACTAGACGCTTCACAATAATAATGAAAAGATCCAACTTTATATACAGAATTGAATAGGAGTCATGCTAAAACTAATAAAATGAGTATAAAAACATTGGGAAATGATGAAAGAATCTTAAACAATTATGAAAACATTGATTGTAAGGAAGAAAGCATGAATGATGAACTATTCTAATGAAAGAGAAATCTGTAGCATCTTATGTTCTCAATTAACCAATTAAATGATATCTCACGAAATGCATTAGATGACTGGAAACGTAAAATTTGTAATTAAAATTATATCACAAAAGCAACAACGAAACTCCCAGGGCTGGGCACAAATCCACCAGAATTCTACCGCTAAGGAAAACTCAGAGATTGATTGTTCAGAAATGCCAAAATCTTTATTAAGCTTAATATTAATACATTAATACAATTGGACAATTCTATCCCGATACGTCTATTACAGAAGAAAATCTCTATTTAGATCTATCTATATTGTTCATCTTCGGCCTTTTAAAGGCTATTTCAACAGTGGTAACGGGTCTTTTCCATACGGGATCCTGTTGCTCATGGCAGTCATTTGAGTCCTGCAAGCATGGATGTGTTTTTCCATCTTCCACCAGCCCATGGGAGCCATTATGATCCTATTTCCCTCTCTTTTCAGTTGTCTTTCGGTTATCATCAGTTCAACTGCTTTTTTTCATTGGTAATAAATACACAACAAGTCAATTTTCCATTGTTAAACATCCCTTTTATCATCAGTTCATTTTTTCCTAGCTTTACATTAATTCCTTTTCCTTTATTGCTAAGATGAGGGGAAAATTCGTATAAGTACATAATAATTCATGGTAAAGATAGGGTGAAACATACCTTATTCTCGGCCCAACAGTGACCTCCTGGGAAGTCCTGGTTACCAGGTACAAGCCCCATAAGTGATGATTGATGGTATGTGATTCATTTCACTAGTTTCAATCCCACTTCTTCACCCCTATGAGCATCACCCGATGGAATGAGTGCTAAGTGGACTATTCAAAAATCATGAGAAATTATTTAGTTATGACTAGCTCTCATGGAAATGGTCCTAGATGAATGACTTACTTAACGCAGTTGAATCCCAAAAAAGATATCAAATATGTATCACTATCCTATTCACCACTTCTGTCTGTTCGTCGGTCTGTGGATGAAAATATGTGCTCTTTTTTAGCTTTGTGTCCATGAGTCCCCACAAATTGGACCAAAAATATCCTACAAAGTGAGTGTCTCGATTAGAAATAATGGAAGCAGGTAACCCAAAATGAACCCATCCCGTTGAAAGAACATCTGTGCAGTCTGTTCAATAGTCACTTACTTCTTGCATGGAACAATAATGCACATATTGCTTGAACGTTCAACCACGACATACATGTAATCATGCCTTCTCCTGGACCTAGGAAGTCCTCTAACAAAGTCCATGGAAATGTTGTCCCATGGTTGCAAAGGAACTGGAAGTGGCATATACAAACCGATATTTTGATTGTTTGGTTTTCTTGTCAAACACATGACACAACCTTTAATATACTTAACAACTGTTTCACACATACGAGGCTAGTAGCAATACCTTTTAATTTGGGCCATTGTCTTGCTTATGCCAAAATGTCCTGAAATGCGAAAAGAATGTGCTTCCCGAATAACATGCGCCATTTCTGTATGTGGTATGCACAACTTACCCAGATGTTTTAAAAACCTGTCATGAACATGAAAATTGACTTCTTCCACCTGATTACCCTGAGTTAGTGATTCATAAATATCTTTGAAATCAGCGTTTGTACTATATTTTTCTAAATAAATTCCAAGTTTTAAAGAAATATTCTGCAACATTATTGAAACATTCAAAAATGGTCTACACAACATATCAACTAATTTGTTTGTTACAACTTTCTTGTACTTAATTAATAAGTGAAATTGCTGAAGAAATCTAATCCATCTATAATGGCAAGATTGTTGCAACTTAGTTTGAGACTGAAGGTACTGAAGTGATTGATGATTTGTGTGAATCATTATTTCCGTACCCATTAAGTAGTTTTTCCATTTCTTAACACTTTCAACCAAAGCAAACAATTCTTCATCATATGTTGGATAATTTTCAACTTCCTTAGAAAAAAATTCAGAATGAAAACAAATAGGTTTCCATTTTGAAGTAAGACTACACCCATTGCATAAACACTAGAATTTGTTTCAATTTCAAATGTTTGTTGAAGATCTGGTAAAGCCAAGATTGGTGCAGTGATAATTTTCTGCTTAAGTGAATCAAAATATTTTTGTTGTTCCCCTACCAACTGAAAGGAAACTTTAGAGCCTATTAAAGCATGTAACGGTAATGCAATTAAAGAAATTTGAGAAATGAATTTCCTCCAATATTGAACTGCACCTAAGAAACTCCTAACTTTTGTAACATTCTGTGGTCTTGGCCACTTAAAAATCACGATAATTTTAGCTAGATCGATTTTAAACTGACCACCTCACTATGTAACCAAGATAAAGTAATGAATTTTTCCCAAAATCACATTTGGAAAGTTTAAGATATAGTTTCTCCTGTTGGAACACTTCAAAGACTTTTTTAACATGCCTAACAAGATCTTCCATACTGGAACTGAATATCAAGATATCATCTAAGTGGATTATGAAAAATTTATCAATGTATGGATGGAACACATCATTTATAACCCTCATGAAATTTGTTGGAGCATTACATAAACCAAATGAAATCACTAACCATTCAAATAACCCCTGCATAGTTTTAAATGCAGTTTTCCAGATGTCATTTTCTGCAATGCAAATTTGATGATACCAACTATGCAAATCCAACTTAGTGAAATAGACAACATTTTTCAATTGGTCAAGTAAATAATCTATCCTGGGAAGTGGATACCTATTCTTGATTGTGATTTTGTTTAAGGCTATAAATTCGATACACGTTCTCCATGTATAGTATTTCATAGGAACCAAAATTATTGGTGAACCACATGGGGATGAACTGGGTCGAATGAAGCCTTTCTCAACCAGCTCTTGGATTTTTATTTTTTTATTTCTTCGTTTTTTATGACTGACAAGCGATAAATTCCCACGTTAGGAAGAGGGGCATTAGACAACAATTGTATCTCATGTTGTATTTCTCATTTAGGAGGTATATGTTTTGGTTCTTTAAATAGACTTTGAAAAGAGTCTACCACTTTAACCAAATTATCTTTAAATTGAGATTCACAAATTGAAAAAGCATCATGTTGATCCTTATGTTGTTCTTTTACCATCATGAGTAAATATATTTTACTTGAACTTATTAGCCACTTCATCTGATTAGCAGTAACTAAATCCAAGTGTGTCTTGATTTTATGTGTCCTGACAATGTATTCGATCCCATCTTTCTTAAGGTGATATTTATTCTCTTTTCTATGAAACACAAGATCACAATCATATAGGTAAGGAATTCCTATCACTACTCCACATATGTCTAATGGAATCACATCTAAATCCACTTCATCAATGTAATTAACTGTGATGGAAAATTTTAAACGACACTGCTTTGTGACATTAAGTTGAGTTTTTTATTTTAGCCAAACTAATGGGTATGGTATTGGATGATTCTATGTCTCCAAACCAAATTTCTTAAATAATTATTCAGATATTGAATTTTCCTATGATCCACTATCAAATAATGTATCTATTTTTGTGTGCTTAGAAGTTATCCTTATGTGAAATAATTCAACTCTTTTATCCTCATCCAAATGATTTATGTTTGAAGAAGATGCAGAAGTACTAGAACTTGAACTAGCATGAGAACGTTTACCTGTCAAAACCATTGCGGTTATTTTCCTTTCATCACATGAGTCGAAGCCAAAATCTTGTTGGATTGATGTATTAGCCTTATTTTCACCTTTATTTTCTGGAAATTCTTTGGTCTGAGTTCTGGCTGAAGTTTCCAACATCTGGCTTCATCATGTCTAATTCTTTGATAGTGAGAACAAGTAGGTCTTTCACTTTCCTTCTAAGTTGTCACTGTTTTCTTTCCCTTTGACCTTCTCTTCCCCTTGTTATCTTTGGAATCCTTGATTTCCAACTGTTTGGACGCTTTCTTTGAAAAATTTTACGGTCTGCCACCTAATTCAATATGTATGGCTTGAACACACACTTCATCAAAGTCAGTGGGATTAAACATCAATAACGTATGTTGTAAATAAGAATGTAAATTGCCAATGTACTTTAATAAAGTTTCACGTGTATCCAATGGTATACCAAGCGCCAAATATTTCTTCTTGAACTCCTCAGTAAACTCCTGAACACTCTGCCCTTTACCTTGCCTCAAATTCTTCCTGTTGATATTTCAACAAGATGATGAGCTTAGTGAAAAGAGTCGCCTTCACTAAGTGGGCCCGCAGGCTATTTTTGGTGCAAAGTCTATTTTTAGACTATGTCTATTTTTTGGACATGTCGATCATATTATATGAGTTGCAGGATGTTATTTGTGGATGGTTGGTCAAGTTGGAAAAATATATGGACTTCTATTTTTATACATACTCGACAGAATATATTTTTAGATTGCCAGTCTAAAAATAGATATGTCGAATATTATTAGCTCTTAATAATATTTGGACTATAAAAATTATCTTATTCTCTTGGAGCACTTCAGTGAAGTGCATAGATGTGACACAGGAGCTGACAGAAGGAATTACGCTATTCCTGAGGGTTAAGTGGAGCTATTGCATGGAGACTTCAGTTAGAACTCATATGCCAGATTTTGGTGGAGTTATTGAAGTAGTTGGTGGAGTTGTGTTCAGTTTAACTCAGTTAGACACAGTTGAGCTAGTTGTATCTAGTCTAAATGATTGATACACTAGTGAGATTGGTGTGAATTAATTAATAATTAATTCACTAAATATTAACTCATTAATAAACTGAAGAATACATCAGTTAACTACAGTGCATGGACAGTTTCAGTGGAGACTAGTGGAGAGGTAGGTGAAAGAGCAGGTTGACTATCAGTTGTGACTATAGTGTTGCATGAGTTTGCACCACACAGTGATTGGAGGTGCCAATGAATATTGCGTGAGAAAGGCTGGACCAATTCAAGTTCATTCAGAGCCATTCTTCAGCAGTGATTGCGCAGTAGAGGTAGGCTAGCAGGTGGCAGATATCGGTGCATGGATTTGCTAGATTGGGCCTGATTAGTGTGTAGCGATTGTATTGTACTGAGAGCTTGATATGATCAGGTTTGTATGAGGATTGTTACATGATATCTATGAAATATATTATATATAGATAGTTGGGGTTTTTAGCTTCAGGCTTTCCCGTTAAAACACTGTGTTCATATGTGTGAATTTTTATGGTTTCAATGTGTGCATGCAATTGATTTAATTTCCACAAGTAATGATCAATGGTGGAATAGATTATGTATTGTGAATGATGTCAAATAGTGTATGATCAGGAGAATATTAGACATATAACGCATTAGTTATATGATTTTCTACATGGTATCAGAGCGATATTGATTATTGGAGCAATTTCAAAGTATTGAAGCGGTTGAGTTTTGTGCTGGTGGAATTCGAATTTGCAGCAGTGTTTTCTTGGTGTCAAAGTTGAGATGTCTTTCAACGGATTGTGATTAGAGTATGCCCTTGAGGGCAGCTCGAATTATATTTCATAAAAGGACAGGATGGAGGCGGTGCTGGAGGATAATGGGTTGAAGGAGTTCATAGATACTTCTCAATACGGTGCAAAAGGAAATAAGTAGGACATGTCCAAGGTGAAGTGCTTTCACTATCACCAACACGGACATTACGCCACTAATTGTCCACAGAAGAAAAATAAGCAGGCTGCTAGATATGCAGCTGGAGAGGCCTTAGCCTCGTATTTTAAGCTGGATTTTTTGCTGATTGCATGCTTGGTCTCAAGTATGATGGGTTCAGTGTGGTTTCTTGACAGTGGTGCATCATTCCATATGACTGGAGACAAAGATTTTTTTGCTGATCTGGATGAGAAGGATCTTGGAGTGCACATCGAGATGGGCGATGATGGTAGATACAGTGCGACCGGTATCGGGACCATTTCCTTTAAGAGGGAGTTTGGTAAACCCTTCATATTAAAGGATGTCATGCATGTTCCAGGATTGAAGAAGAATCTAATCTCTATGGCTATGTTGGAAGACAAGGGATATGATGTTGTCTTTAGCGAGGGAAAGAATTTCCTGTGCAGTAAGGAAACTGGTGAAACCTGGAGGATAGGGGTTCGAGTTAAGAAACTTTATCAATTGCAGGTAGATGGTTGCGTAGCAATGACAGGAAAGGCAGAAGGAGTGGTGAGCCGGGATGAGGGCGAGCTATGGCACAGGAGATGGGGTCATCTTCACCCTGGTGCTTTGAAAATTTTGTAGCAAATTTCTACTGGGCTTCCCAAGGGTACACTTGCACAGTCAGATCAGTGCAAGGGATGTACTTTGGGAAAATTTGTGAAATCCACCTTTCATGAGAAGGATAGTCGCGCCACGAAGATGCTTGAGAGAATTCACACAGACGTGTGTGGACCTTTCTTAGTAGCTTCGACAAAAATTATTATGTGATCTTTGTTGATGATTTTTCTCGTAAGTGCTGGATCTTCTTCGTGCAGAAGAAGAGCGAGACATACTCAAAGTTCTGTGAGTTCAAGGAACTGATGGAGAAAGAATCGGGTAAGCAGGTGAAGGGTATTAGGAGAAATAATGGTGGTGAATTCATCTTTGGCGAATTCAAAGACTTTTGCAGCGCAGAAGGACTTCAAAGAGAGCTCATAGCGCCTCATAACCCACAGCAGAATGGGGTCGCGGAGTAAAAGAACAAAACGATCATGGGTGTTGCATGGGCGATGTTGCATGATCAGGGCCTTCCCATACACTTGTGGGCTGAAGCATGAAATACTGTGGTTTATGTGCAAAACCGTTGTCCTCATAGAGTACTTGGCATGAGTACACCCGAAGAGGCGTTTTCTGGTAAGAAGCTTGATATTTCTCATTTGAATATTTTTGGCTCACCTGTTTACATTCATGTGACGAAGGATGCCAGGAAAGAGCTGGAGTCAACCGCAGAGGTTGGGGTATTTGTGGGGTACACAGAAACACCCCACAACTATCGTGTGTATTTTCTAGACAGTTGGAAGACTGTTGTGCGATGGCATATCAAATTTCATGAGGATAAAGCCATGAAGTGTTTGCTTGAGATGGAGCTACACTTGCATGCAGATGAGGAGCTATTAGTTCCTAAGGATGAGCCTCAGGATGTGGATCAGCCACAAGAGGAGGTTCATGGAGTGGAAGAAACCACTCATGCGGTGCCAAACATCAGAGGGCGGAAGCGCACTACAGAAGCTGAGCGACTGAATCTTGATGCACAGAAGATTGTAGGAGCACCTACATCACAACGCAGACAGAGACAGTCACCTGACCGATATACTGGATACATGGCTCTGATGAGAAAGTGTATCATGACAGAACCATCCTCTTTCGAGGAAGCTGTGGAGGACCCTGCATGGGTAGATGCCATGGTGGAAGAGTATGATTCGATTTTCAGAAACAGTGCATGGGAGATTGTCCCAAGGCCACAAGGGAAATCAGTGGTAGGTTCGAGATGGATCTACAAAGTGAAGCAAGCTGCTGACAGGAGTGTGGAGAAGTATAAGGAAATATTTTTTTTCTGGGGCTTCTCACAGATTCAGGGGATCGACTATGAGGAAAGCTTTGCACCTGTCGCAAGGTATTCTTCCATACGGAGCATCCTAGCTCTCTCAGCACAGATGGTTTGGCACATTAATCAGATGGATGTGAAGACTGCGTTCCTCAATGGAGTCATTGAGGAGGAGGTGCACATAGAGCAGCCCAAAGGTTTTGAGATCTTTAGCAGCGAGTCGCATTTGTGCAGTCTCAAGAGAGCGTTGTATGGGTTGAAACAAGCACCTCGTGCTTGGTACACACGGATAGATAGTTATTTCACCGGTCTTGGATTCTCCAAGAGTGAGGCGGATGCGAACCTATACCAGATTGTGGTGGAGGGTAAGTTGTTGATCATTGTACTTTATGTAGATGATTTGATATTGATGGGTGATGAACAGTTGATGCTCTCATGTAAGGCTGATCTTGCAAAAGAGTTTGAGATGAAGGACTTGGGCCTCCTTCATTATTTCCTGGGATTGGAAATTTGGCAGTGCAGTGATGGACTATTTGTGTCTCAAGGAAAGTATGCTCGGGAGATACTGGAGAAGTTCAACATGCATGGCTGCAAGCCTATCGACACTCCTCTTGCTAGTGGTTGGAGAAAAGAGGATGCTACATCGGCAGAGGTAGTGGATGCCACTGTTTATCGACAGTTGGTTGGTTCGCTCATGTATCTAGTCAATACACGACCGGACATATGCTATGCTGTTAACCAGCTTTCACAAGCTATGGTTAAGCCTACCAAGCTCTTTTGGAAGGCGGAGAAGCATGTATTGAGATATCTCAGAGGCACATCAGGATATGGATCTTGGTACAGACAGGAGGATGAGTTGAGGCTGCATGGCTTCACAAACTGGTATCATCATATCAGAGATTGTGTGCAGCGAAAGATCATGTTACTTTCATACATTCGTACGGAGGATCAGGATGCTGATATCTTGACGAAGGCACTCACCAGGAGAAAATTCGAATACCACAGATACAGGATCGGGGTGGAAGATAATCCCTATCTTGTTGAGAGGGAGTTTTGAGATTGCAACAAGATGATGAGCTTAGTGAAAAGAGTCGCCTTCACTAAGTGGGCCCGCAGGATATTTTGGCGCAAAGCCTATTTTTAGACTATGTCTATTTTTAGACATGTCGATCATATTCTATGAGTTGTAGGATGCTATTTTTGGATGGTTGCTCAAGTTGGAAAAATATATGGACTTGTATTTTTAGACATACTGGGCGGAATATATTTTAAGATTGCCAGTCTAAAAATAGATATATCAAATATTATTAGCTCTTAATAATATTTGGACTATAAACATTATCTTATTCTCTTGGAGCACTTCAGTTAAGTGCACAGATGTGGCAAAGGAGCTGACAGAAGGAATTACGCTATTCTTGAGGGTTAAGTGGAGCTATTGCATGGAGACTTTAGTTAGAACTCATGTGACAGATTTTGGTGGAGTTATTGAAGTAGTTGGTGGAGTTGTGTTCAATTTAACTCAGTTAGACACAGTTGAGCTAGTTGTATCTAGTCTAACTAATTGATACACTAGTGAGAGTGGTGTGAATTAATTAATAATTATTTCACTAAATATTAACTCATTAATCAACTGAAGAATACATCATTTAACTACAGTGCATGGGCAGTTTCAGTGGAGACCAGTGGAGAGGTAGGTGAAAGAGCAGGTTGACTATCAGTTGTGACTATAGTGTTTCATGAGTTTGCACCACATAGTGATTGGAGATTCCAATGAGGATTGCATGAGAAAGTCTGGATCAATTCGAGTTCATTCAGATCCATTCTTCAGCAGTGATTGCACAGTAGAGGCAGGCTAGCAGGTGGCAGAGATCGGTGCATGGATTTGCTAGATCAGGCTTCATTAGTGTGTAGCGATTGTATTGTACTGATAGATTGATATGATCAACTTTGTATGAGTATTGTTACATGATCTCTATTACATATATTATATACAGATAGTTTGGGTTTTTAGCTTTAGGGTTTCCCGTTAAAACACTGTGTTCATATGTGTGAATTTTTATGGTTTCAATGTGTGCATGCAATTGATTTAATTTCCACAAGTAATGATCAATGGTGGAATAGATTCTGTATTGTGCATGAAGTCAAATAGTGTATGATCAGGAGAATATTAGACATATAACACGCTAGTTATATGATTTTCTACACTTCCAATCAATAAAAACTTGTTGCATGTATCCTAAAGGATGGAATTGTTTTCTGAGATATTTTAAAAACTTAGACCATGAAGAGATGAATTTACCTTTCCACTTTAAATTTACTCAAGTTTTACTTTCCCACTAGATTAAAGTTGTTCCCCCCATTCTAAGTGTAGCTAACTCAATTTTTTTTCTTTCATCAGAAATGTTCCGAATTGTACAATATACTTCTAACTACTTAATCTAGTTATCTAAGTTTTCACGATTCATTTCACCATCATATATAGGTAGTTCAAATTTTACATCAAGTTTCAAAAGAGAATATTTCTGAGGTTTCTTTTCTATTTAGAAATCTCTGCTAGAAGAATAAGAATAAGATGATGAAGATGATGGAGGATAAGGAGGTTTATCAACTTTTCCTTTTCCCTTTTCCTTCTTCATCACCTTTGAAGAAGAAGCTACATCTTTGGCCTTCTTGTCTTCATAGGTTTCTCCCAACATCCGATGCATGTTCAAAAACATTTGCTGAATCTATTCCTCGCCCATGAACTTCACTTTAGGAGTTTCACCTGCATTGGATCCTCCCATTGTCGATTGTTGAACGATTTTTCGCTTTCAAACTTCTGGGTATATCTCCTCGAGTGTTCCTTCTCCACGTTGCAACCTGGACCTGGTTAACATTCACTGGAAAAAAACCTATAAATCACAACCTGTTCTAATACCAAAATATGATCTGAAATAGGATTGAATATTCGTCGAAGAATAACTGATTTTTAACTTAGATTATTTAGTACAGTTGATTGAAGGAAAGCAATTAGATTTCATGCATTAATAAAAAAATTAAGAAAAAAAATTGAACGTGAATTTGCAGCAAAGAAAAGAGATACAAGAAAACACACATTGATTACGGAGTTCATCCCTGATGGACTACATCTCCGACTCCGCTTTCAAGATGAGCATCTGTTTGATTAAGGAATGATCCAAGGAAGTATTGACATAGAAATTCGCTAAAATGAACTTGCTCGTAGGCATGTATGGTCACTATCAACAAAAATATCTCCCTCCTAGCTTTACAACGCCTATCTCGGTGCCGAATTCCACCTTTGGAAGACCAAGATACACTGAAAAACAATTGCCTCCTCTCTTCACAAAATTTTGAACAAGGCTAAAAAATCACTCTCCCTCATCATGGTACATTGGTTAAGTTTAAATAATCTTGGGCTAAATTTCAGGTTGAACCTCTTGGCCTATACATGGCAAATTGGTTTTACTTTAGGTGCATGAACACTCTCGGTCAAATTATAGTGAAGCACCTAGTAGATTGGTTATAATAGTTGCATGGTGATTTAATGAACAACGAAAAAAGAAAAAAACCAAAATAAAACTTTATCATAAAGTTAAACCTTGACGGTTCTGGCTGACGGTAGCGGTCGATTGACAGCTCCATGTGACATGCTAGTGTTGTCCTACTGGTCTGGTGGCTGGCTGCCACATCATGGCTTTGGTCCAGCGGTTTCAGGCAGCATGTGGCACCTCCGATGTGTTAACTATTCTATAAACCCACACGGTTACTGTGTTATAACTATGTTTCATATAAATCCGACTGCTGCACATTCACAGTGGACTATTGATAAACCTGTGTTCACATGTCTCGCTGTTAACTCCACCCTCCACACGATTAGCTGCTGTGGTTAGACTGTAATATCATATCAAATGGGTTTATAATATTACATTTGTTATTATCTGCCGAAAGGGTTATTACATAGGGTTAGCTCTATTAACATTATTCTCCTCCATAGCCTTTATACATAGGTTTATCATTTATGCTATGGTTCTCAACCATGTAGTTTATAATGAGGTTTAGCACTAGGTATTAACCCTTAGGTACATAATACATGTAGCATAGGTCTTACACCACATTACCATGACATAAACACCATGAAATATTTAACCACCTTTTACTTGCACCATGAATGAAGACTCTCATCCAGAAAACTGGAGAAAATGAAGATGATACTAGACTTCCCTATCGATCTGAACTGATGCAAGATCCTCATGGATCAACAAGAAACTAATAAAAACCATAAATCAGAGAGGAAAGACACATAATAATTATGTTTTTCAGATAATCACCCCTTCTCAATTCATGGACTACATGAATCCACTTTGTCAGCTCTATCCTACAATATTCTAATACAACCTTATTCACATCATCATGCATGGGTTAGGCTTTCGATTGCTTTATAGTAGAAGTAATCAATGCTAGGGTATAGACCATAGATCCTTATAATTCAACCCTTGGCTAGGGTTCATAGATCAACATACTAAAATGATCAAGACCTTTTCTTTCAACTTCCTCTCAACTCACTAGGGGTCTAAATTAGTAAGAGACCAAATGACAAGACCCTATATTCAATAATAAAAAAATAGATGTACAATTTTACTTGAAATCATCTTAAGAAATCAAGTTCAATATCCAAGGGAATATCATTACCAATAGTAATCAAATATAGGAAATACTTATAATTTCAATAAAATTCAACTCCCTCTTAAAATTGAGCTACATGATAATTTTTTACCATCCACCATTCCCAAGTGCTAGTTATTATTTTAATAGAAATTAATGATTACTTCATCATACTTTGAAAGGGTTTCACAATGTGATTCTACCTTCCAATGGAACTAGGTTCTCATACCTTTCTCAATAATCTTCATATTGTCTTGATCATGGTTGAATCCAGTGCACCCTATTCATCAAACTTTTTTGTGAGCCAACCTGCTTCATGTTTATCAACATAGGTTATCACATATTCCTTTGATGCATCAAAAATATATTTCCTATTTACCATAGCCAATTATAGAGTAGAAACAATTAGTCACAACCATCAAATAATATTTCGAATAATCAATCAACTGAACATAACACTATGGATCAGCTCTTTCATGTCATCCTTTTCCTAAAAAACACTAGGTAGGACTTTAAATCCCCTTAGAAATGAAAGAGACAAAGAGAACATATAAAAGAAACTAACCAAAACCATCAATAAAGGAGGAAAATAACAAAATATTTATCTATGGAACATAATCAACCCCTTCTTGATCACGAGACTCCATGAGTCCACTTTTTCTACTTCATCCTGTAATCTTGTAAGACACCCTCATTCATAACATCATGCATAGGTTAGGGTTTATATTAGAGGAAGAAATCAATCCTAGGGTACAAATCCTAGATCCTTTTCGGTCAACCCTTAGCTAAATCACATATTCAAATAGTCAATACCTTGTCTTTCATCTTCCTCTCAACACAATAGGGTTCTATATCCTTAATTAGTACGAGCTCATAATATTTACAGGAGACTCGTGTCTTTTCATAGGTGATATGCCACATGACTTGTCGAATTATTTTACAAAACTTTTCATAGACTAGTCTTGCAAATGTATGTCAAAGGAAATAATTCTTGTTAGGATCTCAGAAGAACTTCACATCTTCATCACATAGAATAGGTCTTAGGCAATTCACATTAATTTACAAGATATGAACTTGTTCCTATGCAATATATCTTAGAATCACAGTAGTCTATAATAATATTCATACATAATTCAGATCACCATTATTGGGTAATATATATCTCAGATAATACAAAATGTGTCTTAGACTTTTGAAATACATAACTCAGATTATACTTGACATCAAAGGCTTTTGTTCTCTTAGAATTTTGTACACATTACAAAATTCTAGAGCATGAGAGACTTCGATATAAACATAGATATAATATTGATAACTTTGACCTACAATAGTATGTTAGAACAGAGAAAGGATACTTCAAATTTTGACTTCAATCAATTGATATTCTTCATATTCCTTTGTGCTAGAACATAGACGAGTAAGCTTTAGATATGTGAGCTTTTTAGGATTGAACGAATGACTATTTATAGTCACCATCCCAAGCAAATGGGTTCCTCCAAAACTGAGTTAAATTCACTTGAGGAGGGACATCTTGGAATTATGTTAGAGTATAAAAAAAATTATGTTTTCTTTCTTTTTGACTAGGCCATGAAGAGCCTAAGAAAAAAAACTACTTATGAAAAATTACATATAAAGTTTTCTTTTTGTCACACAATATAAATTGTATCTTACAAAGGAAATTTATTCATTATGAAAACCGACCATAGCTACATTATTCAACATGACTCACTCTATTTATTGACTGGAGGTGGAATTTTATTCACCTTTGAAAATTCCCCAATGATGGGATTTGAGTTAGAATTATTTAAGACTAACTAGGATTTTTAATGCTCCCAATATTTTGAAGGCACTTCTGTTGTATTGGTATTAAGACTTGAGCATGTAACTTTTTGTCTTCAGATTTTTGTGCAACGTTCATGGACATATGTTTAGGTTATGAGTGATGAGAAACACACAAAGTTACTTAAACATGTTGGAAATGATGATCTACATAATCACATGCCATTCAAGGAGTCTGTCAAGATTACCAAGGACATAAAGCTTACATTGGAAAATGTTAGCTTTTACCTACAATTTGATGCTAATTTGACATCATATGGTGGTGTTTGTTGCAGATGGTAGATTGTTAAATTATTTTTTCACTCAAGATGTGGTTTGAATATCCTCAGTGCTCAGTGACCAGTGGTTATGGTCTGCGTGTGCTAGACTCACATCACTTCAACGCATAATGCATCTACATATTTCATTTACTCTCTGTTTAGAATACAATCGTGTGATTTATTTACAACCCTTATTTTCATAAATAGGGGAAATGTCATTCCTATTTGATTTTGAATATGTGCAAGGGTAGAGATTGTTTTAGCTAATCAACTTGATATGATGAGGAAATTGTGGCTATTTCTTTCATCATTTCTAACCTTTTCTTAGTCATAAAAATTTCATCACCATGGAAAATTGTAAATTTGTTTTTGATCATTCATTATTTGTTGCTCCAACATTTTTTGACATTTTGTGATCCACTAGTGTTTTTTCATGTTTTTTGACAAGTATCTGACATTTTTTTACTGCAATGGTTGAATATTGGTGTTTTAATGCATAACTTAGTGGAAAAATGCACTAGTGTTCATGAGAGATATTTTGACTTTCTTTAAGGTGGGTTGGAATGTCCTTGAATACTGCATGAGAAGTTTATGAAAATTTGTATTCTTGAATTTTGTGCCAATTCATTAGAAGATATCTATGGCTCATTCATTACATTTCTTTATCTGTCCTTAATGTTGTTTTCATATTTGGTTTGTCAGGGTTTTTTCCCATTGTCTTTGTATGTATTCATAATGTTTCAAACTAGACCCATGCACAAGACTACAACAAATTTATCTCTTTTATAAGAACAATACATCATCTCAATTAAAAAAAACCCAATAAATATACATCAACTCAACTAGAAACATGCATAAGCTATGGATCTAACAAAACAATATCATTGTAAGATATCAAAAATACACAAAAATGGTTTCCAAGGATATGCAATAATCATCCAAGGGAATCGCTGGTCAACTATGCTCATTTAATAACCAAAAAACATAAGTCTCCTACAAAACAACCATATATTGAAATAATTCATACATACATCTCCATCAAAAACAAAGTGCACAAGATCAAATACGAAGACAATGGATTAGCTATGCAATCCAATGTTACAACCATACACATGAAAATCCATCTCTTCATTCACAAATATCAGTCACATATGAGCCATTGATCATTTCAATTATAAGTATTCTAGCTACTAAATAGACGAGGCTATCAATTCTAACTATAGAATAAAACTTTTGCTGCATCAACACAATCAAATGAAGAATTTACCTATGCATATCCTATGCTACAAGTTTCTGCAAACTCCATCACAATTAGAAAAACAAATTACACTTCTCTGAAATCATGGATGACCTCTCCATCATTATCCTCACTCTATGATCTCAAAAGATAATGTCTATGTGTGCACTTCTCTAGAAATTCAACCTCTGTCTCATTATTTGATGTAGGAGGTCACCCTTTACTCTCTACATTGTTGGAAATACTGAGAGGGGGGTGAATCAATATTTATTTTCAATTGTTAATCATTTCCAGTTAGATTCTTCACAATTAAATACAAAGAGATATATATAATAATGATATTAAAAATTAAAGAGAACTTCAATCCATTTTTAATAATAGTATACAATAGATGAGAGAAGGGCACCAAACCTTTTAATGAAATAGGCACCAACCTGATTTCCAAGCACCAACTTGGACTTTGATGAGGCTCTGACCTCTAGGGCTTCGAACCTATCTTCTCAAGGCACCAACCTTGTGTTTAGGGGCACCTACCCCAAGGACACCAATCCCTAAGTCTTATTTTTAATAGAAAATGTGTGATTTACCTACTTGACTGTCATCTACAAGATTCTTCATTGTTATTTCTTCACTATACTTTGTCCATCATGTGACTTCAATAGTCCTCACATAAGTCTGAGCCTTAAAGGGTAAGTCCAAGCCTTCTACAAGTTCAGATCTGAAGTATCACAGGTTCACTAGCGTGCAGTTCTAAGTCTGAGCCTTCAAGGGTAAGTCCAAGCCTTCTACAAGTTCAGATATGAAGTATCACAGGTTCACTAGCGTGCATTTCTGAGTCTGAACCTTCAAGAGTAAGTTCAATCCTTCTACAAGTTCAGATCTGAAGTATCATAGGTTCACTAGCTTGCAATTCTGAACCTCCATAAAGAATTGTCCTTAGGTCCAAAATGTATGAGTCCTCTAGAGAACCAAGGTGTAATTCCATATGTCTATCCGAGCTATAGTTTCTCCACAGTTGTGTCCGAGCTACCACAATTATATTCGAGCTAAACGTCCACAGTTCAAATTTCTAACATGTATGAGGTACTAAGGTTAAGGCACCGAGTAGGTGACTGCCCACTGTTCCTCCATAGGCAGACTTTTTATACACCTGTCACAAATCCAAACCTCATAAAATATGACTGTGTAATCTGGTGTTTGATCTTGAGGAAGAATAACCCAAAAAAATGTGCTTTTTAAGTCCTCCTCGGCCTTAATTCACAAGATGTGAACTCTCCTTAAAGTTATGTGCTTCTAGGATATTCTTCACCGAATTGCTGATTTTGAAATGGATGAACACATATTTATATATATAGTAGCTTTTCCCTATGAAGAGACACATCTATTGAAAGAAAGGCCGACATTATATGACTGCATAGGTCAGCTTGACTATAAATATATACTTTTTATCTTAAAAATTCAGTTTCTCACAAACTAATGGGAGTTTCGGGGCAAGTAAGAGCTTGTTGGAAAGAGGGAAAAATCCTCTTTAATATGTTCTAGGATTCATTGTGAAAGGATGCCTCCAAGGTGTCTAAATTTATTTTTCTTTCTGAATTTTCATAAAATTTTAGTGCAGAAGGTGATTGGGATCATGTCATCATATGTAAGAGTGCAGCATCTATCAATATTCCATTAAGAGAGCTCATCAAGAGAGCTTATATTCCATCAATGACAATTATTGACCAACAATCTCCCCCTTTGTCATTGATGGAAATATTATATAATTCTCTCCCCCTTTGACATCAATGGAAAATGAGGTGCCCAAGTACTCCCCTTGTCATGCTGCTTGATTTAATGTAATGCAAGAGCAATGAACCCCATCGTTTGGTGAAGATACTCAAATGATTCTCGTGGAAGGGGTTTTGTAAATATATCCACAATTTTCTCGTTTGTATTGTTTCGGGGAAAATCACCCTAGAGGTTCGTTGGGTTACAACCTCCATAGAGCAGGGGCATGCTACTTAAGAAGGACTCACACAACCATACATGTTCATGAAAACTAAATAGAGTAGATCGAGGAAGTTACCCGTAGGTCCTACGGTTGAAGCAGATCCCGCGGGGTCCAAACCCCCAGCAACCGTCCTTCCTTCTTAACCTGAAAGACAAGAAGAAACAAGCACAAAGAACTGGTTGTACAACATATATCTACTCTAAATGTTAGTGAAATCCATATAAAACATTAAATAAACCATAATGAATGCTTAAATAACAATTTTCTCATATATGTAAGCAGACACTAACACGTATATTTCGGGAACAAGATGGTACTTCTGTATTATAGATAGCATGTACAAAAATAACGAGTGGAGAGATCACCTGAATCCTTCCACAATCTTCGAGCAGACTTTCGTCGAAATCCGTCCCGCCCTTGTCTCGCTAAGATTCCTTCCAAACTGGTGCATAGGAGATGACATATAGGGAGATGAGCATCTCAAGGAAACAAGGGTTTCCTGTAATGAACTGGGAAAGTGCAGGAGGCATGGGGAATCAAACTTGGATAGGGAATACCAACAGAGTATAATATCAATAAATTCTCTCTCTCCCTTAGGCCATACACATGAGGGGTTTTTATACTCCCTCCAAGTAGTTTCAACAGTTGGAAACAGTTGGCCACGTGCTGGGGTGGTTGAACTACCTGAGTAACCATCAACCCAGCCCAAAAATAGGGAATTTTTATATATTTTTTCATGATTTTAATGGCATACGCGGAAAAGTGCATACATACTCGCGTATACACGCGGAAAAAGCTGGGCATAACCGCGTATGTGGATTTTTACACTGTTTTTAAGTGAATTTGTCCAAGTCTGTAGGAATGGGTGCCCAAAGCCATAAAAGAAATCATGAATCATATGAAGGTGAGAAATGATGCTATAAAAGATGCCCCCTAATATATGAGGTCAGAAGGGGTACATGATGGCCGAAATGTATTATGCACATAGAAAGAACTTCGCAAGGACAAGAGAGGACTTCACCAGATTTCAGCCTGCCAAAACCAATGAAAGAAAACAGAGAGTCAACTCATGCTGAGGCGGGCATACCCATGCTCAGTCAAAAATACATCATATAGAAAGTAGTGAATAGATCCAACATGTATACAAGTATAGCTGAACTAAAAGTACACAATGAATCATCTGAGCATGGCCCGGAAATACAAGTCTGAATCAATGTCCAAGTATCACATATAGAAAGCTGATCAAGGATGGTGCAACTGGATGTCTGATCATATAAGGTAACCGAATTCTGGCAACAAATCATAAGAGGTGGGAACAAACGTACTATCACACAGAATTCCCCAGAGCCAACATATAGGATGCTACCGTACCGAACCGCACATATAAGGGTGGACGATATCACCGGCGTTAAATGGAATGGACCATCAAAAGTGAACCGAGAAATGCTACAACCCGAGGTATTCACCGATCACTATGGCAATACCCACACAATGGGAATAAATGAGTCGAAGTCGACCAGGAGAAATTCTGGATTAATAACCATGATGTATACTATTAACCAACGCGAGACAACACCACCAATAATGAAAATGAGCGTCAAGGTGCCCCGTACAATCTAACAAGTGCGTAATGAATGAGTTGAAGCTTCTAACACTTGGAAAGAATTCCACCAATCGAGAGGCAATGATGGAACTCAACGTTTGCAGCGAAGAGTTCGCTACCACAGACCGCAAACCCCAAGGCATCACAAAGACTCGAGACTCGGTTCTGAAAGAAATGAGTTGGAGTCAAGGAAAAGACATCCTGCTTTCAAAGGAAGGCATTAAGGCATCCCCACACGCTCCGAAAGCACAGTGTAACCCCAGCCAAGACGGAAGGAATCGTACCTATGAGGACTAACCAAACCTAAGCACACGTTCGACAGGTAACAAGAGGAAGTTTACGCACACGAAGAAACCCTCTCGAACCAAACAATTAAAGCCGACAGAGGCGAGAAATCCACCGATAGGGGTCAATCAGGCCCAAGGTACTCATTTGGTCCTGGCGGATGGAATGTGTCGTACTGTCAAATTATGAAGGAAACCACTCACTGGGCATCCACAGATGGTTGATAAATGTCGAGCAAGGTCACTATCATCGATGGAAATAGGGCCAGGAAAGTACCAGGTTTTTTCTGCAGGCGGTTGGTTCAGACAGAGAGCAACCTCCACAGCAAGCAAGAAGTCAATGGGGACCTTCAAACCAGCACACGAAGACCAAACATTCGATGTGATAGAACAAGATATTGACCAAAATGGGAAGGTTTAATTAATAATGAGTCACAGGGATACCGCAATGGTCAACTGTTAGAATTCCTTGAACAAAAGCGCACTAATTTTAGATATCATGGCAGCAAAAAGTGACATTGTATAAGTCTCATATGCAGAGGCAAAAACTTCATATGATTGGAAGAGATAACCAACCTGGGGAGAACCGACAAGGAAACATGGTAAAGGCTAAATCCCAGTCAAAAACTAAAACCATCCCAAATGTAGGAAATATATATAAGTATATGTGCTTTGTTCAAGGGGCGACAAACCGATCAGACTGCCATCAAAACAACGAAGATACATCCTTGCCTCCCGCTCTTTTTGTTATATTTGATTTTTTGCCTTTTTTCATAATAAGCCCGAAAAAGAATAAAATAATGCTATGGTACAATGGATAGAACCATATAAAAATCGATGCACTAGTTCCCGGGATTGAATAACCATACCAATGCAAGGTATGAAATCAGTAAGCGATATCGAGGAACAACGCGAGAAAGAAAAAAGTCGATAGCTATGAAGTGCACAATAACTTCATATAAAGGTCAAGGTCAAAAGTTGCCTAAACATCAAGTCTTAAATGAACAAGCAAAGGTCATGATAAACAAGTAGCCAATATGCAATGCAAGAATACAACTTAACGACACCTGGAGCTCAGGGTAAAAGTCAGAAAACAGATAGTGAAGAAGAAAAGAATGAAGCTCAATGATGATAAGACAGAAGTGACCAAAGAGGACTTCGAGCTCACATAAAACGCAGATGGGAAACAAGTGAGAGAGGAGAACTAACCAGGGAAGCCCAGCAAAGGAAGGCTCTGCCCATCAAGTCATGATTAAATAATCATGAAAGAAACAAGGTAATACTCCAGACCATGGGATCGGTCCCTATGGCAAGTGACTGAGGGAGGGCGATGTGTTACTGCAGAAAAGATTTCTAACCTATGCTAGTGAAGACTAGAGACTTTCCTAAGGTAGCTCAAATCGTGATAAAATCAAAATCTCAACCGTCAAAATGTACTCCAAAGATACCAAACTCTGGAACTTCCAAGCATCCGGCACAGGTGGCTTAAGATAGACCGGAAGAAGAAGTTATTAACGATTCTACAAATTTTTTGAATTACAGGACAGAAATAGATAAATTACCTTACATTTGGTTCATTATTGTATTGCTGATTTGGAAAAAGTGCTCCCTGAGCAAAAACTTCTTTTCACAACCGAACAACCTAATTATTTAATTCACACCGAATTTTCTATGTAGGCTCCTCAATCATCTCGCAAATCATTTTTGTCCGTTTTAGAAATTAAAATTTGGCATCCTTAATTATTAAAACCCTTGAAGAAAAATGCGGACTTGCGTGACACGCGGGTTCATAATAAGAAAACATACACTAGAACGTTAAAGAAAAAGTCGCGTATGCGTGTGTCCGAAACTAAAAATGCGTGGCTGGCTGCTGATTGAATAACTTGACAGACATATCCTTAGAGAGAGCGGAGCAACAAAGCACCGATCAAGAGGTCATGCAAGATCGAGCAACAAGAAAATATCCTTCTCTCGAATTGCGGATTGTTCAAATTCCTTCGTACCAAACAGCAAGCATTGTTCGGTTGCTAGAAATGCTCGTGAATTCATCGGGAACCGCATCAAGATTGCTTCGTTATAGACTCCATGCCGTATACGCATTGAAGTGGAAGACATATATTTTATCACCGGACTCTCCCGTGAGGCAGAGAAATCCGTAGATTTCAACAGCTTCCGTGGAGGGTTAATCCGTGCAGACTATGTCCACGTGGAGCCATGGAGAGGGGTTCCAAAAAGAATGAACCGCATTGCGATTAAAGATCCGAGGGATTTTCACATGAAAATCCTCCTTTTCACCATCGGCGGAAAGGCAAGACTTCGCCCCACATGAGTTCGTATTTAAAAATGAGCATAAGCAGAGAATATTTGACTCATGTATGATTGGTGCACAGCCTTGTCATCGAACATGAAGCAAAGAAGGCTGCCATTCCTCATCCACAAGCAAAGACCAAACACTTGGATACGGACAATTTTGACAACATTCTTCTTTGAGAAGACATCAAAGATTGAGACCTGCAGCGTCTCTACCATCAAGAACTTCGCGGACTCAAAGAATTCGTCACAAGCGGAGATGATGAAAGAGATTGGGGAAAAGAAGTACCCCGACGTCACGGACACCGATGAGTTCCTTCCTTGCAGGGGGGAGAACAAATCATCGGCGGTGACTGTCGGTCCCTATGCCGGATGGACTTTGGGAGATCCGCATCTAGTTCTTCCACCTGTGCATGATGTAAAAGGAAGCCAGAAGTTTGCAAAATTTTTGACTTATATAATTTTTTAGATTTTTTCAACATATATGAAAAAAATGAAAAAATTAAACATAAGCTTTAGATTTGACCATAATGACCTACAATTCAAAATGATCACATCTGTGATGTTGTTCTGTCTGGCCCCGAGGCCCCCTGCCACAAGCGTCACAGGCGAAGCAAGACAGAAGTGATCTTAGCCAGATGCTCTGGGTTTGTGCAAGAGAACCTGAGTGGGCTAACCCAACACTCATGGTCGCTGCAAGACCACGAAGCCATCCAGATGGGCGTGGGAGACACCCTTTAGACCGGGTACGTTTATTCTGCCGAGTTGCTGCTGCCGGTCACGTTCGACAGGGAACAATGGCCGGCGTGGACCCTGAGAGATGACATGTAATAGATGACCGTATATTCTTTTCTACACCGTGGAACATGATCAGGCATGTCTTCCAAGTTTTTGTATACACCCCAGATCCAAATTTGTAAAGTTTTAAACACTGATGATATATATACAACGAATATTTGATGTGATGTGATGAATGTATCAAATGTATGATGTTTTTGATGATTAAAAATTTATTGTATGGAATGATTAATATGCCAATCTAATGCTTGATTAGCTAATGAGTCAGCAAACCAATTGTCATCTCGAGGAATATGAATTAAAGTTAAAAATTGAAATGACCTTTGTAACAAACGTACCCTCAAGAACAATCGTAATAAAAATGGATCTCGTACCCGATAAGTATTGTTCAACTGCGACACCACCAGCTGAGAGTCCAAGAAGACTACCAACGAATCAACACCCAAAGATATTGCCTCCAAGAGTAGATGAACAACTGCAGTGTACTCTGCTATATTATTGGAAGTAGGACCAATGCAGACCCCTCTTGATACTAACAGCTGACCGGATGGATAATGAAGCACCCAAGCCGCGGAAGCTAAGTTCCGAGTGTGTCTACTAGCACCATCGGTGAAACCAAAATGACTCATGACATCCAACACAACCTGCCAAAGCAGATCAAAAACATCACCAACTCATCAAAGATCGAAAATCAACCAGATATGTACAAAGCAAAAAAAACTACTATATACAAAAGCAACATGCCAGGCCGAAGCCTAGGCATAATACTTCTTCAAATAGAGCCCATTTCGGGGCTCCGGCAACTCGTTCCCTTCGAAATAAACCAAGGTATAAGCTCCTTTCTTAAGGACTTTTTTAACGATATAGGGGCCATACCACATAGACTTAAACTTTCCTGCCCCCAGGGCATCTTTTTCTTGGGCATAGACCAAAACAAGGTCACCTTCCGAAAAGACCCTAGGCTTGACCGCCTTATCGTACTGAACTTTTACTCGGTTTTTATGCGCTTCATTCATCGTGGCGGCATCTCGACGCTGCTCATCGAGATGTTCCAGATGAAGAAGCCGTTCTGCCAGACTGGAAGTGTCAGGAAGAAGTTCAACAACTAATTTAAGAGAAGGAATCTCGCATTCAATGGGAAATACGGATTCCACCCCGTGCACTAATTGAAATGGAGTAAAGCCAGTTGCAGTTTTCACTGACGTCCTGTATGCCCAAAGTGCAGGATATAGCATAATATGCCAATTGGATCTAGCTTTATCAATTTTCCTTTGAAGAATTGTCTTCAAGGATTTATTCACGGCTTCCACTTGCCCATTGGCTTGAGGATAATATGGAGATGAATGCTCCTGCCGGAAACCCAATTTGAGAGCCAACTCAGCCATCATACTATTCTGAAAATGACTGCCATGGTCAGTGACAATCTCTCTAGGTATACCAAAACGAGTGATAACTTGGTTGAAAAGGAACAAAGCTGCAGTCTCACCATCGTTCCCAAAAGTAGGCATAGCCTCGACCCACTTCGTAAAGTAGTCTACTGCTATGATAATGTACTTGTGACCTTTTGCCGAAGGCGGGTTACAAGTAGTATAATCCATACCCCACTTTGTAAAGGGTCCAACAGTAACAACAGGAAAAAGCGGAGCCGGATGAGCGCGCATTTTTCGAGTATACACCTGACAAGGATGACACTTCTTGACCGATTCAATACAATCTTTGAAAATCGAGGGCCAGAAGTAGCCAACACGCAAAATATTTTGGGCTGTAGCAAGCCCTGATAAATGACCCCCACAAGCTCCACCGTGAGAATCATTGAGCACAGCCTCAGCTTCTTCGAAAGTTAAGCAGCGTCTTAGGATTGAATCAACCCCTCGACGGTACAAAGCATCACCAATAATCAAATAATTTTTGGCCAAGTGACGCAGTTTACGACGCTCATCTTTCGAAAAAGTAGAGGGAAACTTCGCAGTCTGGAGATACACAATGATATCCCCATACCAAGGATCCTGTGGAGAGATCAGAAACAAGTGTTCGTCCGGAAAGGACTCATCATAGATCATCTCCTCTCCACAGGGCAACTCGGAGATCAATTCCGCAAAGACTAATGACTTCTTGGATTTGGTAGACATGAACTCGAGATCAAATTCTTGTAAAATCACAATCCATCTATTATATTTTCCCCCAATCACTCGCCTGCTGAGGACAAACTGAAATGGATTGGCAGCTGCCAAAACATAAGTTTTGCAAAGAATAATGTAATGCCGGAGTCGCTGCACAGCATGAACTGCTGCTAAGGCTAATTTTTCTATCGGAGTGTACCTGAGTTCAGGTCCTACCAATCCTCGACTTAGGTAGTAAATAACATGCTCTGCAAGAGCATCATCTTCCTGAACCAGAACCATACCAATGGTAGATTCTGCTGCTGCCAGATACAAAAGGAAATCCCTGCTATAATCAGGTGGACTCAATAAAGGAGCAGAGGTCAATGCTTTTTTCAAAGCATCAAATGAGCATTGAGCGTAGTCGTCCCAAAGAAAAGGAACTCCTTTCTTCAACAGTCTCATAAATCCCTTTGTGACTTCAGCATAATTGACGATAAATCTCCGAAGAAAATTAGACTTCCCTTGAAGACTTTGAAGCTGACGAATTGAGGACGGGGGAGGCAACCGAAGTATTGCCTCAACCTTGAAGGGATCTACCCTTATCCCTTCCCTAGACACAATGAATCCCAATAGCCGACCGGATGTAACTGCGAAAACGCACTTGTTCGGATTCAATCGAATTTTATAAAAACGACATCTTTCAAATATTTGCCGGAGGTGACCAGGATGATCCATCCTCTTTCGAGAATGAGCAGCTAGATCATCTAAGTATGCCTCAATAATCTTCTTGATGTCATGGAAGGCGTAAGACATGGCCCGCTGAAAGGTAGCCCCAGCATTTTTAAGACCAAAAGGCATCTTCTTGTATGCAAACGTACCCCAGGGACAAATAAATGCAGTCTTATGTTGATCTTCAGGACGGATAGTAATTTGATTATATCCGGAGAAACCGTCCATGAAGGAGAAAATCTCATTACCGGCACACTCATCAATGATCTGATCGATAAATGGTGTGGGGTAATTATCTTTAGGACATGCTTTATTTAGGTCTCTGAAATCGATGCACACTCGAATCGTTCCTTGCTTTTTATCTACGGGAACGGGATTTGAAACCCATTCAGTCAAAGGAACAGGGAAAATGAATCCCGCCTTAAGCAGCTTTTCAACTTCAGCTTTGATAGCTGCTTCCTTCCTAGGATTGACCAGACGAAGTTTTTGCCTCACCGGCTTAGCATTTTCATACGTCTTGATCTCATGCTGGACAATAGATGGGTCTATTCCAGGCATTTCCTCATAAGACCAAGCAAATACATCCCTATACTCTTTAAAGAGCTCGGTGTAAATTTGAACCTCTTCACGGGAACATTCAGCTCCAATGAAGACATTCTCGATAATATTGGGATCCCTGGAAATGTTCACCGGGATAGTAGGAGAGATCACAGCCATGTTCCCTTCGGCATAAACCCGTGTTGGTGCCAAAGGGTTCAAGACTGGGTGAACAGGACCAGGAGACGGAGGACTTGGAAAACTTGTTTCAACTTCGCTCAAGTCAAGTAGGAAGTAAGACCGATGATGCAAATAATCCCACGGTCTATCTATACCTGTCATGGCTTCCAGGATGGCCTCTTCAGATGGAAGAGTGGTATCAAGGCAATCCTGGGCCGAAGAAGAACTAAGCGTCCAAGCCGGAGCCACATCACCATCCAACTCTTCTGGTGAAAGAGGAGCTGGGATGGTTTCTGCAGAGTCAACAATAGACTGATATGCAATCTCAGCTGCAGAAATCAGAAATGCCATTCCACCCACTTGACCTTCCGCTAATGTGGCAGTAGGGGAAGGTAAGGTCCAAGGGTCCAAAAAATAATGAGTTCGAAAGAACTCTCTTCGAAGGGGAGCCTTGGAGGATGAAATAGCATTAATATGCACCGTAGGAGGAGGAAGATCGAAAGTACCCATCAAGGAAGAATACATTCCAACTCCTAAATTCTCAACAGGCACCTTAGTATTATCCAACTTCGGAACAGATGAGTCAGAAGGCGCATTCAGGTCTACAGGAGGACAGTCCAGTTGATCCACTGTAACGATCCTCCCTTCGTGGGGGAAACATACAATCCAAAATAATGAGGATGCAATGGCATCCATCTCATAAATCCAGTTCCTCCCCAACAGAAGGTTGTAGTCCAAGCTTGCATCTACTACCTCAACCTCTATATTGACAGTTTTGCCCCCAACACAGATGGGCAAAGCTGGGACAATACCATGGGGTCTGTGAGAATGACCATCGAACGTAGTCAGAAGAGTGGTAGATGGAACAGATTTGGGAGATCCAATTGTCTTCCAACATGTGAGAGACATCACGCACGTGGAAGCACCCTCATCAACAACCGTTCGAAAGATATTACACTTCCGGTACGATGATTTAATATGAAAAGCCATGTGATGGGGGAGTCTCTTCTTAAAATTAGACATATCAAAAGTAATCAGAAGAGAATTTTTTGGATCAATAGCCCCAATGGCAGTGAGCAAAGCACTGCGCTGAGCTGGACAAGACTGGAGTACCTCTAAAGCCGACATAGCACAAGGACTCTGCGCCAGATCTTCCACAATCGAGTAGTTCTGGGCAGCCCTAGCATTTGGATTAATCGTTGATCGCTTAGAAGATGCTTTGGGCATCCGAGGCATAGACTCAACAGTAGGCTTCGTAATGTGAAGCGGCTCAGTAGCATCAGGAACTTCCTTAGCTTTCAAAGACTCTTCTCCGCCATAATCACGGGATCTCGTAGCGATATCCGCGTGAGCACTCATCATGAAAATGTTCGATGGAATTTCCCCTTCCTGGGTACCTCCAGAGGAAGCCCCAGGATTTTGGTTCGCGCCAACAACTAATTGCTTCCCTTGGGGAAAAGGGTTTGTTAACACAGCCTGGGAACTAGAAGAACCCTGCTGAGCTAACAAGCGCTGAGCATCCTGAATTTTAGGGCAAAGGTGTGTGAGATGGTCTCCAACACACAGCTTGCATGGAAACTTCACTTTCTTCTTCTCCTTTTGACCCTCACCAACACGCTCGTTGGTTTTATTTGCATTACCCTTCCCGTTCTTGCCCTTCTTCTTATTATTTCATCCCTTCTTCTTCCCATCGAATTGTTGATTTCCTTTGGGATCAAAAGCTTGGACAACATTTATGGACAAAGACTGGGAAGGCGATGACTCGGCAGGCACAACCTGACTAGAAGGAGCAGCTTGCAAAGACAACTGCTGCAGTTGATTAAGCAGGCTGGCTGCACCACTATTGATCGATCTGACAAGCCCATCACCATGCGGACCGGGCTTAGTTTTCGATAAATCTAATTTGGAGCGAGGAGCATTGGGAAAATATTTATAAAGGACCCCAGACTGAGAATAGATCAGTTCCAGCTGTTGGGCCCTAAAAATGGCCTGCTCCTCAGAAAATACCCCAGATAGGGATACATCTTTTGAAATGTCTGACTGCAGAGATTTCAGAAACCATTCGAGAAGGAATTCTCCAGGAATATGAGCTTTGATAAGCCTCTTCCTTCTCCTCCATTCCTGAATGTGATCAGAAATGTGAGTTGCCTCATCCTGCTTAAAATTAGCCAGGAGTTCCGTCCCAGCCTCATATCTGACAGGCAACTGAAAATGGTTTAGAAATGTGACAGCCAGTTCTCCAAATGTAGCAAAACTACCCCCAGTGAGCTCGATATACCATTTGGCAGCATTTCCAGTTAGGGTGCGTTGAAATAATCTCAACCTAATCGAATCATCGATCAAGGAGTTCGAAGAACACCATAAGTGGAAAGTGGTGATGTGGTCAGCCGGATCCTCCCCATTCTTACCTTCAAATTTTGGAATATCTAAAGGAAGTTTGGTCGGGACCGGAGGCCACCCCGGACTATAACGAATCGGATCATTAGTCAACTTCGACAGATCTGGCAAGTTTAACGTTGCCAGAAAAGGTAAGCGAGGCGGAGCCTGAGGATTCCATCCTTGATGGGATGGATTCCCAACATTCTAAAAAGAATAGCCTGGATTTGATAAGGCACCAGGTTGCCAGAAAGGACTCGTAGAAAAAGGAGAAGAACCTCCTCCCAACGCAGAGTTACCAAAGCCCAGACCAGTTCCCCCCGCTGAAGTATTAAATGAAGAGGAGAGCCCCTGATAGGGGTTCTAGGCATTAGAAAGAGGATAAAAGGTCTGGTAAGCACTCGACAAAGGTAAAGAAGTATTCCCTTGATGACCTGCGTAAAACTGATTCCCTGCCCCCGCTGTAGTAAAAATAGGATTCCACCCTGTAAAAGTAGTCGAAATTTTCCCCCCAGACCAAGGGTTGAAACTCTGGGTCTAGGACGTAAACGGAAAGGACCCTAAAGAAGGATTGGAACTAGGAATGTGCCCAGTTCCAAAGGGGAAACCCTGAAAAGAAGCTGATCCACTAGCCATAGAAGACATGGGTGTAGATCCAGCTGCAGCAGCGGAAAAGGAAAAATAGGGATTCCCACTAGAGGGCATCCCTGAACAGAAGGGACCAGAATGAGAAGCATGTGCTTGGGTGAAACCAGAGCTAAACACAGTAGCACTAGAAGCAATCGAAGATAAAGCAATAGTGCCCCCTCCTTCAACAGAAGCAGGGGTCTGAATGCCTGCAGCACTCACGGCAGAGGCCGCGTTCCCAGTCGTGGCCATCGAAAGATATGAATGATACGGAAGATCTTCTGGTCTCTCAGACTCAGGTCCGATGTACTGAACAACGAACGGATAGTCAGGAGGAAGAGGAGATTGACCTGTAGTAGGAGGCTCATGTACGTCTTCAATTTGAAAATATTCTTCCTGAGGAAACAAAAATCGCGAGGTGAGCGGAACACTCCTCTTGGAACCGACACCAGAATCAGCTATGAAACCTTCAGACCTTTGTGGAGGATCTCTCTCCACTGCGTCAGATGCCACAGGGTGGTAACCACCTGCTAAATCACTCCTATGCCTTCTCGAAGAAGGCTCTGGACTCTCGGGAGATAACCCTTGGATTCTCCTCGATCGACGAGGCGCTTGATCAGCCACTTTTATAGATTTAAATTAGACTCAAAAAGTGAAAAGCTAGGCAAGCTAGGAGCAAAGAGCACTCACTAAAATAAAAATCCCTGAGATACAGTCAAGCAAACAGCCTCCAAGTATTTCCGCTCCAGGTGATGAGGACCGGACACCAAAATACAGAAAGCTTAAATATAGGACTTCCCGAAGGGCCTGGGACACAGGCCTAGAAATAACCAGTGGGCTGGGTATCAGAACAGTTATAAGCCGACTCCACCACGTACTCGCTCGCTCACACCCAAGCTTCGTGCTGGGCACCTCTAAGTACCGCTGAGTGATGCGAGACGTCGTCAAAAATTACTGTGGCAACCATGGGCACCAATCCGTCGAAGTTTCCTGGGCGAATGGTCTTGAGGTCGACCAGCTAATCATAGAGGGTATCCCTCTTCTGCCTTCACTTCCCTCACGCTTTTTGACTCTTCGTAGGAGAGCTTTCCCGTCCACTTAACGAAGTAGATTTCGCTCAATTAATCAACTTCTATGTTTTGTTTGAGCGGCCTTGGAGAGTTAACTCTCCACTCACCTAATCCAAGGCCCTACAACCTAACTAGTTGGTGTATGACACTTAGAAACTTGCTAGTTGATTTTAAATTATATCGCTTATTTTAATGGGCTGTTATGTTAAGTCACAAGGATATGGAGATGAAACTTATGATGTTTTTGACGCAAAAGAAATTAATAAAAACTTAACTACATGCAGATGCAGTTATTGTCTTTTGATGAAAAGCAATCTCTACACGGGTTCTACGAGATTAAAAATTGTATTTTTTCTTTTCAAATAGCAAACTCACACTCACAAAAACTATGAAATTGACTAAATGTTTAAATGCACCTAATGCAAATCACTACAAGCATGCAAATCCTAAGATGCAAATCTCCTAAAGCAGAGTGAAATTTCCCAAAAGTCCTTCAGTTTTAACTCTTCTTGGTTGTCCAGAAAGCTAGTTCCCGAAATCAAGAACTCTTAATATGAAGACACCAAAATGCTTAAAAAACAAGAAGAAGAAATGAATGACAACTCCCTTCCAATTATCAAGCCAAAAACCAAAAGCAAGAAACCTCACAAAAGCTTCAAAAGATATGGCAAAACGAAAATGAAAATGCAACAACAAAAGAAAATAACAAGAGAAAATGTTTTTTGAGCCTTTGAAATGCAAAAACAAAAAGCAAAACAAATGTTTTTTGAGATTTTTAGTTTTATAGAGAAAGAGCTTGAAAAGACCAAGCAAAACTATCAAAATCCAAACCAAACAAGACTTGAATTTCAAGCACAAACTTCAACAATGCTCCAAACCTTATAAAGCTAACTAGTAGCAAGATCAATAAGAGCAAAAGAAGACAAGAAAACTCAGCCACTCAGCCTAGAAGAATAGTATAAACTTGCCGCAAGAAAAAACTTCGAAGAAGCAAGAAAAACTCTTCAAAAGTTGCAACAAGACCTAGCCTACTGAACTCAAGAAAACCAATCAAGAAATGAGCAAAAATCGTAGTGCCAAGCAAAACACAAAGACAGGAAAGAGTAAATGAGCAGGAGCTCACTGTTCTGATAAAGCAGAACAGCCAAGAATGCTCAGAAAGCTATCTTGGTACTCAAACCAGAAGTGCCAGCACCAGAAACAACACTTTGCCAAAAAGACTAGTTTTCAATCAAACGAAAGAGAGAAAAGACAAAATACCACCTTCTTCACAATCCAGAGAGTACAAAGACACTGTAGGAACAGGTCTCCACAGCCAGAAAGGACCAAAAAGTCAAGAAATCCAAAAATTCAAAATCTGCCTAGGTATACGCTACTTCACAGTTTAGCAACAAGCGTGCATACGCGACTGTGCTAAAGGAAACTCGCGTATATGCGGGCACCTTTAGACAAAATTGCGTGTATACGCGACTGTGTGCAGAAAAAAGCACGTATACAAAGGTAAATAATGAAAAAAACAAAAAGGACAAGCTTGGATAAGAAACCAGGACTTCAGACTGACTGAGAACAAGTAAACTGGACTACAAATGAAAGTTAAAACTGTCGGCAACCTATCAAACAGCTGAAACCACCCAACAGGGGAGTCACAAGAATGTGATCCCCAGTGGAGTCGCCAATTCTATTTCGGGGAAAATCACCCTAGAGGTTCGTTGGGTTACAACCTCCACAGAGCAGGGGCATGCTACTTAAGAAGGACTCACACAACCATGCATGTTCAGAAAAACTAAATAGAGTAGATCAAGGAAGTTACCCGTAGGTCCTACGGTTGAAGCAGATCCCGCAGGGTCCAAACCCCCAGCAACTGTCCTTCCTTCTTAACCTGAAAGACAAGAAGAAACAAGCACGAAGAACTGGTTGTATAGCATATATCTACTCTAAATGTTAGTGAAATCCATATAAAACATCAGATAAATCATAATGAATGCTTAAATAACAATTTTCTCATATATGTAAGCAGACACTAACACGTATATTTCGGGAACAAGATGGTACTTCTGTATTATAAATAGCATGTACAAAAGTAACGAGTGGAGAGATCACTTGAATCCTTCCACGATCTTCGAGCAGACCGTCGTCCGGATCCGTCCCGCCCTTGCCTCGCTAAGACTCCTTCCAAACTGGTGCATACGAGATGACATATAGGGAGATGAGCATCTCAAGGAAACAAGGGTTTCTTGTAATGAACTGGGAAAGTGCAGGAGGCACGGGGAATCAGACTTGGATAGGGAATACCAACAGAGTATAATATCAATAATTCTCTCTCTTACTTAGGCCATACACATGAGGGGTTTTTATACTCCCTCCAAGTAGTTTCAACAGTTGGAAACAGTTGGCCACGTGCTGGGGTGGTTGAACTACCTGAGTAACCATCAACCCAGCCTGAAAATAGGGAATTTTTATATATTTTTTCATAATTTTAATGGCATACGCGGAAAAGTGCAGTTGGACTCGCGTATACACGCGGAAAAGTACGGGCATAATCGCGTATGGGGATTTTTACACTGGTTTTAAGTGAATTTGTCCAAAGTACGTAGGAATGGGTGCCCAAAGCCATAAAAGCAATCATGAATCATATGAAGGTGAGAAATGATGCTATAACAATCCATATGGTCGTTGTACATATGTTAGCCATCCATCTTGCTGGAGGATGGCACTCGCTACCTCTGAAATTGGAAAGTTTGCAGGCTCGCTTCGAAGGTTATTTCCTCCCATAGTTGATATGCTCTTTTCCTCTAATTATTTTTCTTCTTGGCTCTATTGTTTCAACTGGATGTTGTCTGCAAGTGGAAAAGATATTGCGACTCTGCATAGATAATCTTCATGCCTTAATGGTAGTGTTCCTCTAGTCTTATCGATGCGTCTAATGAGATTTTTGCAGGTATTTCACATTCTTGCCGAATTAAGGCCAATTACACCCCCTCCCTCGAAGAAAGGGCGCCCCACGCCCTCAAGTACAGGAGAGATTTGGTCGCTCATGAATGCAGACAAGGGAATGTTAGAATTTGGTAATGATAATCTGCATGCGAATGAGCGGGGGGTTGAGTAATTACTAACATATGCAGTATAAAGGTTAGATTTAGAAGTTTTCATAATTGTATCTTGTGTGGAAGTGATCGGAAAGCGAGAGGAAATAGCATAACCATTATTGTGATATGATGTCCTTGTACAACTAAAAATTTATGACGGAAGCAAGACTAAATTAAGTAATGATTAGCATTGTCATCCCAAGGTTCAAAATATGTAAGAATATCTTTGTTTGTTATTCTTATGGCAGGTCATAATTATTACTAATTCTAGTAATAGCTCGTGGACGAAGAATGGAAGACAAGGTGTATATAAAAGCAATTAGCTATTGAAGGAGCATACTTTCATACCACAAGTAGAGCCATTGCTACCAACAGGCATTCATAGCCTCGACATGGTTGCTATTTTAACCCAAAAAATGAGCCAGGATCCTTATGTAAGAATATTTATTTTGCCAATATTATGGAGAGATCACCATGCTGGTATGGTGGCGAGATAACCATGGTGCCACTCACTAGAGTTGTAGCAAAGTGACTAGGCCAGCTCATGATGAGACCTCCTATCCTTCAAGTAGTTAAGAAGGTCATTACCCTGGTGTGGTGACCATAGTGGGCATGTCACTTGCTACACTCTTATGAACGTGGTAGGCTGGTTCTTGATGAGACCCCCTATCCTCTCTTAAAATCTGCATGTAAGTGTAGTACTTCCTTTTGAATTGTAACATCTTGATCTATAAGGAGGTCATTGTGCTGGTGTGGTAGCCAGATAGTCACAATGCCATTCACTAGAATTGTAATAGAGTGATCAGGCCGGCTCATGATGAAACCTCTTGTCCTTCTAGTAGATGAGAAGGTCATTACCCTGGTGTGGTAGCCATTGTGGGCATGTCACTTGTTAAATCCCTATGATCATGGTAGGTTGGCTCGTAGTGATACCCCCTATCCTCTTAAATATTTTCATGAACACATAATAATTTATTTTTATACATAGAGGGAGGCTCATTAACTCCTTAAGAGTGAGGGATGGTGAAAGAAGCGGAAAAAAAAATGCCCATACCATTAATACCCCTTATTCCATTCCTTCATGCTGTAGGGACATATTACTCGAATAGTGTAGAAAGATACATCATCATAAGGTCATGTATTGTATGATATCATATTTGAACTGAGGGTGACTTAGCCTTTCATTTCATTTGTGCATAATGTCATCTTATTTTTTAAGAATTATATTGCCAAAGGGCCATCATATTTGTAATTTTACCATTTTCCCTTTCTCTTTCAACTGCCATTCCCTACTCAAGGTTACTTAATTTGAGAAAAACACAACAAGAATGGATTTTTAAGTTGGTCGGACAACAGTTGTTCAGAGATTGAGCAGCAGTTGTTCACAGATTTCTCGACACAATTAAAAGACGCTAAAAAATGGTTGTTCAATTCGAATGAACAACAGTCGTTCAAAGATCGAACAACAGTTGTCCCCAAATTGAACAGAAAAAATAAAAACACAACAATGAATAGATGTTCAGTTCGACCGAACAACAACCGTTCAAGGAGTGAACAACAGCTGTTCAAGAATTGAACAACAAAGTTAAAAACGTGAAAACGGTTGTTCAATTGTGGTTGAATCAACAGTCGTTCAAAGAATGAACAACAACTGTCCACGAATTGAATAGCAAAAATACAAATGCCGTAAATGGTTGTTCAATTCGACTAAGTAGCAGCCGTTCAGAGATTGAACAACAAATTTCCACGAATTGAACAATAAAAAGAATGAAAACATAGTAAATGGCTGTTCAATTTGATTGAACCGCAGCTGTTCAAAGATTGAACAACAAATGTTCTTGAATTGAAAAACAAAAATAAAAAACACAACCATGACTATTCAATTTGATTGAACTGCATCCGTTCAAATATTGAACATCAGATGTTATTGAATTCAACTGCAAAAATAAAAAAACACGAACGAATAGTTGTTCAGTTCGACTGGACAGCAGTCGTTCAAGGATTGGACAATAGTTGTTCATGAATTTAACATCAAAGTTAAAAACGTGAAAACGACTATTCAGTTTTGGTTGAAACAACAATCATTAAAATACTGAACAACAGCTATCCATGCATTGAACAACAAAAATAAAAACACCAAAAATGGATATTCAATTGAGCAACAACTGTTCAGAGATTGAACGACAACTGTCCACGAATTGAAAAATAAAAATAAAAACACAAAAAATGGCTGTTCAATTCGACTGAACAGCAGTGGTTCAAATATTGAATAGAAGCTGTCCACGAATTGAACAAAAAAAATGAAAACACAAATGGACGAATGTTCAATTTGACTGAACAATAGTCGTTCAAAGATTGAACAACAGCTGTCCCCAAATTGAACAACAATAAAAACACAATCTTACAAGGAAAAAAATTGCAAATGTTAAGAATGTACAACAAGAGAAGACAATTATATTCATTATTTACAGGTGATGCTAGCAAACCTCTCATGTACTTGATTTTGTGGGGTTATCACCCCCTTGCACCACAACTTGGATGGTGGGGTCATTTCGTACCTGTAGACAGAAATATTCTTTCATGAGAGGTTTGGGATAGAGACGTACCCTGTGTCCGTTAACTCGAAATGTTGAACCAGACCCATCTATGGTGGTTAAGGTGAGGGTACCATTGCTATGTACTTCCTGAATCTCATATGGACCGAGCCACCTTGTTTGCAGTTTTCCTGGAAAGTCTTGGAATCTGGAGTCATAGAGGAGTGCCCAATCTCCTTTTTGAAATACCTTCTTCTTTATTAGGTTTTTGTGCCACTTGGCTCGCTATTGTTGAATGATCTTTGTACGTTGCAGGGCTAGCAGTCGAATTTCGTCCAGTTCATTTATTTGTTGGAGTCTCCTAGCTTGAGCTTTTGTTAAGTCCAATCCTAGTTCCTGGGTTGTTCTTAGAGTTTTAATTTCGAATTCAATAGGGAAGATAGGTTCTCTCCCAAATACTAGCTGATATGGTGAATATCCAGTGGTATTTCTCCAGGTTGTATGATAAGCCCATAAGGCTTCTGGTATTCTAGTGGTCCAGTCCTAGCGATGTGTTGCTACTATCTTGGTAAGGATTGCCTCCGGGACTTTGTTGGTGCTTTCGACTTGCCCATTGGTCTGCGTGTGGTAAGGATATGTAACTATGTGGATGATATGGTGATTTATTAAGGTGGATGTGATCTTATTGCCTATGAATTGTGCCTCTCCATTGGTTATCACTTCCCTTGGAAAGCTGTATCGCATGAATAGTTCAAAGAGAAACTTAATTACTGATTCTTCCGTGGCTCTTGACAAGGCCACTGCTTCTACCCATTTGGTGACATAATCCATGGCAACTAATATGTGGGCTTTCTGGTTTGATGGTGGGTTGAATGGCCCGGAGAAGTCCAATGCCCATTGTTAAAATGGTTCCACCACCAATTGTGGTTGTAGCGACATTTCATCAGCTTGGCCTGAGCAGCCTATTCTTTGGCAGTTATCGCAAGCCTAGACATATTTCTTTTCATATTTGAAAACCGTAGGCCAATAATAGCCTAATTGCAACACTTTATGCCCTATCTTGCATTCTGCGAAACGACCACCATAGGGTTCATCGTGACAGACTCATAAGATGTCATAGATTTCGTCTTCCCTTATGCATCTGTGTATGTGCATATCGACCCCTGTTTGGAATAGGTATCCCCCAATCCAAGAGAATCTTGCGCTGCATTGTACTATCAGTTTCCATTCTCTCGATGTTAAGTGTCTGGGTAGCTTTCCCATTGCCAGATAATTTGCCACATCTGCATACCATGATGTTTTTACTGCTACCACAAATAGGTGTTCGTCAGGGAATTGATCGTCAACTGTTAGCGTGTCGTCTGTCTTGGGGACTTTGGACAAGAAGTTTGCGACCAAGTTTTCCTTCTCTTGACGGTCTTTGATTGTTATATCAAATTCCTGCAACAACAGTAACCAACGAGTTATTCTCCCATTCATGATTGGTTTATTAGCTAAATATCTAATAGCAGAGTGGTTAGTATATAGGAACACTTGATATCCAGTTATATAGTGCCTGATTTTATTGATAGCATAAATGATAGCCAGGAATTATTTTTCTGTCACTGTATAATTTAATTCAGCAGGAGTAAGGTTTTTGCTGATATAATAAATAGCATAAGGCTTTTAGTCTTCTTCTTGGCCAAGGACTGCTCCTATTGCTGTATCAGATGCATCGGAAGAGATGTGAAAGGGAAGTTTCCAGTTAGGACCTCACAGGATTGGTACTGTTGAGACCAGCCTCTTCAAGTCTGTAAAAGTGGTGTCACATTTTTCAGTCCAATGGAATTCAACATTCCCAGTCAATGCATACATAGGTGCAGCTATCTGTGAGATTTTTTTTATAAATCTGCGATAATATCCTACATATCCCCGAAAACTGCACACCTCTGTCTATGTACAAGGTGCGGCCAACAGAAGGATTACCTCTATCTTAGTCGGATCTACCTGTATTCCAGCCGTAGAAATGTAGTGACCTAGGATTACCCTCTCATTCATCATTACGTGGCATTTTTCATTGCTTAGACTTAATCTAGTAGCAATGCATCGTTCTAACACTTTTTCTAGCGATTCTAGAGCTTGATCAAAGTCTTCCCCATAGGGTGTAAAATCATCCATATAGATTTCAAGTCCTTCATTTATTAAGTAAGAAAAAATGCTAATTATGGCTCTCTAAAATGTTGCTGGGGCATTACATAATCCAAACGGTAAAATTCTATAAGAAAAAGTGCCCCACGGGTAGGTAAAGGTTTTCTTATCTTGGTCTGTGGGAGCTATTTGGATTTGATTGCATCCGCTGAATCCATCAAGAAAGGAGAAGAACCGTTTCCTAGCCAATGTATCAAGGACTTGGTCAATGAAGGGGAGGATGAAATGGTCTTTCTACGTTGCCTTATTTAATTCTATGTAATATACGCAGATTCTCCACTTCCCATGCTTTTTAAGGACGACTACCAGAGGGGAGACCCATTTGTTGTCTGAAATAGGATAAATGAAATTTACATCTAATAGTTTTTGCAGCTCCTCTTTTACAATATCTTTTAAGTGCGGGTTTAATCTTCATTGGAGTTGTCTAATGGGGATTGTTTCCCTATCATTATAGATATGGTGCGTGCATAGTTGTGGGTCCAAACCCTTCATGTCTTGTTAGTCTCACGCAAATGCACATCGGTGCTTTCGGAGGACTTTTATGAGTTTCTGTTTTTGGTCGTCATCCAAACTCCCATTAATATTCAAAATCTTTCCTGGCTCGATCTCAATAGGTATGCTGTTAGGAACAGTGGTTGTGGAGATATGTTGAGTCTCGAAGTCTGTCACAGGATCCTCTTGATCTTCATGTTCGAGGAATATTTTTCAGCATTTGGCATTTTATATTTTCAGGCGTGGGTTATTGATTCATAAAGTTATTGATTACATCATCTTCAGTTTGATCCTTGAATTCGAGAGTTTCTACTAGTGTCAGAGTTGGATGGATTTTTTTCTCCCAATATGTATCTGGATGTTTGTGAATTTTCACCGTGGGCAAGCTTGGTTTGGCAGGTGGATAAATAATGATATTTTTTTATAGAATCTCCTCTAGTGATAGTCATGCTACCTGCTTGACAGCCTATGTAAGCATCTGCTGTGGCCAGCCAAGGTCGCCCAAGAATCAATGGGGGCCCTTCCATCCTGTTTTTTGGATTAATGACTAAAAAATCAGCTGGGTATTCCCATGAGTCCACAGAGACCATGATGTCTTGCACTATACCTTCCAGTCTGATAACAGACCTGTCAGCTAGATCCAAAAGTGTGGCCGTAGGTTCTAAAGCTGATATGCCCAATTTTTCACAAGCTCTAGTAGTTATGATGTTAATGGTTGCCCCTAGGTCAACCAATGTGTTTGGAAATGAGTGGCCAGAGATTTGCACAGTTACAATGGGGTTTCCTGGGTCTTCATATTTCACAGGTGATTCCCTACCTAACAACAAGTCAGATAGCATTCCTACCACATGAACGGTGGGTGCAACCTTTGTTTTCTTGACTTTGTTTTTTCCACATAATTCTTTGATTGTCTTTGCATAGATGGGAATGTCTTGGATGGCCCGGAGAAAAGGAATTTTGATACAAAGGTTTCTTAGTTTCCCCAGGATGTCAAAATATGGAGTAATTATAGGCCTGGGCAGATTTAATCCTTCAGGAAATGGAGGTGGAGTCACCCTAAGTTCTTCATCTCTTTGTTGATCAGTTGTTTCCTTATCTTTACCTGTTTCTATTATATTCGTTAAGCTAGGTTCTGTTGAGGTTTCAATTCGAGATTGAGGTGGAGTTGTGGCTTCTATAAGCAAGATGGTACATCCTGATCTTAACCACAATTTGTTGCATTGTTTCTATTTGGTATTGGGTTTTGGATTTTCTACGATCTGAATTAGTTAAACCGATCTGTTATTGGGATTAGGATTGGGCTGGGCTGGAAATTGAGGGCATATGGCAGGTTACTGGTTATGCTGAACTGGGTAGAGAGCTGGCAACGTAGGTTGATTTTGGGTCCCTGCTCCTATTAGCAGATTGGCCATTCCCATGGGTCGCTGCCAATTCCAATTGGTGTTTTGAGTAGGGGGGTTTTGCCATTGGCTTTGATACGGGACACTATGCAAATAAAGGGGAGAGCAAGGAATGTTCTGCCAATTATTCCCTGATGGAGGTTGTGTAGGCCAGGGTGGCATAGGAAATGCTTGGTTTGGCCAGGTTGGGAAAGAGTTTTGATTTTTCCAAGTTGTTGCAGGGTTTTTCTCGCTAAACTGTGGCAAAGGAAAGTATTGAGGCAGGTCTTGTGGTATTCCAGGTCGTGCTTTCCATTATCGACACTGATTCATTACATAGACTGGCTCTGTTTCTTCTTCTGCTTCCTTGTAGACGGATTTCAGCCTGAGAATTGAAGGACACTGGTCCATGGTATGATCCTTAGTGTAGATAGCACAAGTTTGAACCATGTCTAAAGGAAATTCCCTCTGGCTGTGCTTCTTCCGACATCTTGGGAAAAATATGGCCATGTTTTGTTCTGCTATAGCTTGTTTCTGTTTGGCTTGTAAAACATCAAGTTGTGTTGTCAAATTACCCAGGATGTCAGTTTTGAAATTTTCTAACAGGTTTCCAAATTCTGCTCTGGTTACATTGCCATTGGTTTGCTTAAGGTCTTTCTTCATAGAATCACGCCCAATAGGCCTATTGCGTGAGCTACCCCGGGAGCATCTAATACATAAGGAAATAATCTCATTGTATTCTTCCTGTTAAATATATCCCTTTCCCATTATGTTAAGCATCTCAACCCATTCTTCCTTCATCCCTTTAAGCATCATGGATTTTAAAATGTCCTTGGATAGCTTGGTATATGGGGATATTTGTAAATTGTATTGAAATATTTCTACGTATTCCTCTAATGTTTCATTGTATTTTGCAGACATGTTGAAGATTTCATCTTTTAGATCTCGGGTTTGGCAATAGTCTTGGTATTTGGTAAGAAAAATATTATTCATTTGGTCCCATTTGTTTATAGTTCCCCCACCTAATCCCATGAACCATCGTAGCAGAATTCCTTTTAAGGTAGAGGGAAATAGTTTTAGTTTCTGGGGATCGGTGGTGTAGTCATATCCTTTGCATAAGACATCAAATTCAAATAGGAATGCATCGGGATCTTCTGTGGTTAATTCATGAAAGGTGGGGATGTTGTGCAAGGGAATGGTTTTCATAGGGGCATTTCATTGTGTAACCAGCTCCAGAAATAGAAGAAAATAGATATCAATGCCTTAGAAATAAGCCACTTCGAGGGGGAAACCTCCAATACATTACATAAATGAACAATTCTTGGATGATACAAATGAACAAAACCTCCTTCTATATATAGGAGTCCATGGGGCCACAATATAATCCTGGTGGGGCCACAATGTAATCCTAGCCGACCTAACAATAATAATGTAAGGGCACAATAATAACAATATGAGGGTTACAGGGGTACAATAATAACAATAAGGGGGGCTACACTAACATAATAAGGGGCTACACTATTAATATAGGAACTTAACACATTGGCAGCATGATCAAAAATAGGGTATTCTGATGTTGATGTCTACCTCTAATTCTGATTTTGATTATTTTCCATCTGATCAAAGAGGTGCCAGAAATCTTCGGGAAATTCTTGATCTAGAGGAGTGATTCTAATAGGCTTGGGAGGTGAATGCGGTGGGGGTTTTACAACACTTCCCTGATCTAAGATCCTAAGTACTTCTATTTCGATCACTTCTTTAGGGGACTTAGGTTCTGATATTTCTATGTGAATTCCTCCACTAGTTTCTCCCCCTCCTTCTTGTAGGTTGCAAGAGCCTCCCTCTTTTGAAGGTTATTTAGGTGCCTATATCATTAGTTTATAGGGGAATTTGTGAGGTCTATAAAATGGGCCTCATAAGAAAAATGTACAACAAAAATAAACTTTAAAACAACCAATAGGATTCAAGATGATGATGTCATCCATAATGGATGATTCACCATTTTTGGAGTAAAAAAGTAAAAATATTAAAAAATAATAAAATAATAAAACTACTTTTTCAACTCGTATTTTAAACTTATCTCCCAAAATTTTTACTCAAATTTCGAGCGGGAGTACTCGTTGGATGTGGAATTTAATTCCTCATCCAAGGAGTACCCATGTTGCATACTTTCGATGAACTCTTCTACACGAAAAATGAGAAATACATAAAAAAACATGATTGTAATCACGTTTTTTTTATGTATTTCTCATTTTTCGTGTAGTAGGACCCATCGAAAGTATGCAACATGGGTACTCCTTGGATGGGGAATTAAATTCCGCATCCAACGAGTACTCCCGCTCGAAATTTGAGTAAAAACTTTGGGAGATAAGTTGAAAATATGAATTAAAAAAGTAGTTTTTTCATTTTTCCCTCTAAAATTTGATGATGTCATCAAATCTTATTAGATTTTTTCCACTATTATTTTATAATTTCCTTAGGAGGCCCATTTTAGACCTCAAAATTCCCTAATGGAGTGGCCGATCTCTGAGGCTATCGGAACCCCTATGTCTCACGGTGAATCTCGGCGTAGGGCATTTATAGATGGTGAGGCTATCACCTAAAGTGTATTAGGAATTTGAATGAAACGATTCTGGGTCTCTAGATGCCTAAGATTCAAATTTCTTAATGATTTCGACTATATATGTTGTTCTTCCAAGGATCACCGGTCCTCTGGATTGTGAGGATGGTTGCGAATGATTTCGGATTGTTTCTATCTTTTTCTTCCTAGACATAAAACAAGAGCACCTATCCTAAAGTTCTTTGCACGGCTTGCTGGTAAGCGGGCTAGAGGGAAAGCATGTTGCTTGTCGGTACGTAGGTTCTTACCTCTCATTTTCAATACCAAATTCTTCATAGCAATGGAGAAATATGAATAAAGGAGATGACTCTTAACACTCTCCCTGGAAACGGTGCCAAAATTTTGGGTCTCACAGAGGTGGCTTATTATTGACAACTCTAGTGCTTTCTCATTTAATTATCAACCCGAGGTAAGTCTTCTTATTTCAAGAGTGTTGGCACAATATATGTGAGTCAGGTGGTCTAATAGTTACTCCTTGTCACTTATGAGGAAGAATTTGATAACTTCCTAAGTTCACTTATCCTAATGAGGGGTGGCTTGGATTGATTTTTAACCTAAGGTTGAGCAGCTATCTAATGGAATTAAACAACAGTCTAACTGAACTGAACAACAAAAAAGAGAAATCAAGCAACAATTGAATTGAATTAAACAACATTCTATCTAACTATGCAGTAATGGAAAAGAAGTATAACTAACTGAGAAGTAATGGAACAACAGTATATAACTAACTGAGCAGTAATGGAAAAACAATATAACTGAAGCGATTTAAATGAATTGTATAGCAATTATTTAAGTAATTTTGCAATGGAATTATCTTTATGAATTAATTAATCGACATTGATAGACATTTAAATGCTTCATTGTGCTAAAAGAAGAATGCAATTCATAAAGATAGATAACATTGAAATTAGCTTATTCTACGATCTGTAACTAAAATGAAATGGTATTTAAAGAATTGGAACTATCTACTGATAATGAAACATTGCCATAAGTCAGAAAACACAATTGCAATTATCCTAATTCAAGAACACGATTGCTAACAATCCTGAAGAAAGAGAACTCTAACTTTATTGAATGGAAATATACTTTACAACTGCATCAGATACTTAATCATTGGTTCTGCAACTACACAGAGTATGAAAACTGGTGAGGAACTTCCAGGAGTTGGGCCCAGACCACCAAAAGCTCCAGCGCAGTAAAAACTTCAAAATATTATTGTTCAAAGCTCTGTATTAGATCCAGTGATGTTAAAAAAATAAAATTAGATGGGTTGGTTCTGATGCATTGATTGCAGAATGAATTTCCTATCCTTTCTCTGACTCCTCTTCACGTCCATCCTTCGCCCTTTTAAAGGCGATTTCAAAAATGCGAAAGTATTTCCCAAACAACAGCTTGCTATGTGTGGGTGTCGTTTGAGTTATTGGACTCAAATTCGTCTGTATTCCTTCTGGCGGCCGTTGGGAGTTACCGAGATCTCATATGTTTGTGTCCATTGGTTAGCTTCCATTTCCTATTGGTCCAGCCACTCTTCCTTCCTGCATGAGGAGATAAGAGAAGTCAATTTTCTGTAACAAAAACATCATTTTCATCATTAGTTACAATATTTCCCATTTCTAAGCGATCTTTTATTCCTTATTGTTAATGTGAAGAGGGATTCCTCGAAATTATAACATAATTTGAAGTGTTCTGGTGAGAATCATACCATAATTTGGGCCCAACACACTTCCCCTCAACCACTCACCATTTTTACCACCACTCCAAACCACACGTGACGGTAGCTACTTAGAATTGATATAACTCTTATCATTTACACCATTTTTAGACAGGCAAATTCCTGTGACACATGGTTTGGTTGGTGGAACCTGAGCTTGTGGACGGTGGAACCATGATATGAGCCACATTTTTAGAGGTCCCAAAATTGTCTTTTATCCAAATTGGGATTATTTACATGAATTATAAACCACTCATTGACAGAATGCGATGGTCTTTGTTAGTTTCACACAGCATAGGTCTCCATTTTTAAAGGAATTATCCAGTTGGAGGTATAAGGGTGTTTTATGTAATCTTTCTTATACTTCTTCTTATTCTAGCCTTAATGATGAGCCTCCCCATACTGGGGGCCCGGAGACATAGTTCGAAATTGGATGAACTCGTAGTCAATTTAAATTGTCTTGGTCTCATGCGTGTCATAATCAATTTTGTTTCTTCGTTTTATGTGCTTATGATTCATGGTTTTAAATGCTCTATTATATACCCAATTCTTTAATGCATATATAAGAAAAATCTTAGATCAAGTGGTATCGGAGGCAGGTCTTTGTCGATGTGAATTGCATGAGAATATGCCAACTAGAAACAAGTTGCAAAGAAGGTGAAGGAAAACTTAAGTCTTTGATCCGAAGCGGGACGTATGCGCGAAGGAAAACATGGAAGATGAGAAGCTCATTGGGAAGAAGAGAAGAATTACCATAAGGCATTCTACAACATGGCGAGAGAAAAGAGAAAATCACCCCACGAGATGACCACGAGATCGGTAAACCATGGAGATGGTGAAGAAGAGCCCCCTCAGCCTCCATCTTCTAGTGATGGTTCCTCTTCTTCTTCTCGTCATTCTTGCAGGACATCAAGGGTACATCTAAGAAACCTTTTCTTAAACTAGATGTAAGTTGGACTTGCCTATGTATACGAGAGGAGAATGTAATGTGGAAAATATGAATGGTGGATTAGATAGTTGAGGTCTGCCTGCTCCAGTTCAGCATATCAAGGAAGATGAGGCAAATATCCAGTTGGCATCCTTCGAATCGTGGAATTGCTCGTTTGGTGGGAGAGAAAATTTCAAGGTAGCACCAATCTGGATAACCTTCTATCCTCATGGTCAAATTTTATTTCTGCATTGAAAACTCAGTTTTACCCATTTGGTTATAAGAAAAAAGAATTAATGGAATGGCAACACCTAAAGCCAGGAAAAGGCCAAAATGTGAAAAACTTCACTAAGGAATTTAGGAAAAAAGCATTGAACTTAGACATTCCGTAAGATTCACCAGATATTGTAACCAAGTATATCGGTTCCTTACATGGTTACATAAGGCCTTACTTATTATTCTTTGAGCTTGCTACTATTATTGATGAGGTGAGTGTGAAGTCCATGCATGTAAGAAAACAAGGAGACATATGGACAAAATGACCACCCAAAAAGAGATGCGATAGCAAAGAGAAAGAGGGCTCTGAACTTCTTGCACCACTGTTTGATCATTAATTAACATGATTCATTGTTTAATTAAACCTTGAGAAGCCATGTATCGAAATGTTATGACAGATGTTGAAACATTTAAGGGATGGTTGAAGAGAAACGATGTAAGACAAGTCATATGCCTAAAAACTGAAGCATATGTACGAAAAAGGTCCAAATATAAAGCGAAAAGGTAAAGGTCATACAAAAAGGCAAAGGTATGGTGTAAATGGTGCAAAAAGAAATTATTGAAAGGCTTGCCGCTTTCATAATATTGCACGTGAGGGAACGCTACGTATGGGAAATTCCGAGGGGGTCAAGAAGCGGACGAGGGAAGAGGCCCGTACCCCCACGGAATTACGGTGACGTGCCACGAGGTGGACCCAAGGTAAGGGCGACGTGGCAGAGCAAAGCACGAGCAAGAGTGATGTGGTAGAGTGAAGTGCGGGCATTAGAGGCCTGTATGCTGTGTATCCAACCAGTCTTATGAAGAATATGTTTTCAGAACCGTGTGGTTTATGCAGCAGAAAGGTAAGGTAAGTTTCTAGGTGAGCTGGTATTGAAGCTCGTACCAGTATTAAACCTGGCACGCGGTGTTCACCTACTTCCAGCTGACACCCAATCCCTATACGTCGCGTGCTCCACTATCAGTGTCCTTACGACACTCACCCCGCTTACTTCACCCTCTCCGCCTTTTACCTCAGAAATTTCAGTCTTAGATAACGGTCCTCCTGTATTTCACTGCAGTAAAATTTACAGGTCTTCCAGCTATGGTATAAACTAAGTGGGAGCTAGTGCCAGGTCTACCCAGTCATTATCAACACCCCCCACGTCATTTTCCCGAGCAGATTTCCCTACTGCACAGGTACTCCGTCCCTCATATTCCCTCTGCTTTCCTTTCGTTTTTAAAAATTTTTGTATGTCAGTCATGGGAAGGGGCACACCCAAGAAAACTGAACCAGAGACTCCTTAGGTCCGTGAAACCAGAAACCCTCCTGGGTTCGAGCCTTTCATTGAGTTGCAAGCCGAAATCTGTGATCCTCAATATCCTTTTCCCATTATCAGTATAAAACCAGAGATTTTTAGGTGACATGTCGAGAATAGGGATCGATATCGGGTGGTTGTATCAGGTTTATATCATCAGATTACCCCCCCAGTCTACACTGTGGTTGATTTTATTTGCTGGCTTAGAGATGCCTACGATGAGCATCGAGGCATGTTTACCTCTGCTCAGGGAAATAAGATTTTTTCTCTTTCTCTCGACATTATCAGGCAAGCCCTCCACTTTCCCACCAGTGTCAACTATATCAGTTTTAGTGAAGTGACTTTAACCTCCCAGTTCACTAAATTTCCGTGGGAGCACCAAGGAGACTTCATTTCCTCTATAACCAGTAACCAGGCTACGTCTCTTCCTTCTATAGATCCTTTCCCATTCAGTCTGTTCAAAGAAGAAGTGCAACCCATCCTTGCCCTCATCGCAGGTCTCTTAGGTGTAGGCAGTTTGGGGGAAGTTTCCATGGCATGTGTTTATTTCTTGCGGTTAATGTCTCAAACATGGGTAGTTCTGGATATCCCTGGCTTCTTGACTGCTAACATTCAGACCCAGTTCCAAGAGCTTTTGGAAACCGGTCACTTCCACTTTTGTTCGATAGTCTTCCACCTCTTCTTATATAAGCATGCTAATAAGTTCAATGGTTTGGGTTTAGATAGGGTATATGATGTAAATTCTCAACCCCGACCATTTTTTGACTAGAACTTTGCAGTACGCAAGTTACCAAATGGGGTGGGTTATTCCAGGTTTCTAAATGAATTTATGCCCTTTGTCTACACTATCATACATGACTCACCCACACCTAGGGTTTTTCCTGAAATGAAGAGTTGGCTACAAGCTAGTAAAACCTAGAGCACTAGGGACTGGTACCTATTTGAAAATTACACTGAAATTCGGGTCTACGGAGCCGAGCTTCCCCCTTACCAGCGGCCTGTGTTTCCTGCCCGATGATTTTATGCTCTAGAGTATATTCGGTAGACTCTTAAGTCTGACTAGCTCCACTTTGTCCCTGCAAAGAGGGGTTTCATCCTGAAAATCCCTATCACTATTGGCCCGTTTATCGTGAATTCAAGACACGCCCTCCCCGTTGTTGAGAAGCTGCTGCAAGGCATGGACCTAAGACAGGGGAAGACTTGGCCCTATGATCCCCGGGAGATTATCTCTAACAGAAGAAGGAGGAACAAGTATACTCCTTATGCACATGAATCGAGACCATTTATAGAGTGGAGGGCTAACCTTGAAACTTGGCCTTTGATTTCGCAGATGGAGACAGATTCATCTACCACAAGGGAAGGAGGAGAAGTCAGTAGAGGCCAAGAAGAAGAAGAAGTGGGTCCCTCATGAACAGGTTCCCCCCTACGCAAAAAGCAGAAAATAGTCTCAAGCGAGGCAGAAGTCATAGGGGAAGAACAGCTGCTTGAGCCGTTTACACCATATGGCCAACCTGATGGGAGAAAAGCTGGGATTAAAGTGCTGAGAGACGGTATCACCTCCTCCCACTACTCTGACGTCTCACAGGCCATCGAAGATTATACCTCACCAGTTGTAATTGAAAAGAGCTTGAAAAACAAAACGATCAAGGATAAATACAAGGCCGAGCTGGAAGGTTATGTGGAAAAATATCATACCAGGGTTTCGGCTTCCATGAAGGCAGACACAAAACACCTGGTATTTTCGATGGTTGAGGCCATCTTGGATCCTAATGCAGGTACCACCAATTACAGGGTGCTTGAGTGTGCAATTGACATGGCCAAGGTACTAGCACCCGACAAATGCAACATGTTCCAGGTGGTGGGTGATATGTTGAAAGACGATGTAATGCGGGTCAGCATTGTGCTGAGAAAATTGGAGAAAAAGCATGAACAGGTGAGGGCGACCCTAAAGAAGGAACAGGAAAATTCTCGCGCTCTTTCAAATCAAGTACGTGGTCTCATAGAGTCGATCAAAGGAAAAGAAATTGGAGACTCAAACCCGTAGCACTATGTGATTGAGCAATTGCAGAGGGAAGTCGCATCTCTGAAACACAAGGTTAGCATACCGGCATCTCACCATGTTCAAACGGCCGAATTGGCACAGGAAGAGAAAGAAAAGTAGACTTGGTTGATGCATTGGCGAAGGAGAAAGAGAAAAAAGAAAAAATGGTAGAAACAATCGCCACTCTTCAGAGCAGACTGACGGAGCTACAGACTACCTGGGACACGCACAGCTGTGTGCCAGGTACAACCCCACCAAAGACTAGTTCGCTGTCCGAGAAGCTGACCACAGCGAAGGCCGCAAATAATGTATTAGAAAAGCAGGCTTCCACCGCGAGGCTTAGAATCACCAAGCTGGAAACCTCCTTGGCTGAGAATACCAGAAAAATAGAGATATTGCAGAAGGAGATTGAGCAGGAAAAGAATGCAAGAGCTGACCAGCAGAAGACCATCAATGATCTCAACAACTACCTGAAAGGTAACATCACCCTCAGGGATGGAAGAAGGATAATTTGGTCAGAGATCATTTCGGCAGTAACAGAGCAGTGGGAGTTCCTGAAAGTCATCAAGGAAATAAAATCTTCTGTACTCTATCTCAGAAGGAAGTTTCAGGAGGGAGATCTCAACTTGTCCAGCAGAGCCCAGCACGCTAGAGGATATGTTTCTTTCTTGAAAGGGATGAGAGCTAGTGAGGCGGAGTAGCATGGCATAGCGAGTCGGTTTAAGGAAGTCGTTGAATGCCAGAAGATTATTTATAAGGAGTCGGCCCGTGTTATAGCTTCGAGGGCCCTAAAACAGGTGGCAGCCAGCGTGGAACGGTTCGATGCAGTTTGGGCCAAGATCACAACGGCGAGACTTCCATCATGATGGGATCCTACCACTCCTTCCATGCTGTGATCATTTCCAGAGTATGAAGCACGCCTTCAGGAAGAAAGGGACCGGACGGACATCTTGTAAGATAAAACTGCTCGGTTAAAAGCTGGGACAATTGTTTCATCGCTCCACCCAAAATTCGTTCTCCTTCATCTAATAAAACATAAGATCCCCACCGAGGCAAGTCTAAATGACCTCACTGAGGCCTTCATCAAGGTGGAAGGATTCGCAGTGATGCCTGAACCTTCAGCGGACAGTCAGCATAGGTGCACCCAGTTTTCCAGCCAGATCGCCAGCTCGTCAGCAAATGTTTCGCCACCAGTGTCAGCAACCGCCTCAACCCCTTCTCATCAATGAAATACTGTCAATTCATGATTCGGCCCTAGTGGCCTTTTTACTTTTACCTTAGTTAATTACTTTTAAGTTTCAAGTGGAATTTATATTCCACTCCAGCATTTTATTTTCTGCCAAGACAGTTCTTTAATATTTTGTTTCAAAACGGCTGAGTGCCTAACTGCAAATGATGAGAGGCCTTTATTCCTCATCATAATTTTTGGTTATTTTGATAAGGACCTCTAACAAAATCCTGGCATGCGAGGAAGATATTTTTCCAAAAAATATCTTCTCGCTCATGTATTGAGGTCTCTATATAAGCAAGATCAGAAGAGAGAAATTGGTTCCAAATTTTCTAAAGAATTTTGCTGTGTAAGAAATTTTGTATGCTTGTTGTGGAAATCTCAATAGAAATGTGAAGAGCCCATTGGGTCTCAACGAGGAGAAGTTTACTTTATGTGAGGATTCTGGTCTTAATGTTTTATAGTCTGTGACTCTGCCTTATGTGATATTGTTTCATTGTTCATTTCGCTATCTACATGTCTCTTATATCATGTTCTGGAATGCGAGTAGCTCACTAGCTCTAGTATAAATTTATCAGTATTGATACTTATACTTAACTAGTCTAGCACTTTAAATATAGCTCAGGCATGGTACGTTGTTTCACCTTTTGCTTCACTTATATTTCCTCTATATTAAACACTGTGGGATGTTATTCTTTCAAAACTGTTGACATGTATGGATTCTTATCTTCTTAAGCCCATCTCATGTTTAAATATGTTTATGGAATTCCATTTCATTAGTAGTTAGTATTCCTCCTTTACTTTCTACGCAGCAAACATCATTGATTTTTAAATCTCTGTAAAGCATTTTAGAACCTAGCCCTCCCTACAGAACGTTGTCTTTGAGTTGTCTAAAGTATCTATATTGAGAATTCACTCCTTGCCTCTGCAGCGTCTTTTCATTATGTTAAATCTGTGAGTAGTCTGGTTCCATTTATATTGTAACTCCTTGTAAAGGTTGAAGTAGTAAAGAGCCTCATGCTGATAATGGTCCTGAAATATATTTTATGCTCCTTACTATCGAAGATGTCCTAGGCACTGGTCTTTCACAACTCAAGGTTGTCTCTAGGAATGACAACATCTTTTTTGCGCCGTTGCCGGGGAACTGAAGTTGAGAGAAATTAAAATACTTGGGCCTCGACAAAACATATTCACAATTCAATTTAGGTGAGCCTGGAGAGTTGAGAGTTGTAAATCCCTCACCTTGGTGACTCCACATTCATTTATCAGGTGAACTTATTTGCAGTCCTGGCTCCACGTAAGCCACACCTGAGGTCAGATACGTCTCAGCCAAAGACACCTTCTGTGTCTGACCCAGAAAAAATCCTACATAGAAGGATTTGGAGGGAAAGACAGTCTGTTCATACTGAGATCCCTAAATTCTCCCTAGAAGACTTCCCGTCCTCCTCCTCTCAAGTTTCCCAAGTGCTAGGCCCCGACTCCACTGTGGGAGAGACTGGTTATTACTCAGATAGTCCACCCCGGGGAGGTGTCTGAATCAAAGACGAAGTCGAGTCAAGGGATACTGCATATTATTCATTCCACCCTACCCCTAAGGTCGAAGAGGTCAAGGAGGTCACTGAAATATCTGTTGTTCACAGCCTGTCATTCCCATCATCTCCTCAAGTAGTTGTCCAGTGCATTCCCATCATTATTCATACTTCACTTCCACCTCCTCCTCCTCCTTTTACACCTCAGATCCTTGCACTAACTTCACCTCCTCCAATGGACAATGTCCCTGGCTTCCTGTTGAATAAATATGCCCCTCTGGCGTTACCTCAAGTGCTAAATGACATGCCACAGGAATATTTAAATATTTTGCCCCGATTCAATGGGGAAAATGAAATCGAAGCCCAGAAACATCTTGAGGTTTTCTGCTCTTCCATAGAGAATTTTAATGTGGAACACCTTGACGTATTCTTAAGACTGTTTGTTCAATCTCTTGACAGTGAAGCCAGAAAATGGTTCAAGACACTAGGAGGCCGCTCCATCACTACCTGGGAAGGAATGGAGGATACCTTCCTCAGGAAGTGGGGAGAGAAGAAAGACCACAGACATTGTCTCACTGAGTTTAACACACTCAAGAAAAGACATGCTGAAGGAGTGTCGGAATTTATCAAGAGGTTTAACAAGTTGTATCTGAGCCTCCCCGCCGATATGAAACCTCACTAGACTACTGCCAAGGTTGTTTTTGTGGCTGATTTTGACTCTGAATTTGGCTTCTCTCTGAGAGAAAGAAAGCCAGCCACCCTGGATGATGCACAGACAGATGCACTGGAGCTAGAAGAAAATTTTTCTTCTACAAGAAAATCCAAGGGAAAACCCGGACAAGATACTAGAAGGAGGGGAAAAGAAGAGGTATCCACCTCAAGCCAAGATAGAGATTCAGCTAATGACAAGATTGAGGAGATGAACAAGATGATCAAGAGTCTCTCAAGTAAGTTGGTTAAACTTGAAATGGAGGCCAAGAATCCCCCCCCCCCGCAAGAATTTCCAAAATTCTCCAAACATGGGGTACAATCCTCAATACAGGAAACCACCCTTGCAGATACTGCAAAGGGAATGGAAGGAGTAGCTAGACCAAGTACCACATCCTCTGTACTTGGAAGGTCAAGTATATGGTCCTACTGAAGATACCACATATGAACAAGAGGAGGCATATCTCGCCTTCTCAAATAGTGATGAAGTTGAATGCCCCCTACATGAGAGTGACGAGGGTGAGGTGCATGCGGAAGAAAAAGCTAATGGGGGTACCGAGGATCTGGAGATCGATGATTATTGCAAGCAGTTCGTCAATTTCATGCAAGCCCAGTTTAACAGAAGATATGATCTTAGATCTTCTATGAAGAGGACTCGCACTCAGGATCAAGAGGAGGACACACCTCCAAAGGAAGTACTTGCTCAGAAGATGGAGACGGATCGAAGAACCCTAAACAAAGGTAAGAGACCTCTTGACCAATCTTTACAGTCTAGTGTTCAAATTCCTTCATCTTCACAAGTAGCTGCACCCCCTAGTGTCAAGCCCAACATAAAGGAAGTCAAACCTCCCCTCCAAAGCAAAGACTCAAAAGATAAAGAAGCAAAAGAAGTGTCAGTAGATAGGTCCTCCTCTGTCTTCAGTTTACAAAAAGAGCTTGAAAAGGTAAAAATACCAGTTCCCTTGACTAAATTTTTAAAACAACCTGCATATCAGTCCCAAGTCACATCCTTCATGCTTCCCCCAGAAGTAATACATATTCCAGATAGTCTGAACCTCCAAGAAGAAAGGCCTATGGTGGTTTTCAGTCCACATGTTGAGGAGTTAGATGCTGCCACTCCCCCATTTTATGTGTCTTTAGTAATACATGACCTGCTGCTGCATAACTGTATGTTAGATTCGGGAGCCTCTCATAACCTACTGCCCCTCTCGATCATGGAACAACTAGGACTACAAATCACTTATCTATACAAGGACCTTTATTCATTTGACTCCAAGAGATTTAAATGCCTGGGCATGATCAAGGATCTGGTGGTCAATTTGGCCCAGATCCCAGAAAAAAGTGTAGTAATGGACATCGTGGTGGCTGACATCACAGCTCGCTTCGGTATGCTACTTTCAAGATCTTGGGGGACCAAAATTGGAGGATCAATCAAGCTAGACCTGACCTATGCCACTATCCCTGTCTTTGGTGGCCAGGAGAGGAGGCTGTATCGGGAAACTAGATTTGTCAAGACAGTTACCAAGGTAAATGACTCAGTCAATTCTTCAATTTATAGAAGAGAAGGAGATTTATCATGTTTGATGCTGGAGGAAGATCAATAATATGCTCACGAACCATCATTCTACCAGATCAAGACTCAGCAGTCAATTCAGGGCCATGAAGCAGAAATCTGGACACTTCATTTTGATGGAGCAAACTCCATAGAAGGTAATGGGGCTGGAGTGTTACTGATTTCCCCTACAGGCCAATGGGTCCCACTGTCTTTCAAGCTGGAGTATGAGGCCACTAATAATGTGGCTGAGTATGAAGCACTTTTTTTGGGACTACAGACCGCTAGGAGCATGAACATACAAATTCTAAAGGTTCTAGGGGATTCAGAACTGGTGGTCAGACAGGTGAAGAATCAATGCCAGGCCAAACATCCTAGGCTAAGGGCTTATAGGAATGAAGTTTGGGATCTGGTTGAAAATTTATTTCTGGCATTCAATATTCATTTCATGCCCCGGGAACAGAATAGGATGGTGTATTCCCTTGCAGTGGCTACCAGTACTTTTCGTCCACCTCAAAACCCTCTCTTGAGATACGAAATTAAGGTAAGGTATCGGCCTTCAATCCCAGACAACATCAAATATTGGCAAGTGTTTGAAGATGAATAACAAGTGAAGAGATTCTTGGAAACAGTTGGGGAATTTTCAAACATGGAGATTGATACTTGTGAAGAAGAAGAGGCTGAAAACACTTCAAGAGATAAATGGGAAGAAAGGGTGGCTAGCCACAAATTTCTACAGTTGAAAGGGAATGTCATTCCCCGAGGACTAGTGCCCTTAGAAAGGCTGTTTAACAAGAATGATGTTCCACTGCAGCCGAACAATGTTGTAGAAGAGAATCAGGTAGAAGATCTGAATCTTGGCACTGAGGCTGACCCTAAAATCGTGAAGTTGTCCAAGAAGGTCCCGGAGGAATATAAAGAGATCTACCAGAAATTATTCCAGTCCTATAAAGACGTGTTTGCATGGTCTTATCAAGACCTAAAAACCTTTGATATCAGCATCATGCAACATAAAATTCCACTGAAGGGAGATGCAAAACCACATAAACAGAAGCTTAGACAGATAAATCCCCTGCTGCTACCCTCGATTGAGAAAGAAATTAAGAAACTTTTGAAGGCCAAAATCATTGTACCATTAAGATATTCTGAGTGGGTAGAAAACTTAGTCCCTGTACAGAAGAAAAATGGAGAAATAAGGCTATGTGTTGATTTCAGGAATCTGAACAGAGCATCCTTAAAGGATAATTATCCACTGCCCAAGATGGATCACATCTTGCAGGAAGTGGTAGGAGCTTCTCGAATGTCGATGATGGATGGATTCTCTAGGTACAATCAGGTGGCTGTACTACCAGAAGATCAAAATAATACTTCATTTACCACTCCATGGGGGATGTTCATGTATGCCAGGATGCCTTTTGGGTTGATTAACGCAGGGGCCACTTTTCAGAGGGCCATGGATATTTCTTTTGTCGAAGAGCAAGATAAGTTTTTGGTGGTATATTTGGAAGACATTAGTGTGTTTTCAAAAGATGATGCAGAGCACATTGAACACTTGCGCAGAACCTTCGAGAAGTGCAGAAAGTATGGCCTCTCCCTCAACCCACAGAAGTCTTTGTTTGCAGTAGAAGAGGGCAAGCTTCTGGGACATATTGTAACCAAAGATGGAGTAAAGATAGACCCTAAGAGAGTAGAAGTCATAAATGGAATTTCCCTCCCTAGAAATAAAAAGGAAGTTCAGGTGTTCCTAGGCCGAATAAACTTTTTGAGGAGGTTCATCCCTAACTATGCTGAGATAGTTAGGCACATAACTGACATGCTGAAGAAGAATAATGAGGTAAAGTGGTCACAATAATCACGAGAGGCCTTTGTCAGGATTAAAAATGCATTTGTTGAAGCCCCTGTGCTAGCTGGGCCAGATTATGCCAAACCTTTTATGATCTTTTCCTTTGCATCACCTCATACAGTGGCTGGAATTCTGTTGCAGAAAAATGAAGAAGGGTATAAGCAGCCTATTGCCTTTTTCAGTGAGGTGCTTCGTGATGCTGAGCTGAAATATAGCATATTGGAAAAGCAGGCATATGCTTTGGTGAAATCCCTCAAAGCTTTTCGTATGTATGTCTTGCAGTCCCATGTCACTGCGTTTGTGCCCACAGCAGTTGTTAAGGATATCCTTATCTAGGGGGATAGTGAAGGGAAAAGAGGGAAATGGATTGCCAAAATACAGGAGTATGAGCTATACATCCACCCTACCAAACTAATCAAGGGACAAGGGCTAGCCAAAATCTTGTCCGAATCAAATTGTCAGGCTCTAGGTATAAATCTGTCCATGATGGCAAACGAGGAGTCTGAGAGGAAAGAAGAACCACAGGGAGTATAGATAGCTTCCCAAAAGACACATATGAAGTACCTCATCAGCCCCTGGTACAAGGAGATAGTGGAATATCTTCTAACACTCAGTTGCCCACCCAGCTGTGACAAAGCTAAATGCAGAACACTGAGGTTGAGGTCACAGAAGTACGTGGTTGCAAATGGTCAGCTGTACTGGCGAGACCCCTTAGGCATCCTGCTCCTGTGTCTCAAAAAATAAGAGGTAGAGAATATAATGGCTGAGTTTCATGAAGGAATCTGTGGGGGCCATTACAGTTGGAGGGCTACTGCTCATAAAATCCTGAAGGCTGGTTTCTTCTGGCCCAAACTCTTTAGAGATGTCTTTTCCCGGGTCAGAGCTTGTGAGAAATGCCAAAGATTTGCTGAAATACATAAGCTAGCACCTCTTCCCATGATCCTTGTTCATGTAGTTGAACCATTTGAGCAATGGGGAATTGACTTTATCGGCGAAATACATCCTCCATCAAGTGGTCAGCATAAGTAGATACTCACTGCCGTATATTATTTCACAAAGTGGGTAGAATTGATACCCACCAGGAATGCAACAGATACTGTGGTAATAAAATTCATGGAAGAGAATATCATATCCAGATTTGGCTGCCCTGCCAAGATAGTGACCGATAATGCACAGGCCTTTAAATCTGCAAAGTTTGTCAGCTTCTGTCAATAGTATAATATTGCACTAGGTCACTCTATAGCCTATTACCCACAGGGAAATGGCCTGGCAGATTCTTCAAATAAAACGCTGGTGAGAGCACTAAATAAGGCTATCAACGAAAACCAGAAAAATTGGGATTCCCAGCTGAAATTCGCTCTATGGGCCAACAGGATTACCAGCAAGAGAGCAACTGGGAAGTCCCCATACGAATTAGTATATGGGAGGTCAGCAGTTTTCCCTGTATAGTTAGCATTACCGGTAGCTCGATTCATGCAAGAGAGCCAAGAAGAACCTGATGATGTGACCAGCAGAATCAACCAGCTAGTGGAGCTAGAAGAAACGCAGAATCAAGTAAGCCAAAGGATAATCGAATATCAGGAGAAAATGAAGGATATTTTCGATCAACATACCAAGGATAGGAAGTTACAGGTTGGGGATTCAGTGCTCAGATGGGATATTCGAAGGGCTGATAAAGGGAAACACGGTAAATTCGACCCCCACTGGTTCGGCCCTTTTAAAATTGTAGAGCAAGGGGGCAACAATACTTTCAGGTTGGAAAATTTACAGGGAGATTTTCTTGATGCCCCTGTAAACGGTCAGTTTCTCAAACCTTACTTCCATTTCTGATTCAGGCCGTGAGAGCCTGATGTATCATATTGTATATTAGTTACTGTTTTCATCTTTGTTTGAATAATGTGTGTGTCGTGATGGATCATGAAGAGGGAAATCAAAAGTGTTGAAGAATGGTGTCCACAGAAGATAAACAGGTGGTCTGCGAAGTTCTCGACACGCTCAAGAATGAACGTGCCGTCCCCAGGTGGAGCCAATGTTGATCATTAATTAACATGAGTCATTGTTTAATTAAACCTTGAGAAGCCATGTATCGAAATGTTATGACAGATGGTGAAACATTTAAGGGATGGTTGAAGAGAAACGATGTAAGACAAGTCACATGCCTAAAAACCGAACCATATGTACGAAAAAGGTCCAAATATAAAGCGAAAAGGTAAAGGTAATACAAAAAGGCAAAGGTATGGTGTAAAAGGCACAAAATGAAATTATTGAAAGGCTTGCCGCTTTCATAATATTTCACGTGAGGGAACGCTGCGTATGGGAAATTCTGAGGGGTTCAAGAAGCAGACGGGGGAAGAGGCCCGTATCCCCGCGGAATTACGGTGACATGCCACGGGGTGGACCCAAGGTAAGGGCGACGTGGCAGAGAAAAGCGCGGGAAAGAGTGATGTGGAAAAGTGAAGTGCGGGCCCTAGAGGCTTGTATGCTATGTATCCAATAAGTCTTATGAAGAATATGTTTTTAGAACCGTGTGGTTTATGCAGCAGAAATGTAAGGTAAGTTTCTAGGTGAGCTGGTACCGAGGCCTGTACCAGTATTAAACCTGGCACGCGATTTTCACCTACTTCCAGCTGACACCCAATCCCTATACGCCGCGTGCTCCACTATCAGTGTCCTTACGACACTCACCCCGCTTACTTCACCCTCTCCGCCTTTTACCTTAGAACTTTCAGTCTTAGATAATGGTCCTCTCGTATTTTACTGTAGTAAAATTTACAGGTCTTCCAACTACAGTATAAGCTAAGTGGGAGCTAGTGCCAAGTCTACCCAGTCACTATCAACACCCCTCGCGTCGTTTTCCTGAGCATATTTTCCTACTACACAGGTACTTCGTCCCTCATATTCCCTCTGCTTTCCTTTCATTTTTAAAAAATTTTGTATGTCAGTCATGGGAAGGGGCACACCCAAGAAAACTGAACCAGAGACTCCTCAGGTCTGTGAAACTAGAAACCCTCTCGATTTTGAGCCTTTCATTGACCTGCAAGCCAAAATCTGTGATCCTCAATACCCTTTTCCCATCAGCAGTATAAAACCTAAGATTTTTAGGCGACATGTCGATAATAGGGATTGATATCGGGTGGTTGTATCATGTTTATATCATCAGATTACCCCCCCAGTCTACCCGGTGGTCGATTTTATTTGTTGGCTTAGAGATGCCTACGATGAGCATCGAGGCACGTTTACCTCTGCTCAAGGAAATAAGATTTTTTCTCTTTCTCTCGAAATTATCAGGCAAGCCCTCCGCTTTCCCACCAGTGCCAGCTATATCAGTTTCAGTGAAGTGACTTTAACCTCCCAGTTCACTAAATTGCCGTGGGAGCACCAAGGAGACTTCATTTCCTCTATAACCAGCAACCAGGCTACGTCTCTTCCCTCTGCAGATCCTTTCCCATTCAGTCTGTTCAAAGAAGAAGTGCAGCCCATCCTTTCTCTCATCGCAAGTCTCTTAGGTGTAGGCAGTTTGGGGGAAGTTTCCAGGGCATGTGTTTATTTCTTGTGGTTAATGTCTCAAATGGGGGTAGTTCTGGATATCCCTGGCTTCTTGGCTGCCAACATTCAGACCCAGTTCCAAGAGCTTTCGGAAACCAGTCACTTCCACTTTTGTTCGATAGTCTTCTACCTCTTCTTATATCAGCATGCTGATAAGTTCGAGGGTTTGGGTTTAGATAGGGTATACGATGTAAATTCTCAACCCCGACCAGTTTTTGAATGGAACTTTGCAGTACACCAGTTACCAAATGGGGTGGGTTATTCTAGGTTTCTAAATGAATTTATGCCCATTATCTACACTATCATACATGACTCACTCACACCTAGGGTTTTTCCTGAAATGAAGAGCTGGATACAAGCTAGTAAAACCCAGAGCACCGGGGACTAGTACCTATTTGAAAATTACACTGAAATTCGGGTCTACGGTGCCAAGGTTCCCCCTTACCAGCTGCCTGTGTTTCTCTCCTGATGATTTTATGCTCTGGAGTATATTCGGCAGACTCTCAAGTTTGACCAACTCCACTTTGTCCCTGCAAAGAAGGGTTTCATCCTAAAACTCCCTATCACTATTGGCCCGTTTATCATGAATTCAAGACATGCCCTCCCCGTTGTTGAGAAGCTGCTGCAAGGCATGGACCTAAGACAGGGGAAGACTTGGCCCTATGATCCCCGGGAGATTATCTCTAACAGAAGAAGGAGGAACAAGTCTACTCCTTATGCACATGAATCGAGACCGTTTATAGAGTGGAGGGCTAACCTTGAAACTTGGCCTTTGATTTCGCAGATGGAGACAGATTCATCTGCCACAAGGGAAGGAGTAGAAGTCAGTAGAGGCCAAGAAGAAGAAGAAGTGGGTCCCTCATGAACAGGTTCCCCCCTACGCAAAAAGCAGAAAACAGTCTCAAGCGAGGCAGAAGTCATAGGGGAAGAACAGCTGCTTGAGCCGTTTACACCATATGGCCAACCTGATGGGAGAAAAGCTGGGATTAAAGTGCTGAGAGACGGTATCACCTCCTCCCACTACTCTGAAGTCTCACAGGCCATCGAAGATTATACCTCACCAGTTGTAATTGAAAGGAGCTTGAAAAACAGAACGATCAAGGATAAATACAAGGCCGAGCTGGAAGGTTATGTGGAAAAATATCATACCAGGGTTTCGGCTTCCATGAATGCGGACACAGAAAACCTGGTATTGTCAATGGTTGAGGCCATCTTGGATCCTAATGCAGGTAACACCAGTTACAGGGTGCTTGAGTGTGCAATTGACATGGCCAAGGTACCAGCACCCTAAAAATGCAACCTATTCCAGGTGGTGGGTGATATGTTGAAAGACGAGGTAATGCGGGTCACCATTGCACTGAGAAAATTGGAGAAAAGGCATGAACAGATGAGGGAAACCCTAAAAAATGAATAGGAAAATTCCCGCACTCTTTTGAATCAAGTACGTAGTCTCACAGATTCGATCAAAGGAAAATAAACTGGAGACTCAAACCCGCAGCGCTATGTGATTGAGAAATTGCAGAGGGAAGTCGCGTCTCTGAAATGCAAGGTTAGCATACCGGCATCTCACCATGTTCAAACGGCCGAATTGGCACAAGCAGAGAAAGAAAAAGCAGACTTGGCTGACGCACTGGCGAAGGAGAAAGAGGAAAAAGAAAAAATGGCAGAAACAATCGCCACTCTTCAGAGCAGACTGACAAAGCTACAGACTACCTAGGACACGCACAGCTGTGTGCCAGCTACAACCCCACCAGAGACTATTTCGTTGTCCGAGCAGCTGACCACAGCGAAGGCCGCAAATGATGTATTAGAAAAGCAGGCTTCCACCGTGAGGCTGAGAATCACCGAGCTGGAAACCTTCTTGGCTGAGAATACCAGAAAAATAGAGATATTGCAGAAGGAGATTGAACAGGAAAAGAAGGCAAGAGCCAACCAGCAGAAGACCATCAATGATCTCAATAGCCGCTTGAAAGGTAACATCACCCTCAGGGATGGAAGAAGGATAATTTGGTCAGAGATCATTTCGGCAGTAACAGAGCAGTGGGAGTTCCTGAAAGTCATTGAGGAAATAAAATCTTTTGTACTTTATCTCAAAAGGAAGTTTCAGGAGGGAGATATCAACTTGTCCAGCAGAGCCCAACACACCAGAGGATATGTTTCTTTCTTGAAAGGGCTAAGAGCTAGTGAGGTGGAGCAGCATGGCATAGCGAGTCGGTTTAAGGAAGCCGTTGAATGCCAGAAGATTATTGATAAGGAGTTGGGTTGCGTTATAGCTTCGAGGGCCCTAGAACAGGTGGCAGCCAGCGTGGAACAGTTCGATGCAGTTTGGGCCGAGATCACAATGGCGGGACTTCCATCATGTTGGGATCCTACCACTCCTTCCATGCTGCGATCATTGCTAGAGTATGAAGCACGCCTTCAGGAAGAAAGGGACCGGACGAACATCTTGTCAGATAAAACCGCTCGGTTAAAAGCTGGGACAATTATTTTATCGCTCCACCCAGAATTCGTTCTCCTTCATCTAATAAAACATAAGATCCCCACCGAGGCAAGTCTAAATGGCCTCACTGAGGCCTTCATCAAGGTGGAAGGATTCGCGGCGATGCTTGAACCTTCAGCGGACAGTCAGCAGAGTTGCACCCAGTTTTCCAGCCAGATCGCCAGCTCATCAGCAAATGTTGCGCCACCAGTGTCAGCGACCGCCTCAACCCCTTCTCATCAATGAAATACTGTTAATTCATGATTCAGACCTAGTGGCCTTTTTACTTTTACCTTAGTTAATTTCTTTTAATTTTCAAGTGGAATTTATATTCCACTCCAGCATTTTATTTTCTGCCAAGACGGTTCTTTAATATTTTGTTTCAAAACGGCCGAGTGCCTAACTGCAAATGATGAGAGGCCTTTATTCCTCATCATAAGTTTTGGTTATTTTGATAAGGACCTATAACAAATTCCTGGCATGCGAGGAAGATATTTTTCCAAAAAATATCTTCTCGCTCATGTATTGAGGTCTCTATATAAGCAAGATCAGAAGAGAGAAACTAGTTCCAGATTTTATGAAGAATTTTGTTGTGTAAGAAATTTTGTATGCTTGTTGTGGAAATCTCAATAGAAATGTGAAGAGCCCGTTGGGTCTCAACGAGGATTAGTTTACTTTATGTGAGGATTCTGGTCTTAATGTTTTATAGTCTGTGACTTTGACTTATGTGATATTGTTTCATTGTTCATTTCGCTATCTACATGTCTCTTATATCATGTTCTGGAATGCGAGTACCTCACTAGCTCTGGTATAAATTTATCGCTATTGATACTTATACTTAACTAGTCTAGCACTTTAAATATAGCTCAGGCTTGGTATGTTGTTTCACCTTTCGCTTCACTCATCTTTCCTCTCTATTAAACACTGTGGGATTTTATTCTTTCAAAACTGTTGACATGTAGGATTCTTATCTTCTTAAGCCCATCTCATGTTTAAATATGTTTATGGAATTCCATTTCATTAGTAGTTAGTATTCCCCCTTTACTTTCTATGCAGCAAACATAGTTGATTTTTAAATCTCTGTAAATCATTTTAGAATGCAGCCCTCCCTACAGAACGTTGTCTTTGAGTTGTTTGAAGCATCTATATTGAGAATTCACTCCTTGCCTCTTCAGTGTCTTTTCATTATGCTGAATCTGTGAGTAGTCTGGTTCCATTTAATTGTAACTCCTTGTAAAGGTTGAAGTAGTAAAGAGCCTCATGCTGATAATGGTCCTGAAATATATTTTATGCTCCTTACTATCTAAGATGTCCTAGGCACTGGTCTTTCACAACTCAAGGTTGCCTCCAGGAATGACAACATAACACATCACCTGTCACATTTGCTTCATGATTGTTTTTTTTTGTGCGTCTCCTTCTTTTCCCTTTTGAGATCTACAGTCTTTCTTCAAGTGTCCTTTATTTCGGCATTTCCAATACACTATCCCCGATCTAGACTTGGATCTGCCTTTCCTTGATTTATTGTGATATCTTGAGCTATTTCCTCTTTCCATTTTTCTTCCCCTAGACTCTGCACTCAAAGCATTACCCGATCTCTCACCGGAACTTTTCTGTCACATTTCCTCGCTAAGGATAGCACAAACAACATCATCAAACTTTAAAGTACTAGATCCAGAGACAGAGTTACTAATGGCCATAACTAAACCATTCTAGCTTTCTAGCAATGAGCACAGAAATAACAAAGCCCTAACTTCATCATCAAAGTTTACCCCTACAAAACTTAACTGACTGGTAACTGTGTTAAAATCATTTAAATGGTCTGCAACAAATCCACCTTCCTTCATCTTCATATTAAATAAACATTTCATAAGAAATACCTTGTTTGAGGCCGAGGGTTTTTCATATAGTTTCTCCAATGCCTTAATCAAACCCTCTATTGTTGTTTCCTTCAAAATATTGAAGGCACCCGATGTCGCGAGGCACAACCATACTATTCCAAATGCCTTTCTATCGAGAATCTCCCATTCTGCATTTGTCATAGTCATTGGCTTATTTCTTTTTCCGCTCAATGGTAGGTACATATCCTTCTGATACATATAATCTTCCATCTGCATCTTCCACAGTGGGAATTTTTGGCCATTAAATTTCTCGACCTTAAACTTACCATCTTCTGTCATTTCTCCCACTCGAACCGGGAACCCTTCTTTCCTGCGAGTTTATCAACCAAATAGACCTTTGACTCTGATACCAGTTGTTATAAAATTATATATTACAGAGTAATGCAACACATAAAATATGCAAAAAACACAAACACACAAAACAAATAAAACCAGAGAGACATAGATATACATGGTTCACCCAGTTTGGGCTACGTCCACCTCGAACAGCCAATCCTTCCTTTCTATTATCTAGAAAAATGAAGAGACACAACCTACAACAGATCCGTTGTAATATCCTTTGTTCTCTCTCACAGTCTCTCTATCAGTTTCTCGCTCTGAGAATACACATACAATACACAGTCACAATACAATACCCTCATCCAAAGCGAGTGGTTTCCTTCTATGGCAAAAAACCCTAAATTAAACATAACTTCTACTGTCAGATCATCTGCCTAAGGAACGACCCAGATTGACTAGAAATTACAATACTTTTACAAGGCAATTTTACATCTTTTTTTAGCTTCGGGTGCACTACCCTCGAAACCCCTCGCTAGCCGGGGCTCCATAAAGTCATAGCTGCCCCCCTCGTCCCCCCAAGCAGTGTTTAATTAAGGGCGGCATTGCCGCCCCATTTAGAACAGGGTTCTAATGTTGTGATACAAAATAAAGAAGATAATCAGGCTCCACACCCAACAATCTCCCACTTGGAGATTGATTGTAGCAACTCCACCACTGCTTCATTTATTGGACAATGAATCCACTTTGGACCTGGTTGTTTCTCATCTTCATCATCATACTTGAAGACCAATTGAAACTGAGCATAATATCTATTTCTCCCTGGTTACAACTTTTTTTAACATATCTGCAGGATTATGGCTAGTGTGTATCTTTTCTAGCTTCAATTGACCATCTTCCAACACTAACCGTATGAAATGGTACTTGAGCTGTATGTGTTTAGTCCTGGAATGAAATAATGAGTTCTTTGCAAGATAAATGGCACTTTGGCTATAAATTTATAACATTCCCATATCATGCTTCTTACCCGATTCATCCATAAACCTTTGTAACCAAGTCATTTCTTTACTAGCCTCTATAGCAGTAACATACTCTGCTTCTGTTGTTGAAAGTGCAACAACCCTTTGGATTTTTGAAACCCAACTGACAGTTGTTCCACCTATAGTAAATACATACCCTGTAGTCTGCCACCTGCCATATCTGCATCAATATATATGTGTAGGGAAATGTTTGAAACACCAAAGCACAATGCTTGATTTGTGGTACCTCTCAAATATCTGAGAATCCATTTCAATGCCATCCAACGTTCTTTTCCTGGATTTTTCATGTACCTTCTTACAACTCCCACTGCATGTACAATATCAGGCCTTGTGCAAACCATTGCATACATTAAGCTTCCAACTGTTGATGCATATGGAACTATAGACATATAATCCATTTCTTCTTAGGTCTTCGGGCACATCTCCTTACTAAGTTTGAAATGGCTAGCAAAAGGTGTACTAACTGGTTTTGCATTATGCATATTAAATTTTTTCAACACCTTTTGTATGTACTCATTCTGAGACAGTGTTAATTTGTGATTTTTCCTGTCTCTAGTTATTCTCATACCATGGATTTGTTTTGCAGCTCTCAAATCCTTCATTGCAAATGAATTTTCCAATTTTCTTTTGATCACATTTATTTCCTCCATGTTAGACCATGCAACAAGCATGTCATCTACATACAATAACAATATAATATAGTTGACATCATTTTTATTTTTTAGATAAACACAATGATCAGAGTGACATCTAGTATAACCTTGTTCAAACATAAACCTGTCAAATTTTAGATACCACTGCCTTGGAGCCTGTTTTAATCCATACAAGCTTTTCTTTAACCTGCACACTAATTTTTCTTTCCCTTTGACCTCATATCCTTCTGGTTTCTGCATATACATCTCTTGCTCCAAATATCCATGGAGAAATGATGTCTTTACATATAACTGTTCAAGATGAAAATCTTCCGCTGCTACAAGACTTAAAATAGTTTTGATTGAAGTCATCTTAACAACAAGAGAAAATATTTCATCAAAATCAATACCTTTCTTCTGTACAAATCCCTTCACCACAAGTCTAGCTTTGTACCTCTGTTTTCCTCCATCTTCTTCCTTCGGCTAGTAAACCCATTTATTTTGCAATTTTGTTTTCCCTGCAGGTAACCTGACTAAGTCCCAAGTCTGGTTATGTATTAAGGATTCCATCTCCTCTTTCACGACTAGCTCCCACTTCTTCCTAGTTTCAACCTGCATTGCTTCTTCATAACATTCGGGTTCACCAGAATTAGTCAGCAATAAATAATATAATCATGTCAGCTACATACAATAACAATATAATATAGATCCCATCATTTTTATTTTTCAAATAAACACAATGATCAGAGGGACATCTAGTATAACCTTGTTCAGACATAAACCTGTCAAATTTTAGATACCACTTCCTTAGAGCCTGTTTTAATCCATACAAGCTCTTCTTTAACCTGCACACTAATTTTTCTTTCCCTTTGACCTCATATCCTTCTGGTTTCTGCATATACATCTCTTGCTCCAAATATCCATGGAGAAATGATGTATTTACATCTAACTGTTCAAGATCAAAATATTCCATTGCTACAAGACTTAAAATAGTTCTGATTGAAGTCATCTTAAAAACAAGAGAAAATATTTCATCAAAATCAATACCTTTCTTTTGTACAAACCCCTTCACCACAAGTCTATATTTTTACCTCTGTTTTCCTCCATCTTCTTCCTTTAGCTAGTAAACCCATTATTTTGCAATTTTGTTTTCCCTGCAGGTAACTTGACTAAGTTCCAAGTCTGGTTATGTATTAAGGATTCCATCTCCTCTTTCATGGCTAGCTCCCACTTCTTCCTAGTCTCAACCTGCATTGCTTCTTCATAACATTTGGGTTCACCAAAATCAGTCAACAATAAATAATATAATCATGTTATCTACATACAATATCAATATAATATAGCTACCATCATTTTTATTTTTCAGATAAACATAATGATCAGAGTGACATCTAGTATAACCTTGTTCAGACATAAACCTGTCAAATTTTAGATACCACTTCCTTGCAGCCTGTTTTAATCCATACAAGCTCTTCTTTAACTTGCACAATAATTTTTCTTTCCCTTTGACCTCATATCCTTCTGGTTTCTGCATATACATCTCTTGCTCCAAATATCCATGGAGAAATGATGTCTTTACATCTAACTATTCAATATGCAAATCTTCCGCTGCTACAAGACTTAAAATAGTTCTGATTGAAGTCATCTTAACATCAGGAGAAAATATTTCATCAAAATCAATACCTTTCTTTTGTACAAACCCCTTGACCACAAGTCTAGATTTGTACCTTTGTTTTCCTCCTTCTTCCTTTCAGCTAGTAAACACATTTATTTTGCAATTTTGTTTTACCTGTAGGTAACCTGACTAAGTCCCAAGTCTGTTTATGTATTAAGGATTCCATCTCCTCTTTCATGGCTAGCTCCCACTTCTTCCTAGTTTCAACCTGCATTTCTTCTTCATAACATTCGGGTTCACCAGAATCTGTCAACAATAAATAATATAATCAAGGAGAGTATCGTTCAGGGGGTCTACTTATCCTGGTAGATCTTCTCACACCACTTTCAGTTGTTTGAGGTGCTTGTTGCTGTTGTGGTGGTTTTTGTTGTTGTGGTTGTTGATTATTATTATTTTCAGGCACCTTTACTTTTTCTGTGATCTCATCAAGAACTGTGTATTCTTTGTTTTCTTTTTCCTGTTTTTTTTCCTGTAACTGATTCTTCTAAAAAACCTTTTCATTGAATATTACATCTCTAATCCTAATGATTTTGTGATTTTCATAATAATATAAGTGATAACCAAAATCATTAACACCATATCCAATAAAGGTACATTTATTTGATTTTGCCTCAAGATTTTTTCTATTTTCTTTATTAATATGGACAAAGGCATCATAACCAAAAGGCTTTAAAAAAGAGTAGTTTACCTTTTTACCTGTACATGCCTCCTCTGGAATACCACCATCCAAGGAACTTGAAGGCCCTCTGTTTATTAGATAAACATCAATATCTATAACATCTGCCCAAAATTGTAAAGGCAATCCTACATGAAATCTCATACACCTTGCACGCTCCATGATTATTCTGTTCATCCTTTCTAACACACCATTTTCTTGTGGTGTTCTTGGAACTATCTTCTCTTTGCGAATTCCATGCTCTGAACAGTACCTATCAAACTCTTTGCTGCAATATTCACCTCCATTTTCTGATCTAAGACACTTCAACTTATTTCCTGTCTCCATCTCAACCAAAGCTTTCCATATCTTGAAAGTATCAAATACATCATCTTTATTATGAATACAATAAATCCAAGTTTTCCTAGTTGCATCATCAATAAAAGTAACATAATAACGAGAGCCGCTGAGAGATGATACCTGAGAAGGTCCCCGTACATTTTTATGTACAAGCTCTAATTTTTCGCTCTTCTTTTCTTTCCCAACTCTGAGAAATCTTACTCTCTTCTGTTTTCCAAAAATTCAATTCTCACATAAATCCAAATCGATATTATTCAAACCCAGCAACAAATTTCTTGAGTGAAGAATCTTCATCCCCTTCTCACTCATGTGTCTGAGCCTATGATGCCATATTGTTGCATCTTCTCATTTGGAAGTTAAATCATTAACAGAGTTAGAAATACCATTGCATAAATACAATGTACCAACATTTTCACCTTTTTCTATTACCAGGGCTCCTTTGGTGACCTTCCAAGTTTTATCTGTGAAAGTTGTCACACAACCTTCACTACCTAACTGCCCTGTTGAAATCAGATTTTTCTTCAGATCTGGAACATGTCTTACCTCCTTTAATAGCCATTGGTTTCCATTCTGTTGTTTTACAATAACTTTACCCATTCCAAAAAATTTACAGGGTTTATCATCACCTAAACGAACTTGTCCAAAATCTCCTTGAACATAGTCATGAAAATATTTCTTATCAAGTGTGGCATGGAATGAGGCCCCTGAATCTACCACCCAAGAATCAGTAACATTTTCGAAATCAAAGCATATTGTAACACATCACCTGTCACATTTTCTTCATGATTGTTTTCTTGTTGTGCGTCTCCTTCTTTTCCCTTCCGAGATCTACAATCTTTCTTCAGGTGTCCTTTCTTTCCGCATTTCCATCACACTATCCCTGATCTAGACTTGGATATGCCTTTCCTTGATTTACTGCGATATCTTGAGCTCTTTCCTCTTTCCATTTTTCTTCCCTAGACTCTGCATTCAAATAACTAACCGATGTCTCACTAGATATTTTCCGTCGCATTTCCTCGCTAAGGATAGCACCGACAACATCATCAAACTTTAAAGTACTAGATATAGAGACATAGTTACTAATGGCCATAACTAAACCATTCTAGATTTCTGGCAATGAGCATAGAAATAACAGAGCCCTAACTTCATCATCAATTTTACCCCTACAGAACTTAACTAACTAGTAACTGTATTAAAATCATTTAAATTTTCTACAACAGATCCACCTTCCGACATCTTCATATTAAATAAATGTTTCATAAGAAATAACTTGTTTGAGGTCAAGGGTTTTTCATATATTTTCGCCATTGCCTTAATCAAACCCTATATTTTTGTTTCCTTCGAAATATTGAAGGCTACCGATGCCGTGAGGCACAGCCATACTGTTCCAAGTGCCTTTCTATCGAGAATCTCCCATTCTGAATATGTCATAGTCATTGGCTTCTTTGTTTTTCCGCTCAATGGTAGGTATAGATCTTTCTAATACAGATAATCTTCCATCTCCATCTTCCACAGCGGGAAGTTTTGGCCATTAAATTTCTCAACCCTAAACTTACCATCTTCTGCCATTTCTCCCACTCGAACCAGGAACCCTTATTTCCTTTGAGTTTATCAGCCAAATAGACCTTCGGCTTTGATATCAGTTGTTAGAAAAATATATATTACAGAGCAATGCAACACATAAAATATGTGGAAAACACAAACACACAAAACACATAAAACCAGAGAGACACAGATATATGTGGTTCACCCACTGTGGGCTACTTCCACCCCAAACAGCGAGTCCTTCCTTTCAATTATCCAGCAAAATGAAGAGACACAACCTACAACAAATCCGTAGTAATATCCTTTATTCTCTCTCATAGTCTCTCTATCAGTTTCTCGCTTTGAGAATACACAACCACAATACAATACCCTCATCCAAAGCAAGGGGTTGTCTTCTAGGGAAAAAAACCCTAAATTAAACATAATTTCTACCGTCAGATCATCCGCCTAATGAACGGCCCAGATTGACTAGAAATTACAATACTTTTACAAGGAAATTTTACATATGTTTTTAGCTTCAGGGGCACTGCCCCCGAAAACCCCCGCTAGGGTGGGGCTCCATAAAGTCGCAGCCGCCCCCTGGACCCCCAAGGTAGCGTTTAATTACGAGCGGCATTGCTGCCCCATTTAGAACAGGTTTCCAATGCTGTGATACAAAATAAAGAAGATAAGTAGGCTCCACACCCAACAATCTCCCACTTGGAGATTGAATGTAGCAACTCCATCGCTACTTCATTTTTTGGACAATGAATCCACTCTGGACCTGGTTATTTCTCATCTTCATCATCATACTTGAAGACCAATTTAAACTGAGCATAATCTCAGTCTCTCCCTAGTTACAACTTTTGTTAGCATATCTGCAATATTCTGGCTAGTGTGTATCTTTTCTAGCTTCAACTGACCATCTTCCAATGTTGACCATATGAAATGGTACTTGAGTCATATGTGTTTAGTCCTGGAATTAAATCCTGAGTTCTTTGCAAGATGAATGGCACTTTGGCTATCACTGTATAACGTGCCCATATTATGCCTCTTACCCAATTCATCCATAAACCTTTGTAACCAAATCATTTCTTTACTAGCCTCTATAGCAACAACATACTCTGCCTTTATTGTGGAAAGTGCAACAACACTTTGGATTTTTGAAACCCAACTGACAGTTGTTCCACCGACAGTAAATACATACCCTATAGTGTTTTTATCTCTGTCACCTGCCATATCTGCATCAACATATCCGTGTAGGGAAATTTTTGAACCACCAAAGCATAATGCTTGATTTGTGGCACCTCTCAAATATCTGAGAATCCATTTCACTGCCATCCAATGTTCTTTTCCTGGATTGTTCATGTACATGCTTACAACTCCCACTGCATGTGCAATATTGGGCCTTGTGCAGACCATTGCATACAATAAGCTTCTAACTACTGATGCATATGGAACTTTAGACATATAATCCATTTCTTATTTGGTCTTCGAGCACATCTCCTTACTAAGTTTGAAATGGCTAGCAAAAGGTGTACTAACTGGTTTTGCATTCCTCATATTAAATATTTTCAACACCTTTTGTATGTACTCATTCTGACACAATGTTAAATTGCGATTTTTCCTGTCTCTGGTTATTCTCATACCAAGAATTTGTTTTGCAGCTCCAAAATCCTTCATTGCAAATGAATTTTCCAATTTTATTTTGAGCACATTAATTTCCTGCATGTTAGACCCTGCAAAAAGCATGTCATCTACATACAATAACAATATAATATAGCTGCCATCATTTTTCTTTTTCAGATAAACACAATGATCATAGTGACATCTAGTATAACCTTGTTCAGACATAAACCTAACAAATTTTAGATACCACTACCTTGGAGCCTGTATTAATCCATACAATCTCTTCTTTAACATGCACACTAATTTTTCTTTCCCTTTGACCTCATATCCTTCTGGTTGTTTCATATAGATCTCTTCCTCCAAATCTCCATGGATAAATGTTGTCTTTACATCTAACTATTCAAGATGAAATTATTATGCTGCTACAAGACTTAAAATAGTTCCGATTGAAGTCATCTTAACAACAGGAGAAAATATTTCATAAAAATCAATATCTTTCTTCTGTGCAAACCCCTTCACCACAAGTCTAGCTTTGTACCTTTTTTTTCCTTCATCTTCTTCCTTCAGCTTGTAAACCTATTTATTCTGCAATGTTTTTTTACTTGCAGGAAACCTGACTAAGTCCCAAGTCTGGTTATGTATTAAGGGTTCCATCTCTTCTTTCATGGCTAGCTCCCACTTCTTTCTGGTTTCAGCCTGCATTGCTTCTTCATAGCATTCGGGCTCACCAGAATCAGTCAACAATAAATAATATAATGAAGGAGAGTATCATTAAAGGGGTCTACTTATCCTGGTAGATCTTCTCACACCACTTTCAGGTGTTTGAGGCGCCTGTTGCTATTGTGGTGGTTGTTCTTGTTGTGGTTGTTGATTATTATTATTTTCAGGCACCTTTACTTTTTCTGTGATCTCATCAAGAACTGTGTATTCTTTGTTTTATTTTTCCTATTTCTTTTCCTGCAACTGATTCTTATACAAGAAATTTTCATTGAATATTACATCTCTGCTCCTAATGATTTTGTGATTTTCATAATCATATAAGCGATAACCAAAATCATTAATACCATATCCAATAAAGGTACATTTCTTTGATTTTGCCTCAAACTTTGTTCTATTTTCTTTATTAATATGGACAAAGGCATCACAACCAAAAGGCTTTAAAAAAGAGTAGTTTACCTTTTTACTTGTCCATGCCTCCTCTGGAATACCAACATCCAAGGAACATGAAGGCCCTCTGTTTATTATATAAACAACAATATCTACAACATCTGCCCAAAATTGTAAAGGCAATATTGCATGCAATCTCATACACCTTGCACGCTCCATGATTGTTTTGTTCATCCTTTCTGACACACCATTTTCTTGTGGTGTTCTTGGAACTGTCTTCTCTCTGCGAATTCCATGCTCTGAAAAGTACCTTTCAAACTCTTTGTTGCAATATTCACCTCCATTGTCTGATCTGAGACACTTCAACTTATTTCCTGTCTCAATCTCAACCAAATATTTTCATTCCTTGAAAGTATCAAATACATCAGATTTATTTTTAATACAATAAAACCAATTTTTCCTAGTTGCGTCATCAATAAAAGTAACATAATAATGAGAGCCACCGAGAGATGACACCTGAGCAAGTCCCCATACATATGTATGTACAAGCTCTAATTTTTCGCTCTTCTTTTCTTTCCCAACTCTGAGAAATCTGACTCTCTTATGTTTTCCATAAATGCAATTCTCACAGAAATCCAAATCGATATTCTTCAAACCCAGCAACAAATTTCTTGAGTGAAGAATCTTCATCGCCTTCTCACTCATGTGTCTGAGCCTATGATTCCATATTGTTGCATCTGCTCCTTTCAAAGTTAAACCATTAACAGAGTTATAAATACCATTGCATAAATACAATGTACCAACATTTTCGCCTTCTGCGATTACCAGGGCTCCTTTGGTGACCTTCCAATTTTTATCTATGAAAGTTGTCACACAACCTTCACCACCTAACTGCCCTATTGAAATAAGATTTTTCTTCATATCTGGAACATCCCTTACCTCCTTTAATATCCATTGATTTCCATTCTGTTTTTTTACAAGAACATTACCCATTCCAACAATTTTACAGGGTTTAGCATCACCCAAATGAACTTGTCCAAAATCTCCCTGAACATAGTCATGAAAATATTTCTTATCAGGTGTGGGATGGAATGAGGCCCCTAAATCTACCACCCAGTAATTATTAGCATTTTCGAAAGAAAGAATCAAAGCATCTTGTAACACATCACGTGTCACATTTTCTTCATGATTGTTTTCTTGTTGTGTGTCTCCTTCTTTTCCCTTCCGAGATCTACAGTCTTTCTTCAGGTGTCCTTTCTTTCCACATTTCCAGCACACTATCCCCGATCTGGACTTGGATCTGCCTTTCCTTGATTTATTGCGATATCCTAAGCTCTTTCCTCTTTCCATTTTTCTTCCCCTAGACTCTGCACTCATAGCATTACCTGATGTCTCACTAGAGCTTTTCCATTTCATTTCCTCGCTAAGGATAGCATTGAAAACTTCATCAAACTTTAAAGTAATAAATCAAGAGACAGAGTTACTAATGGCCATAACTAAACCATTCTAGCTTTCTAGCAATGAGCACAGAAATAACAGAGCCCTAACTTCATCATCAAAGTTTACCCCTACAGAAATTTATTGACTGGTAACTGTATTAAAATCATTTAAATGGTCTGCAATAGATCCACCTTCTGACATATTCATATTAAATAAACATTGCATAAGAAATACCTTGTTTGAGGCTGAGGGTTTTTCATATATTTTTTCCAATACCATAATCAAACCCTCTATTTTTTTTTCCTTCTAAATATTGAAGGCTACTGACACCGCGAGGCATAGTCGTACTATTCCAAGTGCCTTTCTATTGAGAATATCTCATTCTGCATTTGTCATAGTCGTCGGCTTCTTTGTTTTTTCGCTCAATGGTAGGTACAGATCTTTCTGATACAGATAATCTTCCATCTGCATCTTCCACAGCAGGAAGTTTTGGCCATTAAATTTCTCGACCCTAAACTTACCATCTTCCGCCATTGCTCCCACTCAAACAAGGAACCCTTCTTTCTTAACGATTTTATCAGCCAAATAGACCTTTGGCTTTGATACCAGTTGTTAGAAAATTATATATTACACAGAAATGCAACACATAAAATATGCAGAAAACACAAACACACAAAACACATAAAACCAGAGAGACACGGATATACATGGTTCACCCAGTTTCGGCTACGTCCACCCGAACAGCCAGTCCTTCCTTTCTATTATCCAGCAAAATGAAGAGACACAACCTACAGTAGATCCGTTGTGATATCCTCTATTATCTCTCACAGTCTCTCTATCATTTTCTAGCTCTGAGAATACACATACAATACACAGCGGAAATACAATACCCTCATCCAAAGCGAGGGGTTGCCTTCTAGGGAAAAATACCCTAATTTAAACATAACTTCTACCGTCAAATCATCCACCTAATGAATGGCCCAAAATGAATAGAAATTACAATACTTTTACAAGGAAATTTTACATCTATTTTTAGCTTCGGGGGCGCTACCCCCGAAACACCCCGCCAGGGGGGGGCTCCATAAAGTCGCAGTCGCCCCCCCTAGACCCCCCAGGCAGTGTTTAATTACGAGTGGCTTTGCTACCCCATTTAGAATAGGGGTCCAACGCTGTGATAAAAAATAAAAAAGATAATCAGGCTCCACACCCAACAATTTAGTCCCAATACAACTTCTCCAAGAAGCAGCATTCAGCAAGACAAAATTCGACTTCCTCCTCTCTTGATAGAAACACCTTGGCAGCACCTGATGCAGCAACTGTTGCAATAAAAATTTGAGAACTTTGATCTCCCAAACTATAGCTTGAAATGTAGAGAGAGTAGCACCAAAATTTTGATCTTTTTCAGCTCCTTAATCATGCGCAAAACCGAATCCAGAAAGTCCTTCTCCTTCACTTCACAATTTTCTCTTGTTGCAACTTCCAGATCGAATTTTTGTGTTGCAGTGAGATGTCTCAAAGTGAATATGATTTGCATGTATATATAGTCTTTTGATCGGTTCAAATTATTGGATATGAGGCCGACTTGATCACCTTAAGGTCAACTTGGTGCGGAGGCTTCATAAATCATATTTTACTCAATATTGGACCTATTTGCATGATTCAAAATCCCAATATGGATCAATTTAAATCGGCAGTAATCCTATAGCCTCAGAATAAAACCTAGAAGTCCACAACTGGGACTTTTAACTAAAATAAATATGACCCAAGCATGAAACCCATGCTTTAATAAGTCATTTAATAATAATATAAAAGTATTTTCTTTATTCTTTTGACAAGTACAGTATGTATTAACTCAAGTACAATTTATGAAGACCGAACCTAATTACATTCTTCAACAGATGTAAATCTAAATATTTTTATGATGTTGTGGGGATAATTTGATATGAAAATGATGAAATTCAATTATAAAAGTGAAAAATAATATAGCCCTAAGGAAAAATTAACATGGCTAACCTCAATTCATCATTTTTTTGGAATTTAAATTTTGTAGGCCTTTGATGAAGATTCATTATATCCAACAAATATTCATTTCTTTCCTAAAGGATCAAGCTTGTTCCTCTTATCCTTGGGAACATGAATATACACAAGACAACCAAATATTCTCATGTTCCCAACCTATGGCTTCCTTTTAGAGAAGGCTTCTTTAGGATTCATACCTTCTAAAACTCTAAGAGGACTTCTATTTTCAATGTACATAGTTTTATGTGATGCTTCGCCCCATAAGAACAATGGAAAGTCCAAATCATGCATCATGGACTTGATAGATTCTTCAATGGATCTGTTATTTCATTATGCTACACCATTATTTTGTAGATTATAGGGAACAATCAGCTCCCTCTCAATCCCAACCTACTTGCAGAAAGAAACAAGCTCCTTTGAGGTATATTCTCCTCCATTGTCAAATCTCAGTATCTTGATCTTTTTACTTGTCAAGTTTTCCACTTTAATTTTGAATTCCTGGAAGTTATCTAATACTTCATCTTTTGTCTTCAAGAGATATATCCATATCTTACTGGATAAGTCATCAATAACTATCACATAGTACAAAAAACCACCAAGTGATTTTATGGGCATTGGACCACATACATCAAAATAAATCAAATCCAAAGCTTATTTAGATCTCTTGTCTCTATTTGGAAATGGTTTCTTGATGTTCTTCCCAAGAGCACAACCTTTGCATATACCATCGTTCTTTATTTGTAGTTCAGTAACCACTGAAACTATTTCACTTAATTCAAGCAATGCTCTAAAATGAATATGTCCATACCCTCGGTGCCATAACTCACTTGGATCTATTTCGTCATGCACTAAAGCTTGATCTAGTTGACTCACGAGTCTATAATGTCTTCCATCATGAATCCCAATAACCCTAGCATCATCTATACTAGATCCCTTTGACCACACAATTACTTTTCCATCCACCAAAGCAACCTTATCTCCTTTATTTCCCAAACAAGAAACAAATACAAGTTTATTTTTCAAATCTAGTACATAAAAGACGTTGCTAAGATGAACATCACTACTAGGTTCCAGCTCTATGGATGCCTTTCCAACTCCTTTGACTGGGTAATTGTTATCATCTCTCAATTCAAATCTTTGAGACAACTTATTTTCTGTCATGCTTGAAATATTCCTATACTCTCTAGCTACATCATTCAATTCAGTAGTCTTTCCTGTCGTAATATCCAAAAATTTGTTTTTTACGAGAATAAGATATATTCTGGCATTCCAAGCTCTGAAGTTTTATGCTCCCTCTAGTTTTTTTTTGGATTTCATGGAGGAAAACATAGATGCCAATGTAAAATAAAGGTTTTAATAAAATTCTCTCTCTAGGGTTTATGTAAAAGTGATCTCAATTTACCTTCCTTCTTCCACCAAAGCTCTAATTCCATGTTGATTTTCTAGTGAAACTAGGGTTAGCACAATATTTTTGAAATTTTGATAATTACTTTTGATGTAGATATTATTTTTAACGTATTCCAATATAAAATTCAACAATTATACTTCAAAAGTTCAGAAATAAAGAACAATAGGACAATATAGATCACAATGCACAGAAAGAAGACAATATTTACCCTGGAAAATCCCCCCAACGGGAAAAATCTATGCAACCTTTTCAACAGAGAATTTTTTCCGTTCAACAAGATACACAGCTAGACCTATGGTTAAACCAAGTTAACCTCCCCAAGTCAAGCCTCCCAATCTGATCTATAATTTTGGCCCCTGCAGGCAATGTGAACTTCTTGTGACTCATTCACACTTCCTGTGACACCTCTACACTTCTTGTTCCTTGCATGGACTTCCTGTTATAAATGCACACTTCTTATTCCTCAATAACTTGTTGTTACACATGCACACTTTTTGTGACTCATGCACACTTCCTGTGACTCATGCACATTTCCTATGACACATGTACACTTTCTTATTCCTTGCATGGACATCCTATTACTCATGCACACTTCCTATGATGCATGCGTAATTCCTGTGACACCTGCACACTTCATGTTCCTTCTGTGGACTTCCTATTGTTGAAATACGTAACTAGGTTTGGTCTTCGTAATGACATACATAATCATGATTTTATTTATTTTATGTAATGATAAAATAAATTATTATTGTTGATCTTGAGGCATGGGATTCATGCTCAAGAGGAATTTATTTTATAGGTCAAGCTCCGATTAAGAGATTTTAGAGATTATGTGTCATTGTCATGTCTTAAAGACCCATTTTGGAAAGTTAAGTAATGTAAAAGAAAATTATTTGAGTCAACATAGTGTCAATAAAAAACCTTCAAGATCAAGTCAAAATGCATGCAACAAGTCGGCCTTCCAATCATGTCAAGTCGACCTAGAAGATGGGACAAGTTAGCCTATTTTTATGGGACTAGAATACTATATAAAGAATATTAGTCGACCTCCTATGGAATCAACTATCTCACACAAGACACTTGACCAAGAGCAATAAAATCAGAAAAGGAAGAATAAGATCAAGCAAAGAGGAAGAGGTATAATATCAGGACTATTTTTGGGCTAAATATCTCACACATGCAAGCAGAAGCTAGGGCATACATTGCAGAAAAGATATTGAACTACAGTCACACCATAGAAGCTGAATATTGGTGTCAATATAGTCTAAATCAAAGGCCCAAATTTTGAAGAGAGGAACCTCACCAAGAAAAGGAAAATGAGGTTCAAATCTTCCCTTAATACCTCACACATGTAGAATTGCAGGAAGCTACAGGCAACCGAAAATTGTATGAAAACAACCTATCTAGTATTGCAAATCTGAGGTCAAGAAGAAGGAGAAGTTTCAGAAATTTCTAGTCAAGGTTGACTTTGTTTGACTTGAAAAGAAGAGAGGAAAGTTTGACTTGATCTTGAAGGGGTTTTTAGTCAAAGGTGTAGATTTTGGAAATTCATCAATTGAATATTCTATAAGAATAATAATTATGTGGGATTTCCTCTCAATATTGGAGAGGTTTTGGCCATAATTGACTGCCTATATCTTGTGTCTCATTTTCCCTTATGTTTTGGTAGTTTTTTTATGAATATATCACAATATTAATCAAGTTAAATAATAACCTAATTAAGAAAAGTAAAAAAAAAAGTTTTCACAAGCAGTTATCATCGAAGAGAAATCACCTACACTTGTTGCCCCTAGATTTCTCAACATGGTATCAGAGCTAAGGTGACAAGACAAGGATGGGAAACTCAATAAATGACACCCAAGGACCAAATTTCTATAATATTATCAAGGAATAAGAAAATCCTATCATCTCCAAGATATTATAAGTACAATGATTGCATCATCATCTTGAAGAAAGTAGAAGAAGACCTACAAACCCTAGTTCACTCAAAGAAATATTATACACTTAAAATAATTCTTGGTAACCTTGCTCTATCATCACCTCAAGAAGGGAGGGATCTTTAAAAACCCTACCTCCACTAAAAGAAGGACTTTGAAGCATCTTGAATTTTACACATCAAAGGGAAGTAGAAGAAGGCATTGGCATCATTTTCAAGAAACCAAGGTGATCGCCTCCTCTTTGAAGGATCGTCTTTTGAAGGAAGTTATCTCCATCAAGAAGTCATATTCATCATCAAAATAAAGAAGGAAACAAAATAAATATATTGTCACCAAGGAGTATCTTCTCAAGTAAGTATCTTTAATGTCTACATCAGAATCTATCAAAATGTCTTTCTGCAAGGACAACAACAAGTTGGTTGGGGCTTCAAACTTTCTTGCATGGAAGAAAAGGACAAACTTAATCTTATAGAAAATGAAGTCATGGAACATGTCAAGGGAACAATTACCAAATCTCTAAAGGTAGAAGCTCAAGCTTTTGAAAAATTCATGAAAGGAGAAGTAAGGGCTCAAAGGATTCTCATAGAATCCATTAAGGATCCTCTCATTCCCTATGTATCAAAATTAGAAACATCAAAAGAAATATATGACAAACTTGTAGAATTTTTCTCCGCAAGAACTGCAGGAGAAGTGATCGCGTTAAGACAAGAACTACACAAGATGAAAATATCAAAAGAAGAAGGAATAGCCTCATTCTTTATGAGGGTTCCAGAAATTATAGACCAATTACAAGAGTTGGGCGAAATAATGTCTAATAAGGAAATGATAACTATAGTGCTCAATGCACCACCAAAGGAATGGGGCAAATTTACATCAAGAATATATGGAAAGAAGCAGGCTACCCCATTAAATGAACTATGGTCAAGAATATATGGAAAGAAGCAGGCTACCCCATTAAATGAACTATGTCATTATGCAAAATTGAAGAAATTGGGCTAAAGGAAAAAAGTGATGTAGGATCAAACGAGCGAACATAAGCATTTTCTGCAATGGCGAAGATAAAATGAAAGTTTGGAAAATTTGGTACTCATAAAAGAAAGAAGAATACATTGAAGGTTCAATGCTATGCTTGTCAAGAATAGGGGCACTTCAATGGAAATGATCCCAAACTTAAGAAGGAAGAAAACAAAAGAGGAAGGGAAGAAGCACATATCACTGAAGAAGTGGAATATTTTGAGAAGAAGAAATCAAAAAAGGAAGAACTGAAAGATCTCTAATACGATTGAGATAATCTTCTTCATTAGGTTCTTTTTCAATTTTTATAAAGTATATCTATCATGGTAGGAAGTGTTGGAAAATGTAACTAGGTTCAGTCTTCATTATTGTACTTGAGTCAAATGTAATATATTTGTCAAACTAAAGTGAAAATAATTTTTATTATTAATTTGATTTGACTTATTAAAGCATGGGTTTCATTCTTGGGTCAAATGTATAAGTCAAGCCTCAATTTTAGGCTTTAGGATATTGTCAAAATAAATTTGTGAAGACTCCTCCATCCATCGAAGTCTCCTTTTTTTTGAAAGGATCTCCATCAAGTTGAATTCCATAAGGAGATCACATGTCAGCCTACATAAATGAACTGGAATATGCATGTCGGCTCATAATAATGACACAACAGTTCACACACTCATGTCCGGATTATTTTCATATGGAAACCACTATATATACCTGTGTGAGGACTTCACATAAATCACATAAACAAGTTCGTATTATCGCTAAAATTTGGTGATCACACTTCGGATATCTAAGTTCAATGATGGATGCAGTGCTATAGTGAGGTCTTGGTGCTACAATAAAGTCTCAATGTTATACCACAGTGAATACCTAGTGCTAACACAATGCAATAGTCTCGATGTTATCTCAGTTAGTTGTTATTACAGTCCATATTACCATAGTCTTTGTGTTTCTATAAGGACTTGGTGTTATCACTATGATGAGGTCTTAATGCTCCTACAAGTGATATGCACAGTGATGAATATCTCAGTGTAGTAATAAGATTTCGGGGCTTATACAAGTGAAGTGATATCTCGGTGCAGTGATAAGGTATTGGTGATCTTATAGTGATAATGTCTTGGTGGTAACACAGTGACATGAATTCAGTGCTAACACAGTGACATAGATCTTGGTATGCAAACATAGTGAAAGGAATAACAAGCAAGGATGACTTCATGGATGGAGGTAGTTTCAATTTTAAGTAGTAAGGGTCTTGGTCGTCTCATCTTGAATCTATTGAAGAAAGCATTTTGATAGTGTTTTTCCCAAAGAGTGGTATTTTTCTTTGGCAACATACCTACATCTTGTGTATTCTTCTATTTTTTGTTTTGCATTGATGATGATGATAAGAAAAATATAAATCAAAAGATCTAATAATAACAATGAAAAACATCTCAAGTTAATGTCCTAATAAGGGAAATTGATTAACTGCCAACTCCTAGGATTTCCCAACATGAAGCATTAAAAGTGTGATAGGATGCATCATTTTAGTAGATGGCATCATAAGGGAATATGACTAAAGCAAGAACCCAAGACATCATCATAGGAAGCTTGAAATATAGTTGAAGTAGAATTCTATGGCAGTCATCATTAGAAGGATGTAGCTCTTGGTAGCCTCATTTGAAGCATAAGTAGCACTTGTGGGTAGAAAAGAGTCATCTAGTATGGAGCTCATCATACATAATTGAAGGAGCATTTGCAAGATGAGGATAATCAGGATCCTCTGTTGGAATATTCATTAGAAGATTCATCTCCTGGAAGAAGCAAATGTCTCGTTGAATATTTCAACTTTGGATAGGATTCATTGTTTGAAAGAATGATGGTATGATGAAAAATGAATGTAGCATGTCAACATGGTTGAAATAATTTCAATCAAGGAAAGGAAGTTGTTGAAGGAATTCTAGATTACCAAAATAAGTAAAGAGTTATGTATGCATATGTTTGATAAGTTAGGTCATTTCATCATATAATTGCAATCAACCAAGATATATACTCTACCTCATGAGTATGATCAAAAGAAAGGGTTATCTTTTGTTGGAAAGATGCATTGAAGGCATGGTTCACATATTTACTAGATGAAATCAACACAATATTTCCTCGTATGGAATATGAGGTTGTTGACAAAGATGAATGAACTATGATTGGAAGTTCCTGGGAAGAAATATGTGAATAAAGAAAAGAAGAGATCGTGAAAGATGCAACTATGGAGGAGGAAATCAACATCCAATGACTAGAATATTTGACTATGATATCTCCATGGGAAAGATATGAAGGCCTTGGGAAATTCTGGAAAGAAAGAAGACCCTTAACAAATGAATATCTTGGAGATGTGTAAATATGTATGCAGGATGTTGATGTTGCAACAAGCATATGTCATTATGAGGGGTTGTCACAAAAGGTAATTTTTTATTTGATATCCATCTTTGATTTTTTAATAATATCTGAAAGGATTGATACAGGGATACCAAAAGAGAGTTTTGGAAGTCACCCGCAACTAGTAATCATGTGATGGGATGCAAGACTCAAAAGGAGACATGATATGGAAAAGGTAGTTGTATGAGGAAAATCCAGATATGGTCTAATGGATCACTCTTCGATGAAAGGAAGGATGACATGACTGGCCTAATTTGAGAAGTAAAATGATGGATGGTAACTTCCCTACGAAGAAGTCCCAAAGATGAAGACTCCATAATATTTAAGATGAAATTCATGACATCAAATGGAGGAGTTATAAAAGCAACTAAAGATCCCATGATCTCCACTGAAGAAAGAAAATCTACTGGAAACAGATTCCTAGTTAAGAGGGAGCCTGGAAGAAAGTTTTTGATTAAGAATAAACTTGGAAGCAAGTCCCTAAAGCTAAGAAGGATCTTCGACAAGTCCTGGTTTAAGAGGGAGCTTGGGTACATTCCTTTTATAGGAATGGGTACATTCCTTCATAGGAATGGTTATATCCTCCCTAGTTAAGAGGGAGAGATAGACACATCATTCTTGTCTTCACTTGGGAAGAAATAATGGAGGATGGGGTAAGCATCTGGCATCCGATACTCTTTGAGGATGTGGTAGGGAATCCAAGATAAGAGTAGCCATAGAGGATCGATATTCTTTGAGGACTAGGAATCCAAGATAAGAATAGTCTTGGAAGGGCATACCATGTGAACACCCAGGGTGAGGGCATGCTCCTTGAGAGACAACGATAATGGTGTCTATATATCATTTCTCTCACTGATCATTGTGCTCTAATCTTGTGGAGAGATATAGTTTGTTAGTCAAGGTATTTTTTATGTGAAAATGTTGGATGATATGATGCTATACATATGGGTTACCAATCCGAATCTTCTTATGAGAATTATTTAGATTGAGAATGTCTAAGTACCTTGTATGGATTATGAATACCTCCCTAGATAAGAGGGAGTGTTGAAATATGTAACTAGATTTGGTCTTCATAATGACATATGTAATCATGATTTTATGTATTTGATGTGATGATAAAAATAAATTAATATCATTGATCTTGAGGCATGGGTTTCATTCTCAAGATAAATTTATTTTATAGGTCAAGCTCCCATTGAGAGCTTCTATGGGATTATGTGTCATTGTCATGTATATAAGACCCATTTGGGAAATTTACATAATGTAAAAGAAAACTATTTGAGTCAATATAGAATCAAGACAAAACCTCCAAGGTCAAGTAAAAATTCATGCAACAAGTTGGCCTTCAAATCATGTCAAGTCGAGCCTAGAAGATGGGACAAGTCGGCTTATTTTTATGTGACTAGAAGACTATATAAAGAAGACTAGTAAACCTCATTTGGAAGCAAGTATTTCACACAAGAATCTCGACCAAGACCACTTTGAAATCAGCGAAGGAAGAAGAAGATCAAACAAAGAGGAAGAGGTATAATTTCAGGGATTGTTTTTGGGCTTAAATATATCATACGTGCAAGTTGAAACTAGGGAATCCACTTTGGATAAAAGTAGATCAAAACTATAGTCATACCATATGTTATCACTCGGTAATTTCTCTAGGTTCAAGAGAACTTTACGAGGGTAACCACAAACCTACTTCAAACTCTAGGATCTAGCCTTCCTAGGGTTCGAGAGAGAGCTCTCTCTTTAAGATTTATCTTTGTTTGATTTATAAATGTTAGGCTAGTTTTGAATGGGGAAGTTTTTGGTTTTGATTGATTTTTTTTGGTGGGAAACAAAATCACTAGAAGGGACGAATAGAGGGAAATTTACTTGTCCATTGGGCTATGGAGTCTAAATCAAGCTAGCGAGAACTAGGATCGGGGGCCTAAAAGGTCAAATGTCTTCAGGGAAAGATAGATAACCCTTGGATATTATGGAAAAAAAAATTTGAGGGTGGTATGATCGGGATAAAGGGAACTTAGGGATCCTTTGATCCGGAAAAAGGGAAGTAGAAGGCAGAGGTCAAACGGGAGTGAGAGCAAATTAAGGATTCTCAGCCCTAGGAAATCGGAAGAAAACAAAGAAATGACAACTAGTTAAAAACAAGGTGCTATTAACATGTCCTATAGTAATACTCCTAGTTGTACATTCAGATTTAGAATTAAAAGCACGGATGTATGCTTGTAACAAAGCAAGTATTACAAATGACAAGTTTAGAGAGTACTTCACTCAGATTTGCTTATTACAGGGAATCTGAAGTATGATGCCAAATAGGTGATCTAATCTACTACTCAAAGTCAAAACACATAGCCTTCAAGTCAACAATATGTCTATAATAATCTTTAGCAATTTTATTCCACCAAAATACTTCAAAAGAGTGAAGTATTTATACAAATTCTAAACTAGAATATCTTGAAAAAAATATCAAGATTGGTTTACAAATATCTCCAACTATTTTACATAAATAGAACTTAAGTAAAGGACACTCAAAACTAATGCATCTATTTGGCACTATTTTTAATGGATAGGTAATGACAAAGAGGAGAATTCGAATTTTATCTCAAATCTTAGTTGATGATGATGCATCCAAGTCACTATTTGTCTCATTTCTTTGTGCATTACTGCTCCCAGCAATTCTACAAAATTGGGGGTCCAATGATACCTTTTGTATTTCTCAATCAGAAATAGATATGTAACAAAGTGAAAGATGTTATTGTAGATAAATATGTTTTTTGAGATAAACCTCTCTCAGTTCCCTAAAATTCTGCTCCATCTGTTCACTGATAGGCTCTGCAAAAATATGTGTAAAACAGAGTTTTACAAAGTCTGAAAAAATAGGTTGTAAAAGATGTGCATGTATCTCTCATTACTGTAATACCTGTGCACAAAGTGAGATAGGTTTTTGTATATGGGTCTCTTAGGAACAAAAATGACTCCTTCAGTTTTGTAAGATGTATGTCTTATTGGCCACAATTTTCTTTGCAAAATGATGACTTACAGGAATTTTCTACAAAAAGGTTCTTTCCAATATTGTTTAATATTTCCCAACCCATAATGTTTGTTAGAAAAGTAGAGAGGTTTTTTGTAGTTTCAAATCTTAAGAACATAAAACCTCCTTCTAGTTTTTCAAAATTCATCTTGGATTAGTCACAATAGTTTATGCAAAAAAAGTGACTTAATCGGGAAATTTCTACAAAAATGTTCCTTCTTGTTATGTTTTCATCTTTTAACCTTTTTGTTCTTTTAATTGTTTTTACTTTCACTTTGGATAAACTTCACTTTGTCATTGGTGAAAGTATTTTCATCTCTGTTAACCATTATTGAATCTGTTTTTTACTTTTATTGTTTTACCTTGGCTTGCTCTGTAACTTTGTGTTTTAACTTTCACTCGACTTTTACTGATACACTTTAACTTACGATGCTCTTTGGTACGTTACTGTTTTCACTGTCATTGTGAATTTTCGATTTCACTTTTACCATTCACTTTATGCACATTTCATCTTTCTAATCTCTCTTTGACTTGATTTTATTCTTTCTTTGTATACAAACTATGTTTGTTGAATGAAGCTTTTAAATTAAAATACGAGAATGCGGAGCAAACATTTTTGTCAACTAGTATTGAAATTGTTGGCCCAATTTCATATTCTAAGAATAACCTGCAAAAAAATCAAAACAATTTTGTTAATGAAAATGAGAGATCTTCAAGAAGGTGATTGAAGGCTTTTTGAAAGACCTATGGAATGAGATGCTGTCTTGTGGAGGTTTCACTCTGTTCTTTAGGCATTCAGCTTATTCGATAAGATTAAATGGTTTCTGAAGTATTTTTTTACTTTTAACGGAGGTTCTTGGCTGAAAAATCAGTAGAATATGGTTCTTTCCTTGGATTTTTTTCTTTCAATTTCAATATTCGAATGATTTACGAGACCTTCATCGATTTAGAGAAACAAAGAAACAGGGGTTTCTTGAGCCTTTTTCAATGAATAATTTGGGCTAAAAAGTCTTTTGAAATGAGTAACGAGGCGTAGGATACCTTCGAGAGGTTTTTCTTGCTTTGATTTGGAGCTTTAAATACTTGTTACATGCAAGTATAAGGGTTTGAAAAAAAGTTTCTGAGGCTTTCCATTGAATTTTAAAGACTTCAATAGATTTTTGGAGTGGTGAACAACTATTCAATCGGTCTTTGAGAGGTTTAATTCAAATAGCTGCAAAGGTTTTGGGCGAAAAAATGAGAATCTAGGGGGCTTCAAAAGGCTTTTATACAATGGGGGAGATGCAAAGCGACGAGGGTTTAAACGCGCGATTATCTGATAAAACGAAGGTTTTCAAAGGTTTTAACATATATTTTGGTCGTATTTATCGGTATTAAATGCGGGTGCTTGTCATGGCGGGGAGGCGGTTTCGGATTTTAAATGGAAAACTAGGAAGTGGTTATCGCGCGGCGTTTGGGAAAGTAAGTGGATTTGGACAAAAACGCACGCAATCCAATGAAAAAGCGACATGCCAAGGAGAGAGAAATGAGAAAAACTAACCCATTTCGCGTGTATTTTGGATTTGGTCGATTGATTACTTTCTCTGTGTGATATTGCATGTAGGCCGTCGGATTTGGAGCTTTGATGTGAATGGTCGGGATCAAATGGGAAGTTGTAGCTTAAGAAATGGTGGGACCAGGAAACTTCTATGAGCGGATAGTTAATATATGTTTTAAACCTTCATAAAATATGAATGGGTAAAGGGTTAATCATATATAAAGGTGGAGTGTATTATGCATGCGGCATGGGTTAATTTATATAAAACGAAGGGCTTTATATAATGTGGTGGGGATAGGCATAGGGGGAGAGGTGTTAGTTTATTAAAATAAACCTTAGGTTATTTCAACAAAACTATGGGTTATAAAATTATGTGGGGATGGGTTTATGTATACATTAGCTTATACGAAGGAGGAGGGATAATGGTTTTAAAACATAGGATAATGTTTTTAACCACTACAAAGGTGCGGGGTCATATGTATAAGCGGGGCCGGGCTTTTTGAACCTTATGAAAATGATTAATTTGATTCAAAACTTTGGATTTAATGTTTGTGAGCGGTATTATATTATTATATAGTGTTAAAACTTTTTTGAATGGTTAAACGACCATAAGGGCGGGATATTTATCTAGTGATAGTTTTATACCAAAGGGCGTTTGATTGGGGGTTTTTATTTAGCACATGGGTAATAACTTTGGTCTAAAAAACTTTATAATAGTGGGTTTTTGGGGGTATTTAGATATAGGGAATTAATAAATAGGATAGGGTAATAGTTAGGGATTTAATAAAATAGGTTAGAAGTTGATATTAAAGGGAAATGGAATATGACACAAAATACATAAAAATCACTAAGTAAAGTGTAAAAGGTCAAGCATTGCTTATCTTTTTGTTATTTCACCAATACTTGGGATAAATGTAGTTTTGAGGGGTTTTGATGAATGTTTCTAAAAGGATGAAGTTAATTACATGGGGTTTTATGCTTCACTAAGTAAGAATGAGTCGTTTACTTATGAAAAGGAGTTATAATGTATGAATGATGGGATGAATAATGATAAATGGGGATTTTAAAATAAGAACTCAACATTTTCAACTAACCGAGTCATCAAGCCTTGAGTCAGGTCCCAACAAAAGTCAAAGAAATGCCACGAGCTTGTTTGATAATAGTTTAGAATTTCTGAAATACTTATAGGGAAGGGGAAATTAGTGATTTTGCACGATGGTCAAATATTACATGCTTTTTCCGAGTTCATTCTACCTACTCGACCTTATTCTAACATTTTTTTCTTCATTTGGCAAGTGCATTTAGATTTTCCACCTTGAAACATTTATTCTTTTTTAAAGCATAAACTATCTAAATCTACCTTATTTCATCGGGAGGGCCTCGGGATTAATTTGTTGAGCTCCTCATTATTCTCTACCTATCTACTGATTTATCGAGATTAAATTATACTGACAAACCTTTATTCACTATCTAAAACTTGAAATTGAAAACATGAAAAGTTAGGATTAAAGCTGTCTAACTGATCATGGATTATGGCATTTATTAACACTACACATAATCATTATTCTTGCGGTAAAGTAAAGTAGTGGAATTTGAACTTGCTCACTTTCAGGTCTTATTTTTATCTCTTTTTTTCTTTTGGGAGTTTCATATTTTTCTAAGTCCTTTGATCTTTCCTTTAGGACTTTTTTACCCTCTTTTTTTCATTTTTTTTTATTTTTTAGTTTTTTTCAAAATATGGGAAAACAACTTGCAGAAAGCAAAGTATGTACATATTTACAAGACTATCAAAGTCAATTCAAACATTATGAATCCTATATTTATAGGACCCTAACAACGGCTTTACATGGGGATGGCATCTCCTTACGAGATGTCAAGAACACCAGTCGACTAGTTGCTTGATCCATTGGGCCAATCCCAAACATGCATATGTTGTGATCGAAAACTCTTGAGCTGAATTTACACCTTTTTTTGCAAAGCTGAAATCTGATATGAGACTAAAAAGTGGTGCAACTTTCAAACCAAACTACTACATCATCAATATTTTAGGGCTTTTTCCTTGGCTTTCAAATTTTAATGAATTATTTCAAACTAACTTTAGCGAAAAGCCGAAATAAGCTAAAATCCTACCTACTTACTCTCATCGGTTGTCCAACCTGTTGGTTAGGTAAAATGAAATAGCCAATGCAACCATTCAAGCATTATGTACTTTGATAGATTTTGTTGCATGTGCTTGTATATTGTCAAAACTGAAAATTTCTACAACCTATTAGAAACTTGTCAATGAATGAGAGAATAAGGAAATACTTGATTTCCTTTGTTGATTCTGAAAACTTTTTCAAAAGGATCTTCCAAGGTATATACACCAATGTTTAACTGATCTAAATAACTAGTACATATGTTACGGATGACCTCCATGCCATGAGACTAAATTGTCATTTTTAACTTTATTCCCTTGCAAAATTAACCTATGATTGTTACGAGATACTCTCGATTTTCGGATAAGCTTTGTGATGATATTTCTCTTGATAAAAATGTTTGTTTGAGGAAATTTTTATCATCTTGATCTTGAAGCTCATAGTCAATAAATTAATAAGGACTTTGAATGCATTCATTATCCAACGTATCTACTTTATTGGATCATGAAAAAACTTTGAAAAGATTGCTTGCAATTTATATATGGCTTTTAATGGAACTTCATAGATTTCTAAGGGGTTGTTCATCCTTTAAAAGCCGACATGCTTTAGAGCATAATGGTATAGAACTTTTCTTTCAAAATTTCTCGAAATTTCTTCTTCACTCCCATATTTGATGTGTATTGTCCGATCACTATATTTGAGTTCTTTGAGCCCGAACTTCTTCATCCCACAAAGCTGGCTTCTAATTGCTCTATAAATTTAGCTTGAATTTGGAGAACATAATTATCATCATACTAATCATACTTAGGCAAATCTTCAAAAGAATGAATGTCATCAATTATACACATTAGATCAGCATGATTTATTTTCTAGCAATCCTCGATATATCTTGATTAGATTGGTTGCATTCTATTTCAAGGTCATCATTTTTGCTCAATAGGAGTATTATCAGGGGAAATGGGCCTTTTTGAGAAGGTAGAACAACATGAGCATCAACTTTGTTCTTTCATGTCTCTTCATGGATAAAAACTTTAGTACATACATCAACATTAGAATAAGTAGAAACAATTTCTTCATTATGTAAACATTTTTGAGAGATGGTTGCATGTTTAGAAGAAAATTGGTTTCTTCTTCGATGAGGGGGTGGGATTCTTTGAATTTTTTAGCTTTGAATAACAATCGTTTTTTCTCTTATGTAAAAAGCGATCATGAGGTTGAATATTTTCTTTAACTTCATTCAAAATATTATATGAAACGTCATTTGTTACTAGAAATGGGCTTTGTGGATCTTGATTTATCTCTCGATCTATTTGATCTTTGATTAACTCCTCTTGATTATCATGACACTTAACTTGAGATTGGAAGTTATGGACTTCTTAATAAATATTCGGGATTCCAATTTCCAAAATATTCATCAATATTTTTTAAGGTAATGTATGAGATCTTGACTTGATCACAACAATTTTCAGCTAATGATAAAGATGGAAAATCTTCTTTGTAATGCTCATAAAATACCTTATGAAAATCCTTTAAAGAAAATAAACTAGTAGGTTTGAGAGCTTCATACCATTCCCCTTGCTTGTCCTTCTAAGGTTGCCATGAATAGTTTCATGAGGCAATCCTCATGCCCAATCACCCTTCAATCTCCATGAGTGTATATGAAATTTAATGAGATGTAACAAAGGATCATCAATATTCTCATCTTGAAACATGGGCAGATTTTTATCCCAATCTACCTTTGGTAGTTTATGTGGAAATCCGGGTATGTGATCTCTGCTCATGGGAGCATACTGTGTTTTATTCTTGGGTCATCTTGTAAATTTAGTCATAAAGAAGGGCCACAGTATCTATACAACCAAGTTAGATCCTTCTATAAAATACAATATATATTGAAAAATTTATATTAATGAGAAAGAACATAATGTCTTGGATTAAGATCCAAGTTAAAATCCTAATCTTTACATATTGTTCTTTCGGGGTTCATTCCTCCGGTGGAGTCTTGATTGTGAAATTGATTTGGAGTCGCCGGGTGGATGATTTTAACTTTTGTGTGTCCGATCGTTGTCCACCATCATAGATCAGATCCGAACCTGTAAAATATTTTGAAGAAAATGTTAGTTCTCCCCGGTATGGTCGCCATTATTTTATCACTTAGTAATTTCTCCAGGATCAAGAGAGAACTTACGAGGTAACCACAAACCTACTTCAAACTCTAGGATCTAGCCTTCCTAGGGTTCGAGAGAGAGCTCTCTCTTTAAGATTTATATTTTGTTTGATTTATAAATGTTATAATATTCTCCTTTTATCTATTTCACAAATTAATTTTTGAGTCTCCTAAAATTGACACTCTTTTACCTCCTAATTCCCTAACAATCTGTAGTCCTAAAATGAGAGCTTCATATTTAGCCATGTTATTAGTGCATTTGAATTCGATCTTAAAGCATGACCTTCTGCATGATTGTTTTTCTAAATTAGTTATCCAAACTCCTACTCTCTGCTCCTAATTTATTAACTAATCCATCAAAATCTAAGTGTCATAATGATTCATGAAAAATATTTTCACTATCTCGTTTGCTTTTTTATTCATGTTTGAGTTCGGTATTGTTTTCAATTTGAGTGTCGAGTTACTTAAGATGAATGAATCCATTTTCAGGTAGGTGTAATGTAAATAGGATAATTTCTTGGTCTTTCCACACTACTAACCATATATTTCATCGATGTTTCTCTATACTGATTTCTTTGGTGACCAAAAATTGTTATTGTTGCATATGACATATCCAATTGTAGAGATCCCCTGTAACTTGGCTCCCCACGAGCAAGATAAGAGAATTCCATATTTTGGAGGGATATCGGCTACTACAATGTCCATGACAATGAATTTGCCCAAGATATAGAACTAATGTGACACATAAATCCTTAATTAAACCTAGACATTTCACTTTTGCTTGAATCAAATGAAAAGAGATCTTTGTAAGGCCTAGTAATGTCTAAATTCAGATTTTCCATTATTTCTTTTGGAATTAAGTTATGTGAAGCTCACGAATCTAACATTGCGTTGTGTAAAATTTGGTCATGTACAATGAGACTAATGTAAAAGGGTGGAGCTTGCTCCATCTTGGTGTTTCCCATTCACATCGGGACCAAAGATTAACTCAGGGTTTATCATCATTTAAATTCACGAGATCTTCTACGTTATTCATATTTAAATTTTTTAGTGATATGTGTTTTGAAAATATCATGTTTAACCAACTCTATTAATGGAATAGGTATTTTTAATTTTTGCAATTTCAGCTTGAATATTAAATGGAGGTTGTGATTTTGCAAGTTGAATTATCTCTTCTTTTGTAACTAGTCTGAGTTGGTTTGTCTGTTTGTCTGCGAGTTATTTTCTCATTTTCATGTTTGTGTTTCTATTGTCTTACTATTTTTTATTCTTATTTTCGGGGACGAGTTTGAGAAGTAGTAGATGTTTTTGCAGACTCAATATTTTTCAGCAGCTTTTTTAGCAGGAATAACTTTTGGATTAGCTGATTTTGGATCAACAACGGTGGTTTTGGAATCTAAAATTGTTGTTTCTAGCAGAAATTAATTGTCTTCACAGTGAGCAAAAAATATTTTGAGAAATTGTTTTCGTTGGGATAATATCATCTGTTATGTCAACAATCTTAGGGTGCAGTGAAATTTTAGGGCTTGAAACTTTTTGGGATGAACTAGAATTTTGCTTGTTTTCCCTAGGGATAATTTGCAAAACTTTAGATGTGGGAGCCTCTACTATTTTATTAGTTTGTGTCTAAGTAGTTTTCTTAATATAAGGCTGCGAATTTTTCTTACTTCTAAGGTTATATTGTTTATGTACTTCATTGATTGCAAATTCATAACCTTGTTTGTAGTCAAATGATTCACTGAATCTAATTGAAGTTGTTGTAGTTCAAATAACTCTTGATTTTCTTGTGTGAGAAAGATAGTGTTATCATCATTTATACCCATTAGATTTACGGTGTCTTCATCGTCTTCATCTTGATGAGAAACTTTCAGCATAGTTCTCTTGAAAAGGAGGTCTTCTTGTTTGAGTCGAGTCTTGATTCTTTTTATTTTCATGTGTTTATGTTCTTCCTAAAATTGGGATTTCTAATCTAAGGTCCTTGATCGTTGGTTATCCCAATGTGGCTTCCTCTCTATGTTATCTAGCCTATCCATCATTATCTCTAATGTTTTAGCTAATTGATCTATTTTTTACATTTGAACTAGATGATTCTTCTTTTTATGGTTACTCTCCTTTCATTCCTTAATCTAGCTTTTCTAGCCAAAATATTTACCTCTACACTAACGACATCGGTTTGCAATACTCTTTCTAAAGTTTCATCATTCCTTTCTCTCAATTAATAATCTATGTCGATATCAAATTCCATCGGGGAATTTGAGAAGGAGCAGAATCGGGGAGTGGGTTTCATATTAGTAGGAATTGAATTATAAACGTTGTTGTATCTAGTGCAATAATCTTGGATTGTTTCATTAGAAGCTCTTCTCATAGCATCAAATTTCAGATAAGATTTGGAGTGGATTTTTCTTCTTTTCCCATTTATTCAAAAAATAATCTATGAAAAAACAACTAAATCAGTAATACTACTAGGATTCAAACCTTTAAACCATTTTTTCACTTCACCGAGTTAATTTTTGAGCAAAAAAGTCTCATTTGTACATCATCATCATCTATTTCATGAAGCTCAAAAAAGTATGTCATCCTATTTACATGTTGTTGGGTTGTGTAGTGAGTAGTTGCATCAAATTGAGGAATTTTGCTTTGATAATCCTGGGGCATGTTATATAAAGCGCTACTGGTAGGATCAAGGAGCATACCTAGAAGCCATGGCTTGAATTTCTAGCTTGACTAGGGGGTAAGTTAGAAGTACTAGAAGTACTGAGAACTACAAGTACTTGGAGAATAACTAGAATTACTACGATGTAGTTAAAGAAGTTCTTGATGAGGATAGAATATAAGAAGATGTATTAACAAGTGTATTTGAAATGCTAGAAGATGAAAGCTGGCCCTATATGAAGAAGTGCTTGGGAATGAGAATGATGTATTATGAAATGCAAAAGAAAAACTAGTGGATGGACCTAAGGTGTTGGATGATGGGAATAGTATTCTAGGTTGGAATGGTTGCTTTGGGATAAATGGATCTGATGGAATGAAGTGTAGTAGAGATAATGGATGATGTGGTGGTAAATATGGATGAACCTACAGATTCTAAGAGGATGGTATCTAAATGAGAAGTAGAGGACTTAGGAGTATATGTTGACAAAGCAACTAATTCAACCAAAATCTTTGAAGAAGAGATGTCATCTATTTCCTTAAGAATATTGGCATTTATTTCATCAATCTTATCATAAAATTCAAAAAAAATCTTCAAAATTTACTAAAATAGTTTCCTTTTTTTAGTTTCAAGAAATGAAATAAAATTAGGATCTATGACGAGTTAGCTTTGTAAATCACTTTCTGATTTTGTTACGAATAGAAATTGTTCAAAATTTGTATCAAATTCTAGATCTTGTAAGGTTGAAAATTGTTTTGGAAGAGAATTAGATATTATTAAAGAAACTTTATTGACTAAACTCTCTACTTGTTTATTCTTTTTTCCAATTTTTGTCGGGATTATCTACTATAGCTGCGGAGTTTAGGATCTGGATTGGACTTTGGTATAGTAAATTCTTTTTGGAAGCTAGAAATATAATTTTTTAATGAAAATATACTCACGACTTATAAAATAGTCTTGAGGTGAAAAAAAATAATCAAAAAATATTTCCTTTAACATCGAATTTTAAGGTCGAGGGATTGGTTAGTTCCCCGAGTATGGTCGCCGGTATTTTATCACTCTAATGATTCTCTAAGTTGTGAGATTTTGATTTACGAGTTCTAAGAACATCGGGAGGGTAACCACAAACCTACTTTTAAACTCTAGGATCTAGCCTTCCTAGGGTTCAGGAGAAGGCTCTCTCTATAAGCTTTAACTTTGTTTTTTAAATATGATTTTAGGCTAGTTATAAAGGGAAATTTGATTTTGATATTTAGTTTGATTGGTGAGAAAAATCACTTACTAAGATGGATAGTAATAGGTTTGGTTTCCATTGGGAATATGGAGTCTATGTGTCAAAGGAGACAACTCAAGATCAAGGTCAAAAGACAAATATTTTCAAGGCTAGATAGACAAGTTACTAAAGATCTTTGAAGGCTGATTTGGTGAAGTGGTTTTGATCGGGATAAAGAAGCGAGTTAAGAATTATTTGATACGGATAAGGAAGGGGAAGGAAGAGGTCATTTGAAAGAGGAAGAAATTAAGGGTTCCCTACTCTAGAAATCGGCGAGAAAACATAGAAATGATAAATAGTTATAGAAATGGGTGCTTTTAACAAATCCTGTAATAATATTCCTGATTTATCATTCAAATTTAGAAAACATATATGAATGCATGTAAAACATAAGAAGATAAACAATGACGAGTAGGAAGTACTTCACTTTAATGGCTCATCACATGAATCCTGAAAATATGATGCTTTATGGTTTTGACCTAGTCTGCTACTTGAACTTGCTACAAGAAACCCTTCGAGGTACAACAAAAATTACTATAGAAAAACTTCAACAATTTATTCCACAATAATACTTCAAAGAGTGAAGCATTTATACAAAAAATGTTTACAAAATATCCTAGAAAAAATCATAGGAATTTTCTAAGGAAAATAAAATATCTATTACAAAAAGATAGTAAATCGGTGAGCTATTTCCAAAATTCCTCTTCTGTAACTTGATCTTGGTAAGTTTTTACGTAATTTTCATCGGCCTACTGTATATCTAACAAATGTAGGCTTGAATACAAAGAGATGTTTTTATCTCATGTTGTAGATAAAATAAATCTTTCACACTTTTTTGCAATACTTTTCATGTAAGCTACTCGCTTTCCATTCTAATTTACTAATCTGCTCTTTAGCATGATCCACTGATTTTTCTTATTGTAATATTCTTCGTTTGCATTAGTTTATCATTAAGGACAAGGATGTTTGGGAAAGCCTTTTTTGCCTCAATATCTTAAATTTAACTATAAATCTAGTTATGGCCAAATTCATGTTTTGACATTTCTCTTCAAGTTGCTTCACCAAGCTTTTCTTTGTAATTACCTTTCTCACTTCAAGAATTGTTTCGGTTTCTATCATTTATCCCTATCTCATCCAATTCTTGTTTGTTTTTTATATTGAGAAACTTGATTATTTCTAGGGCCTCTTTCAGGCTTGGCACCTAGTTCTTCCTTTGTCTTCACAATTTCTTCTTTGGCTTCTTTAACCAAGTCCTTTTGTTCATAAATTACACTGAATGGAAGGCCGAGTAACATTGATGGACTCAATGATATTGGACCACAACCGATTTTTTATGTAAGCCATTGGTTCCTTTAAATTTAACTTTCTGCTTCAACTTTCTTCAACCTTTCATTTTCCCTTTTGGCTTTTCTGTTCCTCTGTTTTAGCATTGATTTGAGCTAATTTCTTTGCATCTTCAAGTTTCTTGACTTGTTCTTTCAATCTATTTATTTTCGGTAGTACTGTATTGACATCTCCTCCATGAATTTTACAAGTTTGGTGGCCTCATATCGTTTGTTACTATTGTAGTGGATGATTCAGTAGTAGTGTTGTGGATCATCTGCATATCCTTTTTCTATTTTTATTTTGAAAATAAATAAAAAAAAGAACAAAAAAATCTGAAATTCGAAAAAAGTATATGTTATAGTATAATGTATATCTGTAACATAGAAATGTTCTAAAAGCTCGATGCAAATTAAGTTTATTGTTAAACTTTATTTGGATGTATATTATAGTTTCATGTTTAAGTGTCGAGCAAGTCTGCGAGCGGAAGTAGCAAGTATTGAAGATTATAACTAGAGATGATAAAATGCGGAGCGCAAAAGAGCTCGTTGAGTTATTGAATCAAGTGCCCCCGCATGAGTTGACTTTCGTTTGATCAGCGGGGTAAACAGCGATCAACGGTGTGTATTCATTGCGGGGACTAGCCAAAGTTTTCCTGCCGTACTCCAGAGCCTCCATGATGACGTCATAAGGCAAAGTGGAAGATAGGCGTAATCCATGATAAACCTTATCGCCAACGGCTTTTACACGTCATTTCGAGGCATTTATTATGGGTTTGTGCGGCTTTTTAAATTGATCTTTATCACATTTTCAAATCATTTGTAATTGTTTTTCCCCTTTGAGCCATGTCATCGCCACCTTTTCTCATCCTCCACTACTATACGGATTGCTTCGATATGCACTACAGCCATGGCTAAGCGATTTTCACTACTCTGGTTCGACTAGCCACATTTCCCTCATGGACGATGAGAGAGACATCCAAGATACGTGTCTTCGCGTAAATCATCCCCTCTTTTATCATCAAGTAACCCTAAATGACGAGAATTCTCGGTTTTTTCTTGCCATGAAGAAAGGTCTCATGTATAAGTTGCCCATGAGTGTGGGACCCTTTGTGTAAATAATAGGCAAGCATTTGGTGAAGTGTCTAAGTTGTTGGAAGAGACACATTCTGTCTTATGAGTGAAAAAATGGTCATATGATCCTCATGGAGTGATTTCCCAAAGGAGAGCTGAAAATGGATATTCTACTTTTACTCATGAAACGGATCCAGAACGGGGAAAAGTTGGCAAACCCGGAGAAGTGAAAGATTCGACAAAAACAAGCATTCCAGACACCTATTATAGCGAAAAGATAAATAAAAAAGAAAGTAAGGATTATGTTGTTGAGTTAGATGATGAAGAGCCAGAGAGGAGAAAATAACTAAGTTGGGTCGAAGATCATTCTTCAAATTCACCAGAGTTTTACCTTCTATTTAAATGAAGAGAAAAATGCTCCCTCTTCTCCTAGAGGTCATGAGCTTTACCAAGAAAAAGGTGCCCTCCATCAAACGAGGTGTTTACACAGTTGAAGAGAAGAATAAAAGAATAAAAGCTAATGTGGAGAGCTCGAGAAGAGCATCACATAGCTACTAATGCGGACTAGGTTGCTAACTATGATGGATCTCAGAGAAGGATCGATTCGAGATATGGCTTTACACACATCCAACGGGGATGTCTCTTGGATCCTCAAGTGGTTTCAATGTTGTAAATATAACTATGGATGTTAAGAAAGATCCCCTGACTGTTGGATAAGATGAATCTACATACGCCATGCGGACAATTAATTGTCATATGATCTAACTAAGACCAATGCCATAGTCATTAAAGCTAAAAATATGCTAGCAAAGGTTATCACGAAGCTCGAGTTGGAGAAGAGCCAATTCAAAGGGCCTTATCGGTTCAAAATGAGGAGTTGAAAAAGATTATCATAAAGGTTGGTGTAGATCCTAGTGACAAAGTTGCGGTACATAAGTTCATGGAGAATGATGAAATAGGGATATCCACACTAAGGAAAAAAGTTGAAGTTACTAGCTACGAGCATTCAATGGGCGTGCAGTGGCATAGGTGGAGAAAGAGAAAGAGGAACTCGAGTCAAAGCAATTTTTGTGTAAAGATGAAGAATTGTCTAAAATAAAGCAGTCGCCATCTCTTTACAAAATCACATTGGAAAATCATACTTGTACCTTTGTTTTTCCTACAAGTGATACTGGATCCGGCTACCTGATTGCTCAACTCAACACGAAATGAAGATGGCGAAGAGATCGCAAGCAAGCTCAAGCGGAGAATTAAAAACAGCCACAAAGATCATACGGTCACTAGAAAATGAAGGTGATCAGAATAAGTTGAATTTACAAAAGGTTGAAGGCTAGATTAAAGATCTCAAAGAGAAATTAAAGAAATATATCACTTATAAAGGCTAAAGATATCATTTGGGGTGAAATTATCTCAGAAATGAAGTCCAATTGGAACTTCTTGAATATAGTTGCAAAGGAGAAAAAGCCTTATCTTGAATATGAAGAAAAGATCCTATCTGATAAGAAAATAGAAATTAAGATATCGATTGGGCTAGCAAGTTCATAAACTTTATTAATTCCAAGTCGGATGAGGAATTAGAAGACATTGGAATAAAGGATAGATATTTTTATGCTGTGGAGGTTAATAAGATGATAATTGAGGAATGATCTCAGGAAAGTTACGGAGAAAAGAGACTACGGGAATCAAAGAGACGGTGAACAAGTTTGATATATCATTTGATAAATTAGACAAGAATAGGTTACCTTCATGTTGGATGAAGAAGGAAACATTACGTCATGGAAATTTTATGAAGATTCATTAATACTGGGCAAAAAGCAAGATGGATAACGAGGCATGAAAAGACACGATTTAAAAAGGAGAAACAATGTTTAATTTCTTGCAAAGGCATTTCAATTTGAAGGATGGTGAAGACTCTCTTCACGAAAAATACCTACACACGGTCAGTAGATTGTTGCATTCGAGGTTGGAATATCATAGTTTCAAGAATTCATCAACAACCCAAAGTGAGATATGGAAAAAAGTGCAAAACATTCCCAATGGACTCGTAGGAATCCAGGCATCTCAACAAAAAGTAGTCGATTGACTGCAAGAGCCATGTTGGGAAAGCGGCTTTTCTTATAGATTAGGAATTTTCAATTTCACGTATATGTTATTTTCTCAAAATCATGTAAATTGTAATAGGACCTTTGAGGCATGCACCTCATGAGCTGTAAGTAGTTAAAGCGATTAGAATTAGTTTCATCGCTGGAAAGCTGTTTTGTTATTTTGTATTTAAAGAAGATTCCAAGAAAGGAAAAGGTTCCGAGTTTTGAACATCAGAAGCCAAATTTTTGTACTCAAGAATGGAAAATTAATGAATGAGTATGCAAGTTTCTATCATTATCTGTTTATGCTGTGACAGTTTTCCAGCTTTTACACAATGTTTTATTATCTATGAATAAAATAGAGTAATGAGCATGACGGTGCTCTTTATACATATGTATTTACAGAGTTAAAGCAAACCTTCAATGTGCACTCTCTTGTTTTAAATTTATCTTTACTTAATTCTTCAGGGTTTTAAAATGATAGATTCCGTTTGAAAACAGGCATATCGATTGAAATCCTCTTCTCTTTTTCTTGTTCATTCAATTCGGCATAAGTGAAATATAGCATTGTAGAACATGCATGGATTTGATATTTAAGGGTTACGTAATCAATTTTTAAGGGTTTATAGGACGAGAGACGGATATATATTCATTTGTGACATAATCGGATAATGTCTTAGTACCGATTCCCTTATCACAACTAAGGGATTGTCTGTAAGGTACAACAAGTGGAAGTAGTGGAAGAAGATGCTATGTGACATATGGCCAATGGTACTTTGGTGCTAACTCTTCGCTAATGTTGATGGAACTATTGTTGTTACTACTCGCAATAACTTTAGCGAAAGATCACTTTGATTTTTAGCAGCTTCTTTCTCTTGGACAAGCTTGTCAACTTCTATCTCCATGTCCTTAATATGTGCTGTCATTTGCAAGATGAGATTCATCATTTCATATTTTTGGTTTGCCTCTTGCACAATTTCCTTAGCTTGTGGATGTTCTGTTGGTGGAAGTTTTAGCTGCTTTCTAAGTGCTGCAATATCATCATTATTTTTCTTTATTAAATCTTCTGCAGCTTTAATATTGGAAGGGTCGTACCCTACTCCAATCACCAGTTCTTATAAAGACTTGATTCTAGTGTATTTAGCATATGAGGATGTTTTTCCAATCCTAATTTGATCTCTCATGTTTATCATAGTGTTCTGAAGTGTTTGGGCACTCATTTCCTTTGTTGTCATAGTATAATATAGCATCTCTGAAGTTTGTCTGTGAAATTCAATCTGATCTAATGCATGGATTTTTTCCACAGGTACTTCAAAGTCAACTTTTTTATAATTTGTAGATGTTTTTGATGTCTTGACTGTTAGTTGAAGTACTGACATTATTAATTTATTTCTTGAATAATCAAAAGCTGACAGAAGTTTGTTTTGGATTCCTGGAGTTTGTTTTAAATACTGAGAATAAATCTCATTCTTGATTTCCTCATTCTTGGATTTTATCTGCTTATATTTCTCTCTGATGTATAAATCTATATTCTCTGCTTGTTGTGAGGAGGATGCCTCCATGTTGTGTTGTTTCTCAATCACCTGTGTGTTAGAAGTAGCAGGTTGTTGCTCTTCTTCAATCACTGTGGTAGTTTCCATGTTCTTCTCTATATTTTCCTCGTCTGGAACATTAATTGTCTCTTTTTCCTTGTCCACTGGATTTATCTTTGGTTTCTTATTATACCTGAGCTTGAATCTAGTTTTTGTTGTTGTTTCAGCTCCATATGTACCTTCTTCTCTGACTCTCTTGGTGGTTTTTTCCTCTTGAATAGATTCATGCAATGTGTGAGAAATATCACCTTACTTGACAAAATCCACCAATGTGTTTTCCAACCATTCTACTTGGTTTGGAAACTCTTCAATTTCAGTTTTCTTGTCATGGATGTAAGGGGTTAATTTGCATTTTACCCTCATCTTACTGATTATCCCATGAGGATCATAATTCCATAAGAAACTTTCACCAAATTTATATTCCAGCAACTGTTTTGCTACCACTGTACCTACTTCCCTGTGATTGCATATGAAAGGTCCCATCTGGTTTTCCAACTTGAATTGAGTCTTTTTATTGGCAACCAAAAAGTTCACATAATCAGAGTTTAAGATTTGTCTTAGATATTCCAAAGAAAATACTCTCATTGGCACATACTTTGGTAGTTTATAGGGCAAGAGGTTTGACCCATATACTCTAATCTCTGTATGGTTTTGATATAAGTACCAATCTCCAGTTCTACTTTGCTCTGATAGTTGTAGAAATTTCTAAATCTCAAGACTTATTCTTGGTTGTACACTATTTGTAAGCATATTAATCAATGGATGAAAAAAAGAGTTTGTGAAATTTGTATAATTAACTCAGTGGATTCTTTTCCGATTAAATAAGTCCAGAAAATGAATGATAATGGTTTACCTTCTACATCCAATTTCTGAAGGTTTATTGCGAATTTTTCTACTTGGAAGAAAAGGAACATATGAAAGAAGAAGGAGGTATATCTGAAAACTCCTTCAGTGGGAAATTTCACAAGATGATCATGGATACTATCATCTATATACTCAACATAGTTGTAAATGACAGAAGGAGGTTGACCAGACAGAAAAGTATATCGAAAACCAAGAATTGACTCATCAGTGTGCTCATCAGTAAAATAACCTAGGATAAAGGATAACATTAAAATGACATGCCTTGATCCTTCAGGAAACTTGGAAGATGAATAGGGAGGATTGATCTTTGGGATTTCAACATATGCAGGCATGAATTTTTGGAAGATCTTAAATATTTTGGGGAAATCTAAATCCAGATAGATCTTGGTAAGGGCTTCTATAGACAATGGGACAGCATTAGGACATGGTTGCAAATGAAGCATTTGATTAATGGACTCTGCAGTAATAGTGAACAATACTTCTTTGTTAGCATCAACCATAGCTCTTTGGTCCAGGGAATAATAGGTTTGACACAGCCTAATGACTTCTGGACATTGATGAGTATGTGGAACTACATACTTAGGTAAAATGGATTCCCAAACCTGAACTTCATCTGCTTGATCTAATGATTTTTCAAGACTCCCCCAGTGGAGGTCTAAAATATTAAATTCAATGACTGGATCAGTTATTTTGTAATCCACATCTGCTAAGGGTGTATGCTCAACATCTAAAACAAGATATTGTAGAGGATTTGTAGCAATGGTGCTTTTAGAGGCCATTTTTGGGTTAAACTTTGACAATTTTATCCTTCAGAATGTTTAAAACTCTGTTTTTAGGTCTTTTGTACTCTTCTGTAAGATTAAAATGTTTACAGAAGGTATTTCTCGTGTGACAGAGGTCTTTTGAACAACAATAGGTACAATTAGGCTTTCTTTTGGTTTAAATCTTCAATTTATTTCCAAATTTGGTCTTCAAACTCTTTACAGTCTCGGGAAAAAGTAAAACATGGGTTTTTATGGCCTTCTTGGATAAAATGGAATAAAACATGGTTCAATTCAAGAACAGAAGGATTCTGAGTATTTGCAAAAGGTTTGATTCAGTCATGGATTCTCTAAAGTCTGCAAAAGGCTTGAAATATCTTCAATTTTGACTTAAAAATAGGTTACAGTATTCTAAATCGTATTTTTATCAGGGTTTCACAGTAAATAGATTCTTTGAGGGTGAAAAAAGTTCTCTATGTGGAAAAATCGGCTTCACAAGGTTAAAATTGACAAAAATAGCTCTTTTTGACGATGAGAAGGTAAATTTTTTTGAAGAATACCTGTTTTTTGCATGTATTTGGTTTTGGAACTGGGTTTCTGAAGCGTCTGAGGGATTTTGGAAGCCATCGAAGTCCTTGGAAGTAGAATGGAGGCTTCAAGCGGTCTTAGCAGCAATTTACTAGTTTTTTTCTGGTTCTTTGGGCATAAAAATGAAGTACAGCACTTGTTTTTTTAGTCAGAAAGGTTTAAACACGCAGAAAACTCAGAAAAAGGTTTAAACTCAGCGAGTATGAGGTTTTATAGCAAAATTAGGTTTAAACGGTATCAGCATTGAATGTCATTCAAGTCAGAGGGAAGGTGGTTTAGCGCTGGGAGAGAAAACCATCAGTGGTTTATCGCGTGATGAGAAAGTGGTAAGTGGTTTTTTTGGATTGGATGCGATCCAATTATTAAACGTCGCGTGGAGGAGAGAGAGTGTAGCAATACTGCTCATTTCGCAAGTTTCAAATTGATTAACGATGGTGTTATTGAAATTGTGATATCACATATGGATCATTGGATTAGGTTAAGGTGATGCAAATGATGGAGATTGAGCGGTGGATTAGCTCGGCATATGGGTTGTGGGGCTCAGGAACTTCATATGTGGTGGGGTTGGTTAATACATTTAAACGTATTTTAAACGTATAAAATAATGTTTTAATGTGATAGGCGGATAGATGATTTACATTGCAAATAGATGATGTGCAAGTGTAAAGCGACCCTAGGGCGGGTAATATATATAACCTATGGGGAAAGCGGAATAATGTCACGTGGAATATTAAAACCATAGGTTAAATATTATCAAAGTGGGTTTTTTTTGGGATATTTTAATACAAAGGATTTAATATATTACAGGGTGGGATATTTATAAGGGAACTAATAAAATAAGTTAAAATCTAATATGAAAATGAATATGATGAGCTGAAATACATATAATAAACTAAGTAAAGTGTAAAATAGGTATATGAGTGCAATGGTGGCCCCATTTTAAATATTTGCACTTAACACATAGGATAAATTGTATTTTGTGGGTTTTTTAAATGTTATTCTATGAAATGAGATTAGTTAAGTGGATTTTTACTTTTCTTACGCAAAAAGGTATTTTAACTTAGGAAAAGGGATTTTATCTTGGATAAGGGGTGAAATTGAGGAAAAAGGATTTTATGAAGGGAATCCAGTATTTATTACCCATCAATCACTAAGCCTTGGGTCCAGTCCCAACAAAATTCAGAGAAATGCTCTGAGCCTTTATAACTGAAGGTTCTTAATACTGGAATGCTTTGAGGGGAGGGAAATTAGTAATTTTTCTAGATGAAGTTTATTTCATGCCTTGTGCAACTACTTTCTACCTACCCATCATTATTCTAACATTTTTTACTTCATTTGCATGGGTGCATTTGAGCTTGCAACCCTAAATTCATTTTTCTTTTTAAAGCAAGAAACTATCTAATTCTAACCTTATTTCATCCGAGGGCTCAGATTAAACTATTGAGCTTCTCATTTATTCTCTAACTATCTACTGATTTGTCAAGTTTAAACTTTTTGATAGATCTTTATTCTCTATATAAAGCATGAAATTTAAAGCATAAAAAAGTTAATATTAAACTATTTAACTCATCATGGATTATGGCATTTTGAAAAAGCTACACATAATCATTATTTTTGCAGTAATAGTAAAAAGTAGTGGCATTTTGACTTGCACACTTTCAGGTCTTATTATTATCTTTTTTTTTGTTTTTTGGGGTCCATTTTTTTTATTCTTTTGATCTTTTCTTTTCAATTCCTTCAATCTTTCTTTTAGGACTTTTACCCTCTTTTCATTTTTTATTTTATTTTCAAATATGGGAAAACAACTTGCAGAAAGCAAGGTATGTACATATTTACAAGACTAATCATAGTCAATTCAAAAATTATGAACCCTAATATCATAGGACCTATGTCCACATGGGAATGACAGCTTTTCTGGTGAAATGTAAAGAACTTTGAGACTAGTAATACTTTGAATTACGATTGTGTTGTAAATGTTATGCGAGCTCTGCTAATTATTGATACTTATGATATTTTACCTTCAAAGCTTAGGGCCTTCTCTTTGGGCTTCGAAGCATTAGGAAGAATAAATCCAATCAAATCTACAATGTGTATATAATGAGTAGTAAAAGAATCAATATCTATTATTTTGATGAGTAATAATGCTTTATATTCTACCATTAATAGTCCCACCTGGCAGTCAGTCCTCCATCTCTTCAAATGTATTATTACCTCTGTAACCATAAATAATATAAGATCCTTTCCATAGGAAATCAAATTTCCCATGTTTACCCTTCTCTTCCCTTCTTGAATCCCACTTTAGAACTTTGTCACAAATGTAGAAATCATCCTCTTTACTTTTCTTGTCAAAATTTTGTTTTTCTTATCTTGGATAACCTGAGACTTAAGATAAACCTCTTCTCTTGTTTGCTGTAAGTGAATGGTTTGGTTAATCCTTCTTTGAATGTCATTGGTCTCAACTTGTAATTCTTGGATTATCTTCATTACTGGTACTCCCAAGGAAGATGGAAAAACATCATCCATCCAATAAGCAAGCTGGTAAGGAGACGTACCAATAGATTTCTTGGTGGTAAGTCTATCTGCCCATAAGGCATTAACTAACCTCTTGTTCCAAGTTTTCTTATTATCTTCTAGTAAATTTTTGATGATGTTTACAAGGCTTTTGTTTGAGGACTCAACAAGGTTATTAACTTGAGGGTAATATGCAGTAGAATGGCCAAGGGTAATGTGGTATTTATGGTAGAAATCAATCATTTTTTTGGATTTGAATGTTGCTGCATTGTCAGTAATAATATTTTGGGGGCATCCAAATTTTGAAAGTATGTTGTTTTCTAAAAAGGAGATAATGACGGTGTCAGTGGCTTGCCTGGAGGGTATGGTTTCTATCCACTTATTAAAATAGTCTGTGGTTGTCAAAATCCACTTGTGTTGGGCTGAAGATGGAGGGTGAATTTCACCAGTGAAGTCAATACCCCATTGTTGAAAAGGAATTTCTGTTGAGATGGGTTTTAAGGGCATGGGTAAAAGCTTTTTCTTTCCTTCAAATATTTGACACTTCTGACAAGAGGTCACATACCTTTTTACATTTGAAAACAAGGTAGGCTGGTAAAAAATAGCTCTCAGAATCTTGTCTGCAGTATTCTTCCAGTAGAGGTGTCCTCCACAATCACCTGCATGAAATTCTTCTAAAATTTTGTCAGCTTCTTATTTAAGCAAACAATTTAATAAAATTCGACCTTGATCTTTCCAAAATAATGCATTGTCTATGATACAAAATCTTACTGCCTTTAATTTAAAAAATCTAGCTTTTGTTCTTGATAATCCAGGAGGAGTTTGTAAATTTAGTAGTACAAATATAATATCTGCATACCATGGTGAGTCTGAAAAGGCTTCATTGATCTTTGGAGTCGCCATCTCTTCCTGATCATAAATTTGGGAAATAAAGTTAATGCTAAAGCATGACAATTAGATTCAGCCATGAGTTTGGCTAAACCTTGACCTTTTATGAGCTTGGTGGGTTTTATCTCTATGTCATATTCCAAAATTGTGGCAATCCACTTGCCTCTTTTACCTTCAGGACCATTCTATGTCAGAATATCATTTACAACTGCATTTAGAACATAAGAAATAATGTGTGAATAAATAATGTACACCCTAAAGTATTTTATAGCCTTCATTAATGCTAGTGCTTGCTTTTCCATTATTTTGTACTTTAAAGTGGCATCTCTCAGTGTTTTGCTAAAGAAAGAAATAGGCTGCTCATAGCCCTGGTAATTTTTCTGCAGTAAAAATGCAGCAATGGTGTGTTTTGAAGCAAATGAAAAAATAATAACATCTTTTTTAACATTAGGACTTATAAGGACTGGTGTTTTGGTTAAGGCTTGTTTAATAGATTCAAATGACTGGTTGGCCTCAACAGTCCATTTCAGTACAGAGTCTTTTTTCAACATATTATTTAGTTCTCTAATTATCTCAGCTAAATTTGAGATGAATTTTCTTAAAAAATTAATTTTACTAGGAAAATCTTGTAACTCTTTAATGCTCCTAGGAGGACTAATGTTAAGAATGACATCTATTTTGGTAGGGTCTATCCTAATTCCCTCTGTAGAAATGATATGTCCTAGTAACTTACCCTCTTCTAGTCCAAATACAATTTTCTTGGGATTTAGAGAGATGCCAAATTTCCTGCATTTTATAAAGACTTGTCTGAGATGATCCAAATGTTCATTATCAGTATTTGAAAATAAAATGATGTCATCTAAATAAATTACAAGAAATTCATGAATTTCCTTTGCAAAGGATATATCCATAACTCTTTGAAAAGTTTCTCCTACATTCATTAATCCAAAAGGCATTTTTACATACATAAAAGTGCCCCAAGGAGTAGTGAAAGCAGTTTTTGCTTGGTCTTCTGGTTGAACTAGAATCTGGTTATACCCTGAAAATCCATCTAACAGTGAAATCCTAGAAGAATCAACTACCCTCTGTAGAATGTGATCCATTTTTGGTAGGGGGTAACTGTCTTTTAAGGATACTTTGTTTAAATTTCTCAAATCAACACACAGTCTAATTTCATCTGCCTTTTTCCTAGTGGGAACTAGATTAGAAACCCAATCAGAATATCTGATTGGTGCAATTATTTGGGCCTCATACATTCTTTTGACTTCTTTTTCAATTAAAGTCATCAACATAGGGTTAATCCTTCTTAACTTATGTTTAAAAGGTTTTTGGTCCTCTTTTATGGGGATTTTATGTTGTACAATACTTGTGTCATAGGATTTTAAGTCCTCATAACTCCAAGAAAACACATCCTAAAATTCCCTAAAAAGATCTATGTATTTTACCTTTTCTTCCTTTGGTAAATATTTTGAAAGTTTAATCATTTTAGGTTTTAACTCTGTTCCTACGCTTACCTCTTCTATATCAGATCTTACTGGCTCCATCTTAGGTTTTCTTGCCACATCATTAGAGTCAAACAGATCTTCAAGAGGAGCTAATCCTTTAGGTAAAAAGTTATCTTTGAGGTTCAAGATATCTGATTCATCATCAACTAACTCATCAATTCTACTTTCTCAAAATTATCTATGTCTAATTGACTAAATTTATTGGGTTTATAAAAATTCAAGGTATTTACATCTACATTATTCATATCAATTTCACTATCTAAATCATGATCTACTTTTCAGTCTGTATCTATTTTACAAGCTTGAAATTCTCCTTCATTGTTCATGAAATGATAAATTTTCTCATCCTGTGAAAATTTTTTCCAATATTTAAGATTATCTGGAATTATAGGTCTGTGTTTAACTTCGGCAATATATCTATGATTTGCTTGGAATGGTAAATTACAGGTACTAGCAAAGGTTGCTAAGCAATGAGCCTGTATATTCTGTTTTCTTGGTATTGCTGCAAAATTACATTCCAACAGTTCTTTAATCAGATCTAACATAATTTCTCTATATCGTCCTAATCTTCATTCACAGAATATTTTCCTTTTATCTATTTCACAATTAATTTTGAGGCTCCTAAATTGACACTCTTTTACCTCTTAATTTCCTAACAATCTACAGTCCTAAAATGAGAGCTTCATATTCAACCATGTTATTAGTGCATTTGAAATTCAGTCTAAAAGCATGACCTTCTGCATGATTTTTTCCCATATTGGTTATCCAAACTCCTGCTCCTGCTCCTAATTTATTGACTGATCCATCAAAATCTAAGTGCCATAATAATTCATGAAAGATGTTTTCACTATCTAGTGCTTTGTATTCATATTTTAGTTTAGTATTGTTGTCAATTCCAGTGTTAGAGTTACATAAAATGAAAGAATCCATGTCAGTAGGTGTAATGTAAATAGGATAATTTCTTGGTCTTTCCACACTACTAACCATATATTTCATCAATGTTTCTTTGTACAGTTTCTTTCGCTGGCCAAAAACTGATATTGTGGCATATGACATATCCAATTGTAGAGATCCCTGTAACTTTTCTCCCCATGAGTGAGATAAGAGCATTCCATATTTGGGAGGGATGTCAGCTACTACAATTTCCATGACGATGATTTTACCAGGATATTGAACTAATGTGACACATAAATCTTTAATCAAATCTAAACATTTCACTTTGATTGAATCAAATGAAAAGAGATCTCTGTAAGGCCTGGTAATGTCTAAATTCAGAGTTTCCATTATTGCTTTTGGCATTAAGTTATGTGAAGCCCCTGAATCTAACATTTCATTATGTAGGATTTTGTCATGTACAGTTAGGCTAATGTAAAACAATGGAACTGCTCCATCTTGGTGTTTCCCATTAACATCAGGACCAAAGATTAACTCAGGTTGGTCATCATTTAAATTCATTGAATCTTCTCCATCATTGATATTTAAATTTTATGTGATATGTGTTTTGTAAAGATCACGTTTAACCAATTTTGTTAAAGGAATTGGTATTTTTAATTTTGCAATTTCAGCTTGGATATCAAATGGAGGTTATGATTTTGCTAGTTGAATTATCTCTTCTTTTGCAACTGTAATTTGAGTTGGTTTGTCTTGTTTGTCTACAGTTATTTTTTCATGTTCAATTGTTTTATCATTCTTTGTTTGTGTTTCTACTATTTTACTGCTTTTATTTTTATTTCTAGGGATAGTTTGAGAAGCAGTATATGTTTTTACAGGTTTAGTATTTTCAGCAGCTGTTTTAGCAGGAACAACTTTTGGATCAGTTGATTTTAGATCAGCAGGAGTGGTTTTGGAGTCTAAAATTGTTGTTTTAGTAGAATTAATTGTCTTGGCAGTAGCATATTTTTTAGAATATGTTGTTGTTGGGACAACATCATCTGTTATGTCAACAATCTTAGGGCAGGGTGAAATTTTAGGGCTTGAAACTTTTTGGGATGAACTAGAATTTTGCTTGTTTTCCCTAGGGATAATTTGCAAAAATTTAGATGTGGGAGCCTCTAGTGTTTTCCTAGTTTGTGTTTGAGCAGTTTTATTAATAGAGGGCTCTGAATTTTTATTTCTTCTAAGGTTATATTTTTTATGTACTTCATTGATTTCAAATTCATAACCTTGTTTATAGTCAAAAGATTCACCTGAATCTAATTGAAGTTGTTGCAGTTCAAATAACTCTTGGTCTTCCTGTGTGAGAAAGATAGTGTTAACATCATTTATACCCATTAGATTTATGGTGTCTTCATCATCTTCATCTTGATGAGAACTTTCAGCATAGATCTCTTGAAAAGGAGGTCTTATTGTCTAGTCAGGTGTTGATTCTTTATATTTTCTTGTGTTTATGTTCTTCCTAAAATTAAGATTTCTAATCTAAGGTCCTTGCTGCTGGTTATCCGAATGTGGATTCCTTTCTATTGTATCTAGCCTATCCATCATTATCTCTAATGTTTAAGCTAATTGATCTATTTTTACATTTGAACTAGATGATTCTTCTTTTATGGTTACTCTCCTTTCATTCCTTAATCTAGCTCTTCTAGCCAATATATTTACCCCTACACCAACAACATCAGTTTTCATTCGGTCTAAAGTTTCAGCATTTCTCTCTCTCAATTGATAAGCTATGTCGGTATCAAATCCATCAAGGAATTTGAGAAGGAAAGAGTCTGGAGTGGGTCTGAGATTAGCACGGATTGAATTATAAACGTTGTTGTATCTAGTACAATACTCTTGGATTGTTTCTTTAGGAGCTCTTTTCATAGCATCAAATTCAAATAAGATTTGGAGTGGAATTTTCTTCTTTTCCCATTTATTCAAATATAATCTATAAAAAACAATTAAATCAGTAACACTACCAGGATTCAAACCTTTAAACCATTTTTTCACTTCACTAGTTAATTTTTGAGTAAAAAGTCTCATTTGTACATCATCATCATATATTTCATGAAGCTCAAAAAAGGTTGTCATCTTATTTACATGTTGGGTTGTGTAGTGAGTATTTTCATCGAATTGAGGAATTTTTCTCTGATAATCTTGGGGCATGTTATGTAGCTTCCCTAGTAGAACCAAGGGAGCATACCTAGCAGCCATGGCTTGAATTCTAGCTTGACTAGGGGGTAAGTTAGAAGGACTAGAAGTACTAGAAGCAGAACTACAAGTACTTGGAGAATAACTAGAATTACTTACTGATGTAGTTAAAGAAGTTGCTGATGAGGATAGAATATAAGAAGATGTATTAACAAGTGTATTTGAAATGCTAGAAGATGAAACTGGCCCTATATGAAGAAGTGCTTGGGAATGAGAATGATGTATTATGAAATGCAAAAGAAAAACTAGTGGATGGACCTAAGGTGTTGGATGATGGGAATAGTATTCTAGGTTGGAATGGTTGCTTTGGGATAAATGGATCTGTGGAATGAAGTGTAGTAGAGATAATGGATGATGTGGTGGTAAATATGGATGAACCTACAGATTCTAAGAGGATGGTATCTAAATGAGAAGTAGAGGACTTAGGAGTATATGTTGACAAAGCAACTAATTCAACCAAATGCTGAAGAAGAGATTCATCTATTTCCTTAAGAATATTGGCATTTATTTCATCAATCTTATCATAAAATTCAAAAAAAAAATCTTCAGAATTTACTAAAATAGTTTCCTTTTTTAGTTTCAAGAAATGAAATAAAATTAGGATCTATGACAGTGCTTTGTAAATCACTTTCTGATTTTGTTCTGAATAGAAATTGTTCAAAATTTGTATCAAATTCTAGATCTTGTAAGGTTGAAAATTGTTTTGGAAGAGAATTAGATATTATTAAGGAAACTTTATTGACTAAACTCTCTACTTGTTTATTCTTTTTTTCCAATTTTTTTAGGATTATCTACTATAACTGCAGGTTTAGGATCTGGATTGGACCTGGTATAGTAAATTCTTTTGGAAGCCAGAATTATAATTTTTTAATGAAAATATACTCACAACTTATAAAATAGTCTTGAGGTGAAAAAATAATCAAAAATATTTCCTTTAACATGAATTTTAAGACTGAGGATTGGTTAGTTCCCCAGTATGGTCGCCAGTGTTTTATCACTCTAATGATTCTCTAAGTTGTGAGATTTTGATTTACAGTTCTAAGAACATCAGAGGTAACCACAAACCTACTTTTAAACTCTAGGATCTAGCCTTCCTAGGGTTCAGAGAGGGCTCTCTCTATAAGCTTTAACTTTGTTTTTAAATATGATTTTAGGCTAGTTATAAAGGGAAATTTGATTTTGATATTTAGTTTGATTGGTGAGAAAAATCACTTACTAAGATGGATAGTAATAGGTTTGGTTTCCATTGGGAATATGGAGTCTATGTGTCAAGGAGACAGCTCAAGATCAAGGTCAAAAGACAAATATTTTCAAGGCTAGATAGACAAGTTACTAAAGATCTTTGAAGGCTGATTTGGTGAAGTGGTTTGATCGGGATAAAGAGCAGTTAAGAATTATTTGATACGGATAAGGAAGGGGAAGGAAGAGGTCATTTGAAAGAGGAAGAAATTAAGGGTTCCCTACTCTAGAAATCAGCAGAAAACATAGAAATGATAAATAGTTATAGAAATGGTGCTTTTAACAAATCCTGTAATAATATTCCTGATTTATCATTCAAATTTAGAAAACATATTGAATGCATGTAAAACATAAGAAGATAAACAATGACAGTAGGAAGTACTTCACTTTAATGGCTCATCACATGAATCCTGAAATATGATGCTTTATGGTTTTGACCCAGTCTGCTACTTGAACTTGCTACAAGAAACCCTTCAGGTACAACAAAAATTACTATAGAAAACTTCAACAATTTATTCCACAATAATACTTCAAAGAGTGAAGCATTTATACAAAAAATTTTACAAAATATCCTAGAAAAATCATAGGAATTTTCTAAGGAAAATAAAATATCTATTACAAAAAGATAGTAAATCAGTGAGCTATTGCCAAAATTCCTCTTCTGCTAACTTGATCTTGGTAAGTTTTCTGTAATTTTCATCAGCCTCTGTATATCTAACAAATGTAGGCTTGAATACAAAGAGATGTTTTATCTCATGTTGTAGATAAAATAAATCTTTCACACTTTTTTGCAATACTTTTCCTGTAGCTACTGCTTTCCATTCTAATTTACTAATCTGCTCTTTAGCATGATCCCTGATTTTCTTATTGTAATATTCTTGCTGCATTAGTTTATCATTAAGGACAAGGATGTTTGGAAATCCTTTTTGCCTCAATATCTTAAATTTAACTATAAATCTAGTTATGGCCAAATTCATGTTTTGACATTTCTCTTCAAGTTGCTTCACCAAGCTTTTCTTTGTAATTACCTTTCTCACTTCAAGAATTGTTTCAGTTTTATCATTTATCCCTATCTCATCCAATTCTTGTTTGTTTTTTATATTGAGAAACTTGATTATTTCTAGGGCCTCTTTAGGCTTGGCACCTAGTTCTTCCTTTGTCTTCGCAATTTCTTCTTTGGCTTCTTTAACCAAGTCCTTTTGTTCATAAATTACCTGAATGGAAGGCCAAGTAACATTGATGGACTCAATGATATTGGACCACAACTGATTTTTTATGTAAGCCATTGGTTCCTTTAAATTTAACTCTGCTTCAACTTTCTTCAACCTTTCATTTTCCCTTTTGGCTTTTTGTTCCTCTGTTTTAGCATTGATTTGAGCTAATTTCTTTGCATCTTCAAGTTTCTTGACTTGTTCTTTCAATCTATTTATTTCAGTAGTCTGTATTGACATCTCCTCCATGAATTTTACAAGTTTGGTGGCCTCATCTATTTGTTGCACTGTTGTAGTGGATGATTCAGTAGCAGAAGTAGTGGAAGAAGTAACTGGCACAGTTGTGGCCAAGGGCACTTTTGGTGCTAACTCTTCTGCTAATGTTGATGGAACTATTGTTGTTACTACTGCAATAACTTTAGCAAGATCACTTTGATTTTTAGCAGCTTCTTTCTCTTGGACAAGCTTGTCAACTTCTATCTCCATGTCCTTAATATGTGCTGTCATTTGCAAGATGAGATTCATCATTTCATATTTTTGGTTTGCCTCTTGCACAATTTCCTTAGCTTGTGGATGTTCTGTTGGTGGAAGTTTTAGCTGCTTTCTAAGTGCTGCAATATCATCATTATTTTTCTTTATTAAATCTTCTGCAGCTTTAATATTGGAAGGGTCGTACCCTACTCCAATCACCAGTTCTTATAAAGACTTGATTCTAGTGTATTTAGCATATGAGGATGTTTTTCCAATCCTAATTTGATCTCTCATGTTTATCATAGTGTTCTGAAGTGTTTGGGCACTCATTTCCTTTGTTGTCATAGTATAATATAGCATCTCTGAAGTTTGTCTGTGAAATTCAATCTGATCTAATGCATGGATTTTTTCCACAGGTACTTCAAAGTCAACTTTTTTATAATTTGTAGATGTTTTTGATGTCTTGACTGTTAGTTGAAGTACTGACATTATTAATTTATTTCTTGAATAATCAAAAGCTGACAGAAGTTTGTTTTGGATTCCTGGAGTTTGTTTTAAATACTGAGAATAAATCTCATTCTTGATTTCCTCATTCTTGGATTTTATCTGCTTATATTTCTCTCTGATGTATAAATCTATATTCTCTGCTTGTTGTGAGGAGGATGCCTCCATGTTGTGTTGTTTCTCAATCACCTGTGTGTTAGAAGTAGCAGGTTGTTGCTCTTCTTCAATCACTGTGGTAGTTTCCATGTTCTTCTCTATATTTTCCTCGTCTGGAACATTAATTGTCTCTTTTTCCTTGTCCACTGGATTTATCTTTGGTTTCTTATTATACCTGAGCTTGAATCTAGTTTTTGTTGTTGTTTCAGCTCCATATGTACCTTCTTCTCTGACTCTCTTGGTGGTTTTTTCCTCTTGAATAGATTCATGCAATGTGTGAGAAATATCACCTTACTTGACAAAATCCACCAATGTGTTTTCCAACCATTCTACTTGGTTTGGAAACTCTTCAATTTCAGTTTTCTTGTCATGGATGTAAGGGGTTAATTTGCATTTTACCCTCATCTTACTGATTATCCCATGAGGATCATAATTCCATAAGAAACTTTCACCAAATTTATATTCCAGCAACTGTTTTGCTACCACTGTACCTACTTCCCTGTGATTGCATATGAAAGGTCCCATCTGGTTTTCCAACTTGAATTGAGTCTTTTTATTGGCAACCAAAAAGTTCACATAATCAGAGTTTAAGATTTGTCTTAGATATTCCAAAGAAAATACTCTCATTGGCACATACTTTGGTAGTTTATAGGGCAAGAGGTTTGACCCATATACTCTAATCTCTGTATGGTTTTGATATAAGTACCAATCTCCAGTTCTACTTTGCTCTGATAGTTGTAGAAATTTCTAAATCTCAAGACTTATTCTTGGTTGTACACTATTTGTAAGCATATTAATCAATGGATGAAAAAAAGAGTTTGTGAAATTTGTATAATTAACTCAGTGGATTCTTTTCCGATTAAATAAGTCCAGAAAATGAATGATAATGGTTTACCTTCTACATCCAATTTCTGAAGGTTTATTGCGAATTTTTCTACTTGGAAGAAAAGGAACATATGAAAGAAGAAGGAGGTATATCTGAAAACTCCTTCAGTGGGAAATTTCACAAGCATCTAATCCTTCCTCCGCCATATCATATAGTTGGAGGCTCTCTCCAATTGATCTTGATCTCTCAGCCCGCTTGCTGCCATTTATGTCGACTGAAAAATGTTGAACTAGCTCCCTCTCTCTCCTTTGCGCAACTTCTGGCCTGGCCTATGCACTCCCTACTAGAGATAGTAGATCTGCCACTCAATATTATTTCTCAGCTATCGAGAATTAGAATTCCCCGGCTAGGAATTACCTGAGGAAGAAAAATCCCCTCAACATGTCTTCAACTACTCTCTCTTGACGCTTTCTGCACCAGCAATCACTGCTACACAGAAACTGCATCCTACCAGCTATTTATCTGTGCAGAATATGCTACGCTTCTCCCTATGCCTCTAAAAAATTGCAAACTAGAAAATCCTACCTCTCTGTCGGCTCACTCAGAGAGATATTTCCTTGCAAATTTATCCCTCATGGATTGGACTGCGCAATTGTTGGGAAATCGATATGTTTCTTATGCAGCTCTTTGATCCCCAAATTCTCCTTCAATTTTGGATCTCCTTGATTTGCTCTCTTTCTCCTCCTGCACTGCTAAACAAGCTCTATTACCATGTGAAAATATCCTTTATCTGGAATCCTACTGCAGCAACTGATGATAATTATTCTAGTTTTTATTTCCTTGAACAAATTATTTACAGTGTTCTACTGTATATATCCTAAACTCATACACTAAAGGCTTTACAACTGAATTACGAAAAAAATATAACTGCGGAAACAAGATCTAAGCAAGAGTAAATCATATACACATATGACATCATTGTTTTTGGACTAATGTCCCCCAAAAAAACCCAATGTGAGAAAACATGTGCATCAACTTAGGGTTTATTTATTATGCAGTAATTCTGAATACAATTTGGGATGCTTTTCTGGCCATCCACACAGAGAATCTGGTTGACACTGGAAACCCAAACTAGCCAAACCCTGAACTGATAAGCCCTTCACATCCTCTACACAGTATCTACATCACTCTGTGTGGAGCCTGCATCACTCTTGCTTTATGGCCCTTCTTCTAGTTGAATTTGACCCTCTCACCTCTCCCAGTCTCACACCTCGGCTCTCTGGCACTAGATCTGACTAATCCTGTATCGAATCATGGACTTCCTCAAGGATACTGCGTTGCCTCCGTTGGCTCTACGTTGGCTCTACGTAGCTGCGACATTTCCTCTCTTTGTATTGTTCTTTGTCTTCTCTACTATGTATTCTCAGCTTAGAAAAATCTCCAACTGGTAATTATCTCTGCCCCTCTCTACGAGAATCCTCTCGGTCGATCTTCTCCCTAAGAATTTCTACCTAAAGAATATCAATCTCTAGATTCTTTCTATGTCTTGATGTATTTTCCAAATTACCCATCAAGTCCTTCTTATAATATTATCGTTGAGACTTCAATGGCCAAGATTAAATTGTTAATCAATGGATAAGATTAACTTGACTTGATCTTCATCTTTTCTAGAAGATTTACACTCTACTTTAATTAATATCCTTTATTTTTTTTTAATTTCCTAAGTTTAGACTTAGGGTCCCATTAAAAATAATTAATTATTTTCATAAAACATGATCTGAGTGGAATTTCCCAGAATTCTTTATGGGTTCTTTGGAATACATGTGCCTAAGCCTCCCTCCAAATTTTGATACGTATAGTGTTGATTTGTGGTAGCATCGGATGTGCTCTAAGCCTAAAAATTTGTGGAGAGGCTTAGACACATGCATTCTAGATAAACCAGAAATTGTTTTTGGAAATTCCACCCAAAAACAGTTTTATTTGATAAATTAATTTTTAATGAGGACAATAAGTCTAACTTAGAAAATTAAAATAATTAATGGGTATTAATCTAAACTGTGGGTGTAACTTCTAAAAAAACAATATCAAATCAAAATTTAATCTTATTCGTTGATTAGATATCTAATATCGGTCGTTGAAGTCTCAACGAGAAGTCTATAAAGGATGGTTTGAGGGTCATTTGGAAGACACACCGAAAGGATCAAGTGATTGATTTCGTTAGTGAGCAGTTCTCATGGAGAAAATTTGACATAGATATTTTTCGCACGGTTGAGGGGTAGAGACAGTTTTTGCAAGAGGATATTCTCTGGGGCCAATAATACTCAACAGAGAGGAAAATAAATATGCAGAGGGAGTAGTGCAGTTTCGAGAGAGGGTGACGGAGGGCCACGCAGGCCACAAGAAGAGGCAGTGCAGTATTTCTAAGCTATAGTCCAAGATGTTTCTAGGAGATCAAGATTCTGAGTCGTAAGGGCTAAATTCGAATTTTCTAAGAGCAGATAAATCCAGACTCAGGAGGTTATGCAGTTCCATAATAGTCCCAACGTCGTCCTACGCAACTACTGCGCAGAGGCACCGCAGAGGGTGTTGGGGTTTCGTCAGTTGTGCTACCAGACCAGTCGGGACTTTTAGAGTGAGGTAATCGCACTATTTTTATCTATCAGCATTCTCTGTAACTAAATTTTCCAATGATACATTCAGAGATGTATTCAGATATAAATATTTCTTAATAATAAAACCCTCAGATCTGTTTCATCGGTTTTCCCGAAGTGGGTTTTTCCAAGGATGTTTGTCCAAAAATATTGGTTTCCTGTTTGATGTTTTTATTTTTCTCAGTTTTTTATTTCCAAATCTAAATTTAATTAAGTGAAGGTTGCTTCAGTAATTGCTTCAATATTTTCAGAAGAAATTTGCAAATAACTTGTTAATCTAAATTTACAAATAGGATAAGTAATTTAGTCTGCTGCAGTAGGATTCAGAATCTAAGACTTGGAATTTTCACATATAACACATCTAATACTCCCACAAATCAACACAGCAGTAGTAGCAACACTATGATGACCTGGGGCTTCAACCTTGCTTCTTGATACTCCTATCTTGAGGTAGATACTTTGATATAGTTTCAAAGACTTCGATTTATGTTAGAAAATTTCATTTTACAAAGCAATGCAACACATAAAATATGCTGAAAACACAAACACACAAAACATATAAAACCAGAGAGACACAGATATACGTGGTTCACCCATTTTGGGCTACGTCCACCCTGAACATCCATTCCTTCCTTTCTATTATCCAGAAAAATGAAGAGACACAACCTACAATAAATCCGTTGTAATATCCTCTGTTCTCTCTCACAGTCTCTCTATCAGTTTCTCTCTCTGAGAATACACATACAATACACAGCCACAATACAATACCCTCATCCAAAGAAAGGGGTTTCCTTCTAGGGAAAAAAACCCTAAATTAAACATAACTTCTACCGTCATATCATCTGCCTAATGAATGGCCCAGATTGACTAGAAATTACAATACTTTTACAAGGAACTTTTACACACATTTTTAGCTTCGGGGGCGCTGCCCTCGAAACCCCCCCGCGGGGGGGGCGCTCCATAAAGTCGCACTCGGCCCCCTTGGACCCCCAAGACAGAGTTTAATTACGGGTAGCGTTTCCACCCCATTTAGAACATGGGTCCAAAGTTGTGATACAAAATAAAGAAGATAATCAAGCTCCACACCCAACAATATCCCACTTGGAGACTGATTGTAGCAACTCCACCACTGCTTCATTTGTTGGACAATGACTCCACTTTGGACCTAGTTGTTTCTCATCTTCATCATCATACTTGAAGACCAATTGAAACTGAGCATAATATCAGTTTCTCCCTAGTTACAAATTTTGCTAGCATATCTGCAGGATTCTGGCTAGTGTGTATCTTTTCCAGCTTCAACTGACCATCTTCCAACACTGACCGTATGAAATGGTACTTGAGTTGTATGTGTTTAGTCCTGGAATGAAATTTTGAGCTATTTACAAAATGAATGGCACTTTTGCTATCACTATATAATGTGCCCATATCATGATTCTTACCCAATTCATCCATGAACCTTTGCAACCAAATCATTTCTTTACTAGCCTCTGTAGCAGCAACATACTTTGCTTTTGTTGTTGAAAGTGCAACAACACTTTGGATTTTTGAAACCCCACTAACAGTTGTTTCACCTACAGTAAATACATACCCTGTAGTGCTCCTCATGTTATCTCTATCACCTGCCATATCTGCATCAACATATCCATGTAGGGGAATGTTTGAACCACCAAAGCATAATGCTTGATTTTTCATACTTCTCAAATATCTGAGAATCCATTTCACTGCCATCCAATGTTCTTTTCCTGGATTGTTCATGTACCTTCTTACAACTCCCATTTCATGTGCAATATCAGGCCTTGTGCAGACCATTGCATACATTAAGCTTCCAACTGCTGATGCATATGGAACTTTAGACATATAATCCATTTCCTCTTAGGTATTCGGGCACATCTCCTTACTAACTTTGAAATGGCTGGCAAAAAGTGTACTAACTCGTTTTGCATTCTGCATATTAAATTTTTTAAACACCTTTTTTATGTACTCATTCTGAGACAGTGTTAATTTGTGATTTTTCCTATCTCTACTTATTCTCATACCAAGGATTTGTTTTACAGCTCCCAAATCCTTCATTGCAAAAAAAAATTCCAATTTTCTTTTGAACACATTTATTTCCTGCATGTTAGACCCTGCAACAAGCATGTCATCTACATATAATAACAATATAATATAGTTTCCATCATTTTGCTTTTTCAGATAAACACAATGATCAGAGTGACATCTAGTATAACCGTATTCAGACATAAACCTGTCAAATTTTAGATACCACTACCTTGGAGCCTGTTTTAATCCATACAAGCTCTTCTTTAACCTGCACACTAATTTTTCTTTCCCTTTGACCTCATATCCTTTTGGTTTCTGCATATAGATATATTCCTCCAAATCTCCATGGAGAAATGTTGTCTTTACATCTAAATATTCAAGATGCAAAGCTTCTATTGCTACAAGACCTAAAATAGTTCTGATTGAAGTCATCTTAACAACAGGAGAAAATATTTCATCAAAATCAATACCTTTCTTCTGAGAAAACCCCTTCACCACAAGTCTAGCTTTGTACCTTCATTTTCCTCCATCTTCTTCCTTCAACCTATAAACCCATTTATTCTGCAATGTTGTTTTACCTACAGGCAACCTGACTAAGTCCCAAGTCTGGTTATGTATTAAGGATTCCATCTCTTCTTTCATGGCTAGCTCCCACTTCTTCCTAGTTTAAAACTGCGTTTCTTCTTCATAACATTCGGGTTCACCAGAATCGGTCAACAATAAATAATATAATGAAGGAGAGTATCGTTTAGGGGGTCTACTTATCCTGGTAGATCTTCTGACACCACTTTTAGGTGTTTTAGCTGCTTGTTATTGTTGTGGTGGTTGTTATTATTATGGTTGTTGATTATTATTATTTTCACGCACCTTTACTTTTTCTGTGATCTCATCAAAAACTGTGTATTCTTTGTTTTCTTTTTCTTGTTTCTTTTCCTGCAACTGATTCTTATACAAGACCTTTGCATTGAATATTAAATCTCTGCTCCTAATGATTTTTTTATTTTCATAATAATATAAGTGATAACCAAAATCATTAACACCATATCCAATAAAGGTACATTTCTTTGATTTTGCCTCAAACTTTTTTCTATTTTCTTTATTAATATGGGCAAAGGCATCACAACCAAAAGGCTTTAAAAAAAGGTAGCTTACATTTTTACATGCCCATGCCTCCTCTGGAATACCACCATCCAAGGAAATTGAAGGCCCTCTGTTTATTAGATAAATAGCAGTATCTACAGCATCTGCCCAAAATTGTAAAGGCAATCCTGAATGCAATCTCATACAACTTGCACGCTCCATGATTGTTTTGTTCATCCTTTCTAACACATCATTTTCTTGTGGTGTTCTTGGAACTGCCTTCTCTCTATGAATTCCATGCTCTGAATAGTACCTATCAAATTATTTTCTGCAATATTCACCTCCATTATCAGATTTGAGACACTTCAACTTTTTTCCTGTCTCAATCTCAACCAAAGCTTTCTATTTCTTGAAAGCATCAAATACTTCAGATTTATTCTAAATACAATAAATCCAAGTTTTCCTAGTCGCATCATCAATAAAAGTAACATAATGACGAGAGCCACCGAGAGCTGATACCTGAGCAGATCCCCATGCATCTGAATGTACCAGCTCTAACTTTTCGCTCTTATTTTCTTTCCCAACTCTGAGAAATCTGACTCTCTTCTATTTTCCATAAATGCAATTCTCACAGAAATCCAAATCGATATTCTTCAAACCCGACATAAAGTTTCTTGAGTGAAGAATCTTCATCCCCTTCTCACTCATGTGTCCCCGAGCCTATGATACCATATGCTACATCTACTCCTTTGGATGTTAAAGCATTAACAGAGTTAGAAATACCATTGCATAAATACAATGTACCAACCTTTTCGCCTTTTGCCATTACCAGAGCTCCTTTGGTGACCTTCTAAGTTTTATTTGTGAAAGTTGTCACACAACCTTCACCGCCTAACTTCCCTGTTGAAATCAGATTTTTCTTCAAATCTGGAACATTCCTTACCTCCTTTAATATACATTGGTTCACATCCTATTGTTTTACAAGAACTTTACCCATTCCAACAATTTTACAGGGTTTATCATCACCCAAACGAACTTTTCCAAAATCTCCTTGAACATAGTCATGAAAATATTTATTATCAGGAGTGGCATGGAATGAGGCCCCTGAATCTACCAAGAAGGAATCAATAACATTTTCAAAAGAAAGAATCAAAGAATCTTGTAACACTTCACCTGTCACATTTTCTTCATGATTGTTTTCTTGTTGTGTGTCTCCTTCTTTTCCCTTCCAAGATCTACAGTCTTTCTTCAGGTGTCCTTTCTTTCTGCATTTCTAGCACACTATCCCTGATCTGGACTTGGATCTTCCTTTCCTTGATTTACCGCGATATCCTGAGCTCTTTCCTCTTTCCATTTTTCTTCCCCTAGACTCTGCACTCAGAGCATTACCCGATGTCTCACCAGAGCTTTTCCATCACATTTCCTCACTAAGGATAACACTGACAACATCATCAAACTTTAAAGTACTAGATCCAAAGACAGAGTTACTAATAGCTATAACTAAACCATTCTAGCTTTATGGAAATGAGCACAGAAATAACAGAGCCCTAACTTCATCATCAAATTTTACCCCTACAGAGCTTAATTAACTGTTAACTGTATTAAAATCATTTAAATGGTCTGCAACAATTCCACCTTCTGACATCTTCATATTAAATAAATGTTTCATAAAAATACCTTGTTCTAGGCCAAGGGTTTTCATATATTTTCATCAATGCCTTAATCAAGCCCTATTTTGTTGTTTCCTTCGAAATATTGAAGGCTACCGATGCTGCGAGGCACAGCCATACCATTCCAAGTGCCTTTCTACCAAGAATCTCCCATTCTGCATCTTTCATAGTCGTCGGATTCCTTGTTTTTCTACTTAATGGTAGGTACAGATCTTTCTTATACAGTAATCTTCCATCTGCATCTTCCATAGTATGAAGTTTTGGCTGTTAAATTTCTCGACCCTAAACTTACCATCTTCCACCATTGCTCCCACTTGAACCAAGAACCCTTCTTTCCTGCGAGTTTATTAGCCAAATAGACCTTTGGCTTTAATACCAATTGTTAGAAAATTATATATTACCATTAGGGGAATTTTGAGGTCTAAAATGGGCCTCCTAAGGAAATAATAAAATAATAGCTAAATCAATAAAATAATATTTATGAATTTTCAATTCACATTTTGCACCACAATCCATGTAACCATGGTTAAATTCAATTCAAAAGTTGTACCAAAATAAAATTAATAAAAAAATTATATTGATGTGACTATAAATAAGAATGAGTGTTTCAAGAAAAAGTCATTATCATTGAAAAACTAATGCATTTGTCCTTTGTACTTAAATAACTTAAAATAAAATATAAATTCATAAATTCATAAATTCTTAATTATATAATATGTTATTAATTAAAATTATACTATTTATATTGTATAATAACATGTAATTAATGTATTATATAAAAATAATATAATAAATGTAATAGATTATTTTATGTATGAATTTTATTCAAAAAATGTGAAATGACATTTACTATGAGTACTTTACTTTGACTTTAAAAGTACTTAGAGCACTACCATGGTTAACCATGAGTCTTTATCCACCATTGAGAATGTGACAAGTACCTTTAACTCAAGAAATGCCACCTCAACCATTAGGGATGATGTCATCCCCTAAAATGTGATTGGTTCTCATAAAGTGAATTTTGATTGTACATTTTCCTTAGGAGGCCCATTTTAGACCTCAAAATTCCCCTAATGCAAAGCAATGCAATACATAAAATATGCAGAAAACACAAACACATAAAACACATAAAACCAGAGAGACATAGATATACGTGGTTCACCCAGTTTGGGCTATGTCCACCCCGAATAGCCAGTACTTCCTTTATATTATCCAGCAAAATGAAGAGACACAACCTATAGCAGATCCACTGTAATATCCTCTCTTCTCTCTCACAGTCTCTCTATCAGTTTCTTGCTCAAATAATACATATACAATACACAGCTGCAATACAGTACACTCATCCAAAGCGAGGGGTTGCCTTCTAGGGAAAAAAACCCTAAATTAAACATAACTTCTACAGTCAAATCATTTTCCTAATGAACGGACCAGATTGACTAGAAATTACAATACTTTTACAAGGAAATTTTACATATGTTTTTAGCTTCGGGGGCGCTGCCCCCAAAACCCCCCGCTAGGGGGGGGGGGGGGTCCATAAAGTCGCAGCCACCCCCTTGGACCCCCCAAGCAGTGTTTAATTACGGATGGCGTTGTCGCCCCATTTAGAACAAGGGTCCAACGCTGTGATACAAAATAAAGAAGATAATCAGGCTCCACAACCAACAATATCCCACTTGGAGATTGATTGTAGCAACTCCACCGCTGCTTCATTTGTTGGAAAATGACTCCACTTTGGACCTGGATATTTCTCATCTTCATCATCATACTTGAAGACCGATTAAAACTGAGCATAATCTCAATTTCTCCCTGGTTACAACTTTTGTTAGCATATTTGTAGGATTCTGGCTAGTGTGTATCTTTTCCAGCTTCAACTGACCATCTTCCAACATTGACCATAGAAAATGGTACTTGAGTTGTATGTGTTTAGTCCTGGAACGAAATCTCGAGTTCTTTGCAAGATGAATGGCACTTTGGATATCATTGTATAACATGCCCATATCATGCTTCTTAACCAATTCATCCATAAACCTTTGTAAGAAAATCATTTCTTTACTAGCCTCTGTAGCAGCAACATACTTTGCTTCTGTTGTTGAAAGTGCAACAACACTTTGCTTTTTTGAAACCCAACTGACAGTTGTTCCACTTACAGTAAATACATACCCTGTAGTGCTCCTCATGTTATCTCTGTCACCTGCCATATCTGCATCAACATATCCATGTAGGGAAATTTTTGAACCACCAAAGCATAATGTTTGATTTTTGGTACCTCTCAAATATCTTAGAATCCATTTCATTGCCATCCAATATTCTTTTCCTGGATTGTTCATGTACTTTCTTACAACTCCCACTACATGTGAAATATCAAGCCTTGTGCAGACTATTGTATAATTAAGCTTCCAATTGTTGATGCATATGGAACTTTAGACATATAATCCATTTTTTCTTCGGTCTTCGGGCACATCTCCTTAATAAGTTTGAAATGGATAGCAAAAGGTGTACTAACCGTGTTTTGCATTCTGCATATTAAATATTTTCAACACCTTTTGTATGTACTCATTCTGAGACAGTGTTAATTTGCGATTTTTCTTGTCTCTAGTTATTCTCATACCAAGGATTTGTTTTGCAGCTACCAAATCCTTCATTGCAAATGAATTTTCCAATTTTCTTATGAGAACACTTATTTCCTATATGTTAGACCCTGCAACAAGCATGTCATCTACATACAATAATGATATAATATAGTTTCCATCATTTTTCTTTTTCAGATAAACACAATTATCGGAGTGACATCTAGTATAACCTTGTTCAGACATAAACCTGTCAAATTTTAGATACCACTGCATTGGAGCATGTTTTAATCCATACAAGCTCTTTTTTAACCTACACACTAATTTTTATTTCCCTTTGACCTCATATCCTTTTTGTTGCTGCATGTAGATCTCTTCCTCCAACTCTCCACGGAGAAATGTTGTCTTTACATCTAACTGTTCAAGATGTAAATATTCTGTTGCTACAAGACATAAAATAGTTCTGATTGAAGTTATCTTAACAACAGGAGAAAATATTTCATCAAAATCAATAACTTTCTTCAGTGAAAACCCCTTCACCACAAGTCTAGCTTTGTACCTCTGTTTTCCTCCATCTTCTTCCTTCAGCATGTAAACCCATTTATTCTGCAATGTTTTTTTACCTGCAGGTAACCTAACTAATTACCAAGTCTGGTTATGTATTAAGGAGTCCATCCCTTCTTTCATGGCTAGCTCCCACTTCTTCCTAGTTTCAACCTGCATTGTTTCTTCATAACATTTGGGTTCACCAGAATCGGTCAACAATAAATAATATAATGAAGGAGAGTATCGTTTAGGGGATCTACTTATCCTAGTAGATCTTCTCACACCACTTTCAGGTGTTTGAGGTGCATGTTGCTGTTGTTGTGGTTGTTGATTATTATTATTATCAGGCACCTTTACTTTTTTTGTGATCTCGTCAAGAACTGTGTATTCTTTGTTTTATTTTTCCTGTTTATTTTCCTGCAACTGATTCTTATGCGAGACCTTTTCATTGAATTTTACATCTCTTCTCCTAATGATTTTGTGATTTTCATAATCATATACGCGATAACCAAAATCATTAACACCATATCCAATAAAGGTACATTTATTTGATTTTGCCTCAAGCTTTGTTCAATTTTCTTTATTAATATGTACAAAGGCATCACAACCAAAAGGCTTTAAAAAAATTATTTTATCTTTTTACCTGTCCATGCCTCCTCTAGAATATCGCCATCCAAGGAACTTGAAGGCCCTCTTTTTATTAGATAAAAAACAGTATCTATAGCATTTGTCCTAAATTTTAAAGGCAATCATGCATGTAATCTCATAAACCTTGCACGCTCCATGATTGTTCCGTTCATCCTTTATGACACACCATTTTCTTATGGTGTTCTTGGAATTGTCTTCTCTCTGCGAATTCCATGCTCTGAACAGTACCTATCAAAATCTTTGCTGCAATATTCACCTCCATTGTCTGATCTGAGGCACTTCAACTTCTTTCCTGTCTCAATCTCAACCAAAGCTCCATTTCTTCAAAGTATCAAATACATTAAATTTATTCTGAATACAGTAAATCCAAGTTTTCCTAGTTGCACCATCAATAAAAGTAACATAATAATGAGAGCCACCAAGAGATGATACCTAAGCAAGTCCCCATACATCTGTATGTACAAGCTCTAATTTTTCGCTCTTCTTTTCTTTCCAAACTCTGAGAAATCTGATTCTCTTCTGTTTTCGACAAATGCAATTCTCACAGAAATCCAAATCGATATTCTTCAAACCCAGAAACAAATTTCTTGAGTGAAGAATCTTCATCCCCTTCTCACTCATGTGTCTGAGCCTATGATGCCATATTTTTGCATCTGCTCCTTTGGAAGTTAAAGCATTAACAGAGTTATAAATACCGTTACATAAATACAATGTACCAACTTTTTCGCCTTTTTCTATTACCAAGGCTCCTTTGGTGACCTTCCAAGTTTTTTCTGTGAAAGTTGTCACACAAGCTTCACCGCCTAACTTCCCTATTGAAATCAAATTTTTCTTCAGATCTGGAACATGCCTTACCTCCTTTAATAGTCATTGCTTTCCATTCTATTTTTTTACAAGAACTTTACCCATTCCAACAATTTTACAAGGTTTATCATCACCCAAACGAACTTGTCCATAATCTCCTTGAACATAGTCATGAAAATATTTCTTATCTGGTGTTGTCGACAATTATTGTCTACCCTAGAGACAGCCTAGAGTTGCTATAGACCAATGCCTAGGAAATCTTAGCATAGCAAGGAGTTCATAATATATCTTGGGTTGTCAATCCAAAAGCTCTCTTACTATCTCTTGTAAAACAAGGAAATTAGTTTAAATGGAACCAAACTCTCTCAGAAGCTGATACAAAGATAAGAATAATGTAGGAATAGCATGCAAAACTCCAATACAAAAGCATCAGACAGTTAAGAGACAGCTTACTGCAAAGAGGGCCAGTTCAAATAGTATGCCACAGAAATCAAATATCAGAAATTGGATGCAGTGAGGAAAACATGAAGGAGATACTAGTTAACATGAGGCTGATACCCAGATACACAACAGAACCACATATGGGCTTATCCAACTAAGAATCCATACATGACAATGGCGTTTTAAAAGTACCCTCCTCAAGTAACTAATATAGCAGAAAATATGAATGACATGAACATGGAGCAGTATATCATGACTAGGCCTATTTAAAGCGCTTGACTAATCCAAGTATGGGCACCAACTAGGATGAATCCTTACTTAAGATCAGTGAGCCACTCGCATTCTAGAACATGATACAAGAAGATAAATGCAATGAAATGAGATATTATATTAACACATAAGAAAATATTACATACTTTGGGATACCAAAGACCAGAATCCTCATTACATTTATAACTCCTCCTCACTGAGACCCTACGGGCTCTGAGCCTTCATACAGAAACTTTACAAGATGTATACAAAGCCTTTCACTGCACAGTTTGCTGATAGAAATCTGGAACCCTTACAATGTCTTTCTTTCTCATTTTTATAGAAGAGATAGAAAGCTCCAGATAATGAGGTAGGTGATACACATTTAATGATCTGATTTGAAACAAAGTGGCGGAAAACATTCGCGCCCATACTATGAATGACTGAATATAATTATTTGTACTTTGCAATCTACCTCCAGAAATAAATGCACCAAGAGAAAATCTCTTCAGGAACAAGGCGTAAGGGTAACTCTTCGTGAACATTCTGTACATTCCTGAAGGGAACTTGACTGAAATATCACCTTGAGGATATTTCTTTTTGAACATTGTACCTTCCAATATTTAAATTTAAATCCAAGACCTTTGATGCAGGGCGATGTATCTCTCGATCTTTCGCTGATATTTTTATGCTGCCCCATTAATTCTTCATCCACTCACCATGTGTATTTGAATGACCTTGGAGGCTTTAACAAACTTAGATCCTTGCCCCTCTTTATGGTGGTCATATCATAGCAGCTTATGGATCTTTTTCTATAAATTTTGCTCTTAAAACAGGGTCCTTCTGTGTATTCTCGGCTTCTGAAATGGAGGCGGATATTTATGGTGATCCCTCGTCACTGCAACCTGCAAAATTCACAAATAAGTTAAGAAGACTGGACACAAAGGTGGTGGACACGAGCATGACCATGGACTGATGACGTGAACTGAGAAGGATGGCAGGGAAGTGCAGAGTGGCGATGGAATATACAATGAAACGGTAAAGCTAGAACAAGGCGACGGTACGTAACATAAACCATGTAATAAGACATGTAAACAGAAAATACAAACAGTGGCGGTGGACGCAAACGACACGTGGCCGTACGAGAAGCTAAGTGGAAGGGACGACGTGGAGGTGGACCTGATCAATTAACGGAATGCGTGAACAATTCTGGGCCGCATAATCAAAAATGAAATCAACGGTGGAGAGTGCATTGTACAGCGGCGGAATGGTGGACCCGAGCATTACGTGACTTGGGTTAAATCTCGTGCGACTTTTGAGAATGACCACCGTCAGATGGAGAGCGCAGGATCAGACAGTCGATGATAATTCTGCTACCCAACTCTCGTCCGGAGAATAATGCGCAAAATGGGTGGTTTGGATATCGTACATCGGGACACGCGTCACCCAGCGTATGGAATCGTTGGGTCCGCGGGAAATACCGCCTGCTATGGATGGGTGGTGCGGAATAGACCACCGATTTTCGAGCATGGGGGCCACCATGGTAGATTAAAATATGGGTTGTCGATTTGTTTTGGATCGGGCGGCTAAGATTTGGCCCGAAAACATAAAGCAATGGGCTCCTTTCGTTTTAACACACGGTTTTGCACATAAGTCACATGGGGAATCAAAACAAAAGGGGTTGAGACCCGATATAAATTTTAATTGCAGGTTTAAGCCTTTGCAGTGTATTTTGTGGGAAGAAATAGTAATGTTAAGCAGAATATGGGGGTTTTAGGCCACGACAGGGGTTTTAAACGGATTTGAATGGGGCTGTTGGCCAAAGTTCTGAATGGAGGGGTTCATATGTACAACATCTGGTGTGGCATGGAATGAGGCCCCTGAATCTATCACCCAGGAATTAGTAACATTTTCGAAAGAAAGAATCAAAGCATCTTGTAACACATCACCTGTCACATTTGCTCCATGATTGTTTTCTTGTTGTGTGTCTCCTTATTTTCCCTTCCGAGATCTACATTATTTCTTCATGTGTCATTTCTTTCTGCATTTCCAGCACACTATCCTCGATCTGGACTTGGATCTGCATTTCCAGCACACTATCCTCGATCTGGACTTGGATCTGCCTTTCCTTTATTTACTGCGATATCCTGAGCTCTTTCCTCTTTCCATTTTTCTTCCCCTATTCTCTGCACTCAAAGCATTACCCGATGTCTCACTGGAGCTTTTTCATTGCATTTCCTCACTAAGGATAGCACCAAAAACATCATCAAACTTTAAAGTACTAGATCCAGAGACAGAGTTACTAATGGCCATAACTAAACCATTCTATCTTTCGGCAATTAGCACATAAATAACATAACCCTAACTTCATCATTAAATTTTACCCCTAAACAACTTAACTGACTGGTAACTTTATTAAAATCATTTAAATGGTCTGCAACATATCCATCTTTCGACATATTCATATTAAATAAACGTTTAATAAGAAATACCTTGTTTGAGGTCAATGGTTTTTCATATAGTTTTGTCAATTCCTTAATAAAACCCTCTGTTATTATTTCCTTCGAAATATTGAAGGCTACCGACGTTGCGAGGCACAACCATATTGTTCCAAGTGCTTTTATATCGAGAATCTCCCATTCTGCGTCTATCATAGTCATCGGCTTCTTTGTTTTTCCGCTCAATGGTAGGTATAAATCTTTCTCATACAGATAATCTTCCATCTGCATCTTCCACAGCGGGAATTTTTGGCCATTAAATTTATCGACCCTAAACTTACCATCTTCTGCCATTGCTCCCACTCGAACCAGGAACCCTTCTTTCCTATGAGTTTATCAGCCAAATAGACCTTTGGCTCTGATACCAGTTGTTAGAAAATTATATATTACAGAGCAATGAAACACATAAAATATGCGGAAAACACAAACACACAAAACACATAAAACCAAAGAGACACAGATATATGTGGTTCACCCAGTTTGGGCTATGTCCACCCCAAACATCCAGTCCTTCCTTTCTATTATCTAGAAATTGAAGAGACACAACGTAAAAAAAATCTGTTGTAATATCCTCTGTTCTCTCTCGCAGTCTCTCTATCAGTTTCTCACTCTGAGAATACACATACAATACACAACCGTAATACAATACCCTCATCCAAAGCGATGGGTTTCCTTCTAGGGAAAAAAATCCTAAATTAAACATAACGTCTACCGTAAAATCATCTGCCTAATGAATGGCCCAGATTGACTAGAAATTACAATACTTTTACAAGGCAATTTTACATCTTTTTTTAGCTTCGAGTGCGCTGCCCCTGAAACCCCCTGCCAGCGGGGGCTTCATAAAGTCATAGCTGCCCCCTGCACCCCCTAGGCAGTGTTTAATTATGGGCAGTGTTGCCACCCCATTTATAAAAGGGTACCAACACTGTAATACAAAATAAAGAAGATAATCAAGCTCCACACCCAACAATCTCCCACTTGGAAACCGATTGTAGCAACTCCACCGTTGCTTCATTTGCGACTCCAATTTGGACTTGGTTGTTTCTCATCTTCATCATCATACTTGAATACCAATTGAAACTGAGCATAATCTTAGTTTCTCCCTGGTTACAAATTTTGTTAGCATATCTACAGGATTCTGGCTAGTGTGTATCTTTTCCAACTTCAACTGACCATCTTCCAACACTGACCATATGAAATGGTACTTGAGCTGTATGTGTTTAGTCTTGGAATTAAATCCTGAGTTCTTTGCAAGATGAATGAAAATTTGGCTATCACTATATAACGTGCCTATATCATGCTTTTTACCCAATTCATCCATAAACCTTTATAACCAAATCATTTATTTACTAGCCTCTGTAGCAGCAACATACTCTGCTTCTGTTGTTGAAAGTGAAAAAGCACTTTGGATTTTTGAAACCAAACTGACAGTTGTTTCACCTATAGTAAATACATACCCTGTAGTGCTCCTCCTGTTATCTCTGTCACCTGCCATATCTGCATCAACATATCCGTGTAGGGAAATGTTTGAACCACCAAAGCATAATGCTTGATTTGTGGTACCTCTCAAATATCTGAGAATCCATTTCACTTCCATCCAATGTTATTTTCCTGGATTGTTCATGTACTTGCTTCCAACTCCCATTGCATGTGCAATATCAGGCCTTGTGCAGACCATTGCATACATTAAGCTTCCAACTGCTGATGCATATCGAACTTTAGACATATAATCCATTTCTTCTTTGGTCTTCGGGCACATCTCCTTACTAAGTTTGAAATGGATGGGAAAAGGTGTACTAACTGGTTTTTCATTCTGCATTTTAAATCTTTTCAACACCTTTTGTATGTACTCATTCTGAGACAATGTTAATTTGCGATTTTTCCTATCTCTAGTTATTCTCATACCAAGGATTTGTTTTGCAGTTCCCAAATCCTTCATTACAAATGAATTTGCCAATTTTCTTTTGATCACATTTATTTCCTACATGTTAGACCCTACAACAAGCATGTCATATACATACAATAACAATATAATATAGTTGCCATCATTTTTCTTTTTCAGATAAACACAATGATCATAGTGACATCTAGTATAACCTTGTTCAAACATAAACCTGTCAAATTTTAGATACCACTGCCTTGGAGCCTGTTTTAATCCATATAAGCTCTTCTTTAACCCGCACACTAATTTTTATTTCCCATTGACCTCATATCCTTCTGGTTGCTACATATAGATATCTTCCTCTAAATCTCCATGGAGAAATGTTGTCTTTACATCTAACTGTTCAACATGCAAACCTTCTGCTGCTACAAGACTTAAAATATTTCTGATTGAAGTCATCTTAACAACATGAGAAAATATTTCATCAAAATCAATACCCTTCTTCTGTGAAAACCCCTTCACCACAAGTCTAGCTTTGTGCCTCTATTTTCCTCCATCTTCTTCCTTCAGCTTGTAAACCCATTTATTCTGCAATGTCTTACCTGCATGCAACCTGAATAAGTCCCAATTCTGGTTATGTATTAAGGAGTCCATATCTTCTTTCATGGTCCCACTTCTTCCTGGTTTCAACCTGCATTTCTTTTTCATAACATTCGGGTTGACTAGAATTAGTCAACAATAAATAATATAATGAAGGAGAGTATCATTCAGGGGGTCTACTGATCCTAGTAGATCTTCTGAAACCACTTTCAAGTGTTTGAGGTGCTTTTTTCTATTGTGGTGGTTGTTGTTGTTGTGGTTGTTGATTATTATTATTTTCAGGCACCTTTACTTTTTCTGTGATCTCATCAAAAACTGTGTATTCTTTGTTTTCTTTTTCCTGTTTCTTTTCCTACAACTGATTCTTATACAAGACTTTTCATTGAATATTACATCTCTGCTCCTAATGATTTTGTGATTTTCATAATCATATAAGCGATAACCAAAATTATTAACACCATATCCAATATAGGTACATTTATTTGATTTTGCTTCAAACTTTGTTCTATTTTATTTATTAATATGGACAAAGACCTCACAACCAAAAGGCTTTAAAAAAGAGAAGTTTCCCTGTTTACCTGTTTATGTCTTCTCTGAAATACCACCATCTAAGGCACTTGATGGCCCTTTGTTTATTAGATAAACAATAGTATCTACAACATCTGCCCAAAATTGTAAAGGCAATCCTGCATGCAATCTCATGCACCTTGCACGCTCCATGATTGTTCTGTTCATCATTTCTGACACACCATTTTCTTGTGGTGTTCTTGGAACTGTCTTCTCTCTACAAATTCCATGCTCTTAACAATACCTATCAAACTCTTTGCTGCAATACTCACCTCCATTTTATGATCCGAGGAGCACCTCTCAACTTCACCCTTGCCTCAATCTCAACCAAAGCTTTCCATTTCGAAGTGCTAACACATCAATATGAACAAACTTAAATGCTTGGTTAGCTCAAATATGAATTCTACCTTAACACTTCATTTGTTCAATTGGAAATGATCATGAAATGACATAAACACATAACAAAGTTACATATGAAACAAAAGAGGACACAAATGTTAACCTCATACCGTCGTAACTTTGCCGTCACTGGGGTATTTTCATTAAAATCTCTCGTCTAAGACTCGTACAAATAAACTCTAATTTTCTCCCTACAGCAGTTTCTAACTCTCCCCCTTCACAATTAATTTACAATGTATAAATAAAACCCTGGTAGGGAAAACAAATCGAATTTGAATTCCCAAGACAAGGAATTTGTTTTAATTAAAATCGTTAAATAGAAAACTATTCTTCCTCTGCCTCTCAAGAACAAAATACCAATGTTTCCATCGAAATCTTCTTGATGGTCAATTAAGAGACAAAATGGAGCGCAACATCTCAAGTCTTTAATGGGAGATCGAATCCTATGTTGTGATGAATATCTTCATTTCAATTTAGCCTTTCATTTCTAATCGTTTACGTTACATTTGTCATTTGAATAAAACGGAATTTAATAAAATAGCCTCCAAAATTTCGCTACTTCAGCGTGATGACAACCGTGCCTGCAGAAGGTTACATGGTTGCAAGATAATGTTGCAATTATCAAAAGAGGAAGAAACTCTTGCAGTAATCCGTTAACGAGGAACAAATGGAAGTGCGTTTTTTCCTAAGGGATTGCCACGTTCAATCGTAATCCTGAAGCAACTTCAAATCAGCACCATTAACCTCATTCGACTTTCCATATGCTTGCCTTTAACATTTTCCGTTTGAAACTGTCTTTTAATAGGAATTGGAATTTTACCCATTCAAAACATTATTTAATTGTCATTACAAAAGAAATAATCCATAGCCATCATGCGCCCTCATGAAAATTCCACCTGTCACTAAATTTAAATAAAAATAACTTTTGAAATTTGCCTTTGACAACGTTCTGGCATTTCCAACTGCGTTTCTCCCTTCCGTTGCCAACTACTTCAATGCAGTTGAATCCTCTGACACGGCGTTCTCAAGATCAGATTGAAACAATTTCAAATCGGATCTACTAATTTGCTGAACGTTGCCACTATTCTTTCCACATAAAAATCACCACAAGCATAATAAGAATCTACTGCACAATGATCAAAACTTGTTTGTAATTCATTGAAGTTGTTTTGGATGTCGTTGAAGTCGTTTTGGATGAAGACTGGGCGCATACAACCATTTTCCGGACTTCTGTTGATGCGTGGGTCGCTCACCTCTGCGTGGGTCGCTCACGTTGTATTTTTGCACTGCGAAGAACGCCCAGGTGGGTCGCTCGACGCCCAGGTGGGTCGCGCTCATTGTTTCCAGACTGTGGGTCTGCTAGTAAACCAGGTTGAGAAGAAGAAGTTGGCACCTGCCCACCACAAGGAGTACCAATGCAACTAACATCATCCACCTTATCCCGCAAGACACAACTTGGAGTAGCATAAAACCCATCAGTTTCTACACAAAGATTATTTTTACGAACATTAGGTGTCATGTAGATAGGTGATGAGTTTCCAGGATCAGTGATTGCTGGACGCTTCAACAATGGAACTGTGATGTCCCTGTCCACTGCTTTCCGCTTCATAGGCATGGTATTGGGTGTTTTAACAAGTTCTGTAGCTTCAAAGCTAGGCCTGGATGGGGGAGTAGAACAAGATTCATATGCTTTTGTACTCCCACGTGTGTGTCTCGTATCTTTGATGCCTGCCACATTGTTTGTTGAGGACTGTGTTGCCTGTGGTGTTTTGACATTGGCAGTCAGATTTAAGGAAAAGGTGAGAGCCTTTTTCCTTGAACTGCCCAAAGGATCGCACTTGTTGATAGAATCATCTTCACGAACTAACAACTTTGAAGGATCAGATAGAAAGCCTCCTGGAACTCGCCCTGATGGCCACTGAAACAACATCCCTGCTGGCTCCCGAATAGCCACCCTCTGGGGAAGTGAATGTGGCACTGCTAATGATGGTAATGGTGCCAGTTGTGCCTCCTTAAGCAGGATTTCTGCTGAATTTGGGAGTCCCGAAGCTACAATTTACGCCCAGGCGATAACAACAACACAACTCATTTTAATGTTTCTTGTATTTAACTAGTGATGCTTCTCGGACGGTTTGCTTGAAATTTAACTCCACATCTTTGACGTGGCCATACCGTTCTATATTGCCAAGTTGCCAAAGAAAGAAAATGGAAATCCTGCCCCCCTATTATTGCTTAATTGTCCTGTTCTTACTGTTTACGATGGTGATTTGGCTTTTAAGTTTGGGGCCATCTGGTTATTCAAATACCATTTAACTATATTGCTTCTGTAATCCAACACAACACTTTGTAGCTAAACCCCTGACAAGTTGCGCTTCATAAAGAGCCTAGTCAAGCGGGCAGTATATCTGAGGAATCATTTTCTCGACATCTTGAAATAGCAGACATTAGGATGTACTGACAACGACGTGGAATATAATAAACCAGAGATTTCAAGTCCTCTTCATACCCATATGATAGAAGAAGATCTCATCTAAAACCAACGTAGCAAGTGACTCCTCAAGAGATGAAGACTGAAGAATATTTTTAGAAATACATGCCCCAATACAAGCTGATGTTGCAACTACAATATTTGGGGGCCCAACCATAACAGCCCTAAAATCTGGCAGAAGCATGCTGCTCAGAATGAACTCTTGCCTCAAAGACATATTACTCACAGTGTCACTACTAACAAGCACAAAATCACCTCGGATCACATTCCTCTGATCAATAAGACGCAGGGCATTCCCAACGCTAACATAATCATTTGATTCAATAGCCGTGACAATGAAGTTTGTTTGGGCTTTCCAGTGAGACTTCTCCAAATAGCTTGTAACTTACTTTGCCTCTGATTGCTGATGATGTTTTGTTTTCTTCTGCTTGTGTTTTTTGCAGAGAAGAGCTGAAGAAGCTGCTGCCTTTTGAAGAGCTGGAGAATTTGATACATATTCTAAAAAAACCATATTTAATGATTTCTTCTTCAAAACAGGGTTTTGAAGAAGAATCAATCTTCACTTTGACATACAAGACAGAGTCTAACAGCTTCTCAATAAGACTAGTGCAGGTGCAGGAGTGTGGCTTCACAACAAAATGAACAATCATGCTGAAGGACACTCATACAAATTGAACTTTCAATGCACAAATAATATAGCTGAATATGAGGCACTCCTTCTAGGCTTGCATCTATTGAAAAAATTAGGAGCCAGAAGGATAATTGTTCATGGAGATTCTGAACTAATAATTAGGCAAATTAATGGGGAATACACTGCAAAACATCCCAGATTGAGAGCCTATAGGAATGATACTCTGGATTTACTCAAAACTTTTGATGAGTATGAACTTACATTTGTCCCCAGAAACCAAAATATGTTGGTCAATGCACTAGCCATTTCTGCTAGTACTTGCAAGAGGCCTTGTAAAAGCAAAAAACACACAATTCAAGAGAAATATAGACCAGCTATCCCAGAAAATGAAAAATACTAGCAAGTGTTTGAAGGAGATAAACAAATAGAAGACTTCCTACAGTCCAGAAATGAATTTGAGCTACCAAGTTCAGATTCAAATTATGAAAATGACTGTCTTATTGAAGAAAATCTACTTCATGAAGAAGTAAAATCTCCGGAGATTGTTGATATAAATCCGTTATCTAATAAACTCAAACATACCACAAGAATTAGTGCAGATTTAGAAAAAGAAGACTTAGAAATGCTGCAATCTAACACTCAAAGCTTGCCAAAATGACTGGTCCCATTAGAATAATTGTTTGATTTCAATGATGTTACCAAAAAACCAAAACTAGAACCTATTGAAACTGAAGTAGAAGAATGTAACATAGGTAGTGAACAAAAGTAAAAAATGATCAAACTGTCTAAAACATTGCCAGCTCACATCAAACTGAAATATATTGAGCTTTTTAGAGATTTTTCTGATGTATTTGCATGGAGTTATGAAGATCTAAAATCATATGACACATAGATAATTCAGCATAAGATACCCCTCAAAGAAAACCAGAAGCCCTATAGACAAAAATTGTGCAGAATAAACCCTGTTCAATTACCCCTGGTTGAGAAAGAAATTAAGAAAATGTATGATGCTAGAATTATAGTCCCTATTAGATATTCAGATTGGGTATCTAATCTTGTGTCAGTTAGGAAGAAAATAGGAGAAATAAGGCTTTTTATTGATTTTAGGAACTTAAACAGAGCCTCATTAAAGGAAAACTACCCTTTACCCAAGATGGATCACATTTTACAAAAGATAGTTGGTTCTAAAAGGATTTCTTTGTTAGATGGCTTTTCAGGTTATAATCAAATTCTCGTACATCCTGATGATCAACTCAAAATAGCCTTTACTACACCTTGGGGTACTTTCATGTATGTGAAAATGCCCTTTGGTTTAATGAATGCCGGTGCTACATTTCAGAGAGCCATGGATATCGCATTTTCAGATGAATTAGGCCTCTTCATCATTATTTACCTTAATGATATCACTGTTTTTTCCAAAACAGAGGAAGAACACCTAAAACACTTGAGAAAAATATTTGAGAAATGTAGAAAATTTGGGCTATCTTTAAATCCAAAGAAAACAATGTTTGGTCTCCAAGAAGGCAAACTACTTGGACACATCATATCGGAAGAAGGGATAAAGATAGACCCAAAGAGGATTGATGGTATATTGCAAATCAACCATCCTAGAAACATCAAGGAACTTCAATATTTCATTGGGAAGATTAATTTCTTGAGAAGGTTCATACCCAATCTAGTTGAACTCCTTAGAAACATAACAAACATGCTGAAAAATGAAGGAGTTAAATGGACCTTAGAAGCAAAGAAATCATTTGAACTGGTAAAACAAGCATTAACCAAAACACCAGTTTTCATTAGTCCTGATTTTACAAAGGATTTTTTCATTTTTTCATTTGCATCAAAACACACAGTGGCTGCTGTCTTATTACAGAAAAACTTGAAGGGACAAGAGCAGCCAATTGCCTTCTTTAGTAAGGCATTGAGAGATGCACCTCTGAAGTACAAAATCATGGAAAAACAAGCCTTTGCCTTAGTCAAAGCCTTAAAAGACTTCAGAGTTTACATTTTACATTCCCACATAATTGCATTTGTGCCAAATTCAGTTGTAAAAGACATTTTAACCCAAGATCCAGATGGCAAAAGAGGAAAGTGGATTGCTGTGATACTTGAATATGATTTAGAAATCAAGCCCACTAAGCTCATAAAAGGCCAAGGACTAGCAAGATTAATGGCTGAGTCTAATTTTGAAGCTCTTGATATAAACATGTTAGATGCATTAGATGAACAGGAGGAGTTTTCAACTCCCATTATTGAAGATCATTTTCTGTTTTCATCTTGGTATGCTGATATTTTATATGTTTTTCTCAATTTAAATACACCTCCTGGTTTGTCTAAAACGAAGGCAAGATTTTTAAAGTTGAAAGCTGTTAATTACTGCATTTTGGATAAATGTCTATATTGGAAAAATGCTAGTGGATTATTGCTTAAATGTTTGCCTGAGAATGATGCAGATAAGATCAAGCATGAGTTCCATGAAGGAGAATGTGGAGGCCACCTCTATTGGAAGACAATTGCCAATAAAACATAGAAAATTTTAGGGGCGAATTTTAGCCCATGGGCGAAATTTAAGGGATTTCCAATTTTGAAGGGGCGAATTTTTTAAATTACACCCATTTTCAATAGTTAAAAAATTTAGCCCAAAAATATTTAATAAGTAAAGTATTATTATATTTTAGCCATAAAAAATTAGGGCGGATAAACCTTTCCAAGCCCAACTCGCCTGGTTTGTTTGGAAAATTTTATTCAGATCGCCCGATTTCTAGAAATGGGACTGGTTATGTTGGACTGGTTTCACCCTCTCAATTCCTTGAAAATCAAGCCCAATCTCGAATTCGCCCTGTATCTCAAGGCGCACGGGTTGGTATTTTGTTCTTCATTTGTGCTGCATTTTAGGGTAGAACAAGGGTTTTCAAAATCCAAGGCTCTCTGCACTAGGGTTTTCAAAGTCCAGTTTATCATTTGTCGGCCTTACCGGTCCAACCAGTTTATCATTTTTCAAGATCCCCATATCTTGGCAATCAAATTTGATCTCTGATTCTTCATCATATTATTGTTGCTTCGGTTACAACACTTATCCAAGATGCCCATGTTTGTAGTGTATATGGGAAAGGAGGAGAACCACTGGAATTCTCACTAGGAAAATTCTACCAAATATGGTTCTAGCAATTGTCGTTATGGCCAGTTCAGTAGCCCGATGCCAGTATCTGATCAGCAGATCTAGCAAGCAATGAAAATTATCATAACATTGTCAAATTGTGTGGTTGTTATGTGAATCATGACCAGATCTGTGTTGTTGCTAATGGCCTTTGTTGCTTGTCCCTTATTTTATGCAGCCATTACCCACAGTCCAACCTACGAATGTCCCAATGATCTGATAGGCTCTGGAGTTGAATGTGAGGCCAAATGACACTTTTGATCTACAAGAACAATGGGCAACATACAAAGTCCAAAATTTGTCCTTTATTTTTCAGGATGTTGTTGCAGAAGGTATGTTGAAGACAGGGGATAAAGATCTGCACATTGCAATATCCGAGGAAAGAGGCATTCCTGGTGTACCAGATTCCAATGGATCTGGATTTGATATGATTTTTAAACAATATTTTAACAAACATGGACATGGATCTCCTAATAAATCATTTGATTTTGAGTTTAGTGTTCTGTTCACCACTAAAGAAAATGGCAGGAATTGGGAATGGGTCCTTCCAACATAGACTTGATGAAGTGCAGTTGGCAAAAAGCTTTGATAATTTAGCCACTAGTCTCAAACCCAATGTTGCAGCTTTAATCTGACGCTGTTTCTTCCCAATTTTGAGGTCAATGTTTATACGCTTAAGGTTTAGTATAATCTTCTACCTTTCTAAAATAAAAAATTTTAAAGTAAAATCTGCAAAGGCCTTTGTGAGTTCAATTTTATCCTTTGCTAGGTTGTGGTCCAGAAAAGAAATTTAGATTTCTATTCCAGATGTCATGGTCTTCACAATCTTGTCAAATTAGTCAATCAAACTATGTACTTCTCTTAGATATAGGGCGATTCAGTGTCTTGATAATTATCCGAGGGTTGTAGTGTGATGAGTAGAAACCAGACATTAGGTTTTCTATTTTGAATAAGCACAAAATGAAATAGTAGTTTGTATTTATGTTTATTAGATGCAGATGATATAAGCATGTTTTTTCTTGAAAGAGGGAAATTCTTGCTGAGACTTATGTCACACTATTTCTTGTTATCATGAGTTTTGGAATATCCTGGAGATGAACTCTGCTACTAAGTTTAAAATATCAAAGAAAAAACCATCTTCATTCTATTGCACAAACTCTGAATTTGCTTGATCATTTCTGTAGGTTCTTAGGAATGCTACAGGTTCTCAACTTTTGAATCATCTTTTAATGTACAGAGAGAAGGAAGGTGCACTCTACATCCCAGGTAAATGATATGTGTCATGTCCATTTGTCTATATGAAATGTTTATTAACTTTTGTATCATCTGTTAATTTACAGAGAGAAGGAAAGTGGACTCTACAAACCAGGTGAATGAGATTCCCTCTATTAGCTAACTAATTTTGGAGTCTACAAGAAACTACCAGCTAACTATGAGTAATTATCACATTCCAACCCATTACATAGCATACTGTTGCAATAGGGTCTACTAGGAGGATGATGAATTCATGATATGATAGCTGGGAGTATATTTGTCTAGGAACTATCGCAAATTCCATGGTAGATCTTTTATTTTTTTCAATTCTACATGTTTGCTATACTGTATACTGAATACTTGTATCTCGAATGTTGATCATCCAGATCATACAATAGAGCAGGCATATATTGGACCTTTATATTTGAGTTGATATAACGTATAAAGAGTTGTAGGGTATGTTCCCTACCGATATGCTGGTTAAGAGATTCCCAGAAGTTAATGTGTGAAATAGATATATTAGAACTAGTGCCATTTTCTGTTTGGGAATTGCATGGGCTTGTGAGTATCTCCATGATATAGCCGAGAATGCAAAGTGAAAATATGAAGAACATGTGTAGTTTGTAAGATTAACCTGGAGGTTACTTGTATATTTCCTAGGTTGCCTATGTTTACAAGTAACTAGTAATCGTGTCATGATGTGAATACCCTTAAGATCCTGCATGATGTGGATTGAATGAAATTGGGGAAATGGTGACTTTAATTTAGCCCAAATTTTTCGACATTCTACTTTTTTCATGTCAAGATCAACCTACTTCTTATTTCTTGTCTTTTCCAAAAATCCGTTTTTATAAAAATTTGAAAATATTTTAAGGTTTTAATAAACAAACAGCGTGAGGACTGTTCTCAATATATATTTTATTTTGCAGGAAATGTTCAGAGAGTTGGGAAAGTTTTGTGACACCATTGGGTGGTTAGTTGTCTTCGCAACCCAGTATATTTGACTGATGGATACTTCCTAATTATGTTCAGATGGGTGCTCAGAATTTCAAAAGGTCAAAAGTAAATGTTTACCAAAATACTACTTAAAGATCATATTTAGTGTTGATCTATATGGAAAACTGTAAAAGAGTAGAGGGGGAGGGGATTCTCTGTAACCCTGTCTTGGCTTATGAAGGAATCTTGCTACAACATCCATTTGTGGGTAGCAATTTTATGTTAACTTGCTTTTGGCATTGATACTGAAAGAAATGTTAACACACAGAGCTAAGGTGAGCTGCCTGAGTATAGAGACAATTTACAACATTTAATGACAAACTTCTGGGTTGTTTTCCTTTAGTAACTAACATATTTTTTATTTAAAATTTGCATGCAGCATTTTTATCTAATCTAGTGAATGTGACTCTATTTGGATTTAATGGACATATGAGAGGGATCAAATTAATATTTCTACAAGTTATGCTTAAAAACATTAATATTGTTTCTGTACAGAGAACTACGATCTCCAGAACTCTCACAACAAAAAATTACTTTCACAAATACAATTTTATTAGATATTTGATAGTTAAACTGTCATGGCATAATAATTCTCTTCTTCTTGCATTCACGAAATAATGAAATAGAAACTATGTGATTGCCAAATGAATTGTTCATTGTAATTCTTGTTCCTTCAGATAGTCCTTTGATACAAAACTATAGCCATTGGTAAAGCATTCAATATTTGTAGATATTATAGTGTATGTCGATATATAACTATAACCATTTTGGCTTTGCATATTCCTATCTTGAATGAATCTTGCTATAATCTTTCCATTCCAACATTTATAAGTAGTTATACAAACACGCCAACCTTATGTGATAAAAAGGATTGGGTTTCCTCAATGGGATTGGGTTTCCTTTATGGTCTTGGATCATTGTTGGAATTTTTGGTGGTAGGATTAATGTTCTATAATGCTAAATGTTTTGTACGATTGGAGATGAGCATGTTTGCTTTGTAGCAAGATGTGAATAGTGTCAAGATGAGATGAGCATGTTTGCTTTGCAACATGATGTGAATAGTGTCAAGATGTGCATAGTGTTGATAGTGTGAAATGTTGTAGAGAGTTCAAGGCTTTCTCTCTTAATTAGTTTATTAATGGCCTGATGTGAATAGTGTCAAGATGTGCATAGTGTTAATAGTGTGAAATGTTGTAGAGAGTTCGAGGCTTTCTCTCTTAATTAGTTTATTAATGGCTAGCGAAGCTAAGGGGCCGTGTGTTATGAATGCCACAACAAATGTTGCACACTATAGTTTTGGGGCACAAAGATTATCATGTACAACCATCTTTGTCTACCTTTTGATTAATCAATTACTTCCTCATTTGTCTTCATATCTAATATATCTAGATCAAAGCATTCTAGGTAAAATGGTTAAATTTTCTTGCTCTATCTTCTCTGAATGTTTTAAATGAAGTCAACCTCACTTAACCCACACTTAACCCACAAAAATTTTCTTGCTCTATCTTCTATGAATGTTTTAAAGGAAGTCAGCCTCACTTAACCCACATTTAACCCACAAATAAGGATTCAACAACGATAATGTCGATCTTATTGGCATGTAAAATGTGGGATCACCACTTAACCCATAAATAAGGATTCAACAATGATAATGTCGATCTTATTCCCACATGTAAAATGTGGGATCGCCACTTAACCCACAAATAAGGATTCAACAACGATAATGTCGATCTTGGCATGTAAAATGTGGGAACATAAAGGTGATTTACATCATGCAACCATCTTTGTCTTTGATCAATCTATTACTTCCCACATGTAAAATGTGGGATCACCACTTCACCCACAAATAAGGTTTGTCTTTGATCAATCTATTACTTCCCACATGTAAAATGTGGGATCACCACTTAACCCACAAATAAGGATTCAACAACGATAATGTCGATCTTGGCATGTAAAATGTGGGAACATAAAGGTGATTTACATCATGCAACCACCTTTGTCTTTGATCAATCTATTACTTCCCTCATTTGTCTTCATATCTAATATATCTAGATCAAAGTATTCTAAATAAAATGGTCAAATTTTCTTGCTCTATCTTCTCTAAATGTTTTAAAGGAAGACAATCTCACTTAACCCTAACCCACAAATAAGGATTCAACAACAATAATGTCGATCTTGGCATGTAAAATGTGGGAACATAAAGGTGATTTACATCATGCAACCATCTTTGTCTTTGATTAATCTATTACTTCCTTGTCTTCATATCTAATATATCTAGATCAAAGTATTATAAATAAAATGGTCAAATTTTCTTGATCTATCTTCTCTAAATGTTTTAAAGGAAGACAATCTCACTTAACCCTAACCCACAAATAAGGATTCAAAAACGATAATGTTGATCTTGGCATGTAAAATGTGGGAACATAAAGGTGATTTACATCATGCAACCATCTTTGTCTTTGATCAATCTATTACTTCCCTCATTTTTCTTCATATCTAATATATCTAGATCAAAGCATTCTAAATAAAATGGTCAAATTTTCTTGCTCTATCTTCTCTAAATGTTTTAAAGGAAGACAATCCTTAGATATGGTTTAGTCTGTAAGACCTATATTGTTCTATACCCAGTTTTAATGGGTAGTCCGCATCAATAGTTCTATACCCAATTTTAGCTCTTTATGGCTGCCATTGGTCCAAAATTCATAAGCACTCAACATGGATGATGCCTAATATGCGCCCAGTTATATTTGAATCTCGAGCTTAAAATACAAAGAAAAGAGAAAATCGGCTCCTTAGTAGTCAACCGTAGAGATGCCCAGCTGCAATTAGATTTGAATTTGGCCACTAGAATGCCTCTGTTTCAATTTGTAGTTTTTCCCAGGTTCCTGTATCTTACGGGGTTTCTTTGAAACTCTCCTATTTCTTCAATCCTTGCTCTTATAATTTGTTATCATGTGTTGCAAAGACCATGTTTTTATTCTTCTCTCAGCTATATAATCCTTTCATGTGGGGTGATTTGGACAGTGCCTCTGGCCACCTGTACTTCAATGATAAAAAATCTTAAGTGGCCAAGGCAGACCTCCAAAGCCACAGTCAGAACGCAGGTTCCTAATATATATGGGTTACATTTGATCCCGGAGCTTTGCTAGTTCAAACCCAACTCCAAATGTCAAACACCTTTCCTCATTATCATCCCCTTCTATGGTCCTAGCCAGATCTTCACATATTGTAACTCTCCTGTTTGCTTGCAATGAGTTGATTAAATCTATTTAATTACTTTGTCAAATTTATCTTTATATAAGGAAAATATAGGTTCGGAAAATCTCATGCTTTAGACCTTTTCATCAATGGTAGATAATTTATACTCTGTATCATGTGTATCATGTGTGAATCTGTGAAAGCATTAGACCTAAGCTGTATTTCTTTTTGGGACAAGAAACATGTGTGACACTGGCATAACCAAGAGATCATGTAATCAATCGAGCATAGGTGATACAATTTTCACATTCAAGTGCCTTTTCTGAATAATTTGTAATAATGGCCAGGAAGAAAATAGGCAAAGACCCAAGGAGAATGCCCCTGGTTCTTGGAAGTTGTATCTATTTTAAGATGAGAAACATGTGTGACACTGGCATACCCAAGAGAGTATGTAGTCAAACGAGCATGGGTGATAAAAAAATTTACATTAAAATACTTTTTCTCAATAACCTGCCATAATGGTTAGGAAAGAAACTGACAAAAACCCCAAGAGCATGTCCCTGGTTGTTGGAATTTAAAATATTGGTCATGTGCTTCATGCCCATGTAACATCAGGTGGCATAATTGACATGACTCGACATGCTATGCTTTAACCATAGTTATTTAGGAAAACCACTTTGAAATCATATTCAAATGGAAGCTATACTGGTTTAGCAACATATGAATCATTAAACCTAGGAAAAAAGTGAATAATGTAAAATAGTTTTCTCAGTTATCCGAAGACAATTTTATTTTGTGGACTGATAGAACATTTGGCTCAGGAGAAATGAAAGTCATCCATTCACTTATATGGATGCCCACAGGAACAAAAACAATTCATAAATAATACTTACTCATCAAGGAACTCACAATCAATAATTATAGAAGGGTCATGATAGAAGTCTTGTTAGTTTTGAGATGAGAAAACTAGTTTCTTGTGTATGTTGACTTCGGAAATTTGAATGGTCAGGACTCGTGTTAAAGAAGATTCCTTCTTACTCTTGTTTTTTCTCTGAACAAGTGCATTTTCGGGTTTTTCTTGATCATATACTCACAGAATCTTTTCATAATATGAGCATGTGAGTAGTCAGAAAATACGCAATGTGTCGTTTGCTTTGCTGTGCTGGTGTAGAAGAAGAAAGCTTTGTCCCACCTGATAACCATTATCAAAATCAAGGGGCTCATAATGCATATGGTAAGATGATAGTTGCACTGGATATCATTGAGCAATACATTCATTGCATAGGATGTTTAGCAATACATCATCATCTGAATCATATGAGGTCCAGCCTGTTTTAACTTTTTGGACATTGCTAAAAATGTATGTGGGAAAATAGTTGTTAATAGGCATGAGAGTAAGTTGAAATCAGTAAGTCCTTATGATGGTTATCTTGGCATTTTACTTGCAGATAATTTTACTGTAGTCATAAAGTCACAGAAGGAATTGTTTCTTGCATATAACAAATACATCTATAGTTCTGTATGATTCAAGCAATTGGTATCCACTTTTTGGTACACTTCCCTTTAGCATGGATAACAATGACTGTGAAATGACTTAGAGTCCCATTTGTTGCAGTATGGTCATTTCTCGGTTAAACAGATGTGTACTCATTCTTTTAGCATGCTTGATGGTTTTAACTTTTAAGCATGTATCTTTTTTGATATATAGTGGTCTCCACTTGACACAACTAAAATTTAATTGAAACCTAGAAATTGAGTGTAAGTTTGCTTTCCATTGTTACCATATGGTGGGGTTCGTTGCTTTTGTACTGCAGATTGACACATTTACACCACAACGCTTCTTGTGGTAATCCATATGCAGGCAGCAGGGTTGCTTTAATTTGTGCAATTCTGTCAGTAGATTTTTCATTTTTAATTAAATTTGGTCTCGGTCCTCTAACTCAGCCCACACACATATATAAAATATTTTATTCATATTATTATGTCGGCTTCTTATCTATATAGTTTTTATTTGTATTTTTGTTTTGAAATTCTATTTGACACATACATAACATATCTACCTCTATACTAGGTTGTTGAGTGTGCCTTTCAGGGCAATAAAGTTTTTTGTTTGCTGCAATATTGCGTGTATTTCTGCAATTTAATTTTGCTTCACATCTCTGCTATTTCATGTTAAATTCCGTGATTTAATGGTTTTTCCACCAGATTTCTTTAAATCCAGATCGTTGAATTTCAAATAGATAAATGGACAAAGTATTAGTGCCTATCAGTGCTACTTACAGGCCCAGGATGATAGACAGAATAAGTTGGTTTGTATGTAAAGAAAAAAAAACCCTTTCAATTAGATGTTAGAGATTGGATTTGTGCCTAACAGTCTGTAATTTTTTGGAGCAAAGCTAAATATTTTTTATGACACTTCCAGGAAGGATAGTGTAATTCTGGCCAGTTCATTTGAATATAAGTGCAGGATGAGATGCTTTTTATTTGGTAGGAGAATGGAGATAGGCAGATGTGATTTCCATCCTGTTGGTGAGAAAGCCATGTTTCCGAGTTTCCTGGTTTTGAAAAGCCTCAAACTTCTGTAAATATGTGGAATTAAGGGCACAATAAGAGGATCTCTGTATGAAAGGAGAAAGATAAATCTCATCTACTGCACCGCTGAACATGCAGAGATTTAAGCCATGTGGATACAGCCAGCCATGATAGAGCTGTATGCTGGCATGTACCAGCACTATAACGCCAGCATCACAGTATGACCAGCATGAGCGTGTAATGTTGGTGTTCTAGCCTGACCAATACGTGATAACCTAGAAGGTAAACCCTGCAGGTGTATGGCATACGGGCTGGCATAAAAACCTGCAGCTTGGAGGGCATCAGGGACAAGATCTATCCTTGGGTTCTACTTCTATGTTGTATCCCCTTAAAACAATCTCCTTTTGTTTAATCTTTTCTTCTGCTCATATCACCCAAGAAAAGGATGTAAAATACCACGTTCAGATACGTTTAATTCTCAGCATGTTTCATAAGTCATTATGGGAACTTACTACAACCAAAATTCTTACCATATCTCCTGGGATGAGTGTCCTTTCTTTCCAAAGCACCAAGAGGACTCTTTCCATTCAAAATACATGTCATTTGGTATAGTGAACTTGTGAATGGGTGTGGGTACTTGAGCTATTTCTTTCCAAAGAGAACATGAGTGCCCTTCCCATATTCTTATGTCGTGGGTGATTATCCGGCATTAAGAGTGAGATATGTCGCACAATGATTATCCCAATGAAGGTTGCCAATCCATTCTACAAGATTACCATTTTTAATTTAAAATAGGTTTCATTCTCATTACCAGTGGTCTTTTTATGAAGAGCAAGAGAAATCATGGGGTTCTTTGAATCAAAGGAATAGATCAACTAAAGAGGTATAAAAACCCTCCATGCAAAATAAATAAAAATACGAGGTGCAGAATTCACACATAGGATAGAAGACAGCTTCTTTGAACAACCAAAAAGACAGGCTCATCTTTGACAGTGGTCTTCTGCAGTTTATTTAGCTCCCATTCAGTGACAGGAGTTCGAGCCACTGTGAGTGTGCAGTATGGAAAGCTATTATGGACAAGATAGTTATGTAAAAAGGTCCAGCGTTTTTATTTTCTGTGAATGATCAACGAGGTTAGCAAGTTGTAATTATTTTAACTTATGATTATCCTCATTAATATTCTCCTTGATTAGTATATGGTTATATTACCCAACTAAAATCTGGCAGCGTTGTCAAATTGTACTCTTAACAAACTCTGAGTTACTGATTTTGAAGAATCATTTTGAAGGAAAAGTGATAGATGGGGAATCTTCTAATGGTTTGACATATTCAATATTGGTTTTCTACCTCTTAGTAATTTCTTGTTTCATCCTCCTTTAACTTAAAGCTGACTTTTGGCCCAGCTTGAGCAGGACCAAGGTGTTGAACTCGTACAGGAGCTATTTTTGACATTATTTTTTATTGCGGTAATCAAAATGTATTTCTTCCCATCATTGAGTACACTGGTCATTTGCTTACGTATGTTGGAGGAATAGTATATCTCTAACACATACTACTTTATGGTAAATCCAGTGTCACTGATGTATAAAATAGCATTGGTGAATTGCATTGATGGTCTTTATCTCTTAAGGTTATCCATTGTTTTTGTGCATGTATTTGTAGCGGTCCTCTGTCCAGGCATCCTGTGGATGTGCAACGCTTCTTATTTTATTAGTGTTATTTACTTTTACTTCCCTAGAGAAAACTGGTTGCAATTTTGGTTGTTTAGTTTGTGGGGTTCACCATGTAGATGTGAATGGTATACATGATACTTAGTCCCGAGTTTCACTTTTTGCAAATTTTAGGTACATTTGAGGAAAATTTATTGTTTTACATATCATTTTTGACATCTGAAAGTGCAATTTGCATCTGTGGTGTTGTGAAGGGCCGTATCTAATAGAGCATGACATGCAGTCTCCTATTTACATGCATGTGCAAGCACATGGAAAGGTTGCTTATTTTGTCAATCAGAGTAAAAGGAAGTTGTTGTTGTCCATCATTGGCCCCTAGAGGTTAGGAGAGCTCGTGTAGGTAACATCTAGTCGCCCCCAAGGATATCCAACTTGGTCCACTCAGTCAACCATTTCCTAGAGGACATTCCCAGGATCTGTATTAGTACCTTCATGATAGTTGAAAACAAACAGTGCTAGCTCCTCTTCTACTTCTAATCCAGAGCAGTGTCCTTCTTGCATAGAGCAGTATTGATTCCTATTTATTTTCTAGGGCTTACCACTTTTGTTTACCTCTTTGTGCTTTTTATCTTTATTTGTACTTCTGTTTGTGCCTTGGAGTTGTTTTCAGCATTCTCTTTTTGAATTGTACTTTCTAGTTCCATCAACCTATTTTGGTTATTTGTGGACATTAATAAAATTTTAGTTTGTTTTATTACTCCTGTCAATAATTAGCACTAATAATTTGCACAAATTAATTTGTTTAACTTCCATTACTGTCCCTGATTTGTATATTTAGATCTATATTACATTAGACTTTGTAGCATAAAGTCAGTTCTAGAGTGGATAAAGTGATATATGCTTCCCCACTAGTAATTTTTCCCAATACGAGTTCCAAAATTTTAACAACCCCATCTCTTTAAAAGATGTATTGCAGCCTTTTTGAGTGGCATGCTCCTTATGAATATAATAAGTCAGTCAAATACTTAATATTTCTTGGCTTGGAAATGAACTTAAACTTTGATTTTCTTAAGTTGCCTATAACCAGAAAAATATATATTTTCTACTTCTAGCTCTATATAAACAAGATAACTACGAGTAATCACAAGTTCTCAAATGATGCCTTGGTTTTGAAAGTTTTCAAGCCCAACATTATACTATAACATACATAATATAGCTAATAATTTTGAGATAAATTATGAGTGAATAGTTGGAAGCGATCACTTATTTTTTTGCAAGTGTATTTCAAGTTTTAATGCTGAATATGATGCAGTTTCCATTGAAACACCTTTCAACATTTTCTTTCCAAGCTGGTAAAAATGAAAAAAGTACTCATTGACTGAGCATTTCCATAGCCTTGTCACGGCATGATGAATCCTGATACTGATATTGTACAACAACTTGCAGACAAGTTTGTTATTCCCTCCAATCATTCAACCTTTCCTCAAAATCATGTCCAATACTCAAAAGTTGATAAACAAACCAACCATTCTTCCAAAACATTTCGTATTGCCTCCAACTTTATCACCTACATCACCTTTATCTCGCATGGAAGATGTATCCCTGCTCCTCGGCATTACTTTGCACCTCTCGGTGCAAATGCTAGTATTACTTGATTTTCCATGCTTATGTGGAACATGGTTGAGAGAAGGAACTATAACAACAATGGATTTGCATGAAAGATTTATAATTTTTTCAAACGTGAAAGTTGTGATTTGTTACTAAGTTTCTTCATTATTTTATAAATCATTACATGTCAAACCGACTTTACTCCTTGACTAGCATTGCATTCAACATTGTGCACAAGTATGATTTAAATGTATCAATCAAAAGTATGATTTTATCTATATTTGATAATGCAAGTTGAATACATCATACAATACATAGGAGTGCTATGGCTATGAAGTTCAATATGAAATAATCTATTGATTTCTACTATTACTATTATATAAGGGGTGCTCTTCCAATGACCATTTATTAGCTATGTTAAGAAGGCTTTGTGGAATTTTTATTTACTATAAGATTATGTATAGTTGAGTTGCGGACAACTAAGTAGAATTTGGTAGGAATTTTGGAGTATGTGTAATTCATAATGATCTTGTCTTCTCTTCATTGATGACTTTTCAATGTGTAAGTTTTGACCTAAGCCATTGCATTATCAATGTGTCAAGGCTCAAAACTGGACCTATATGTCAACTACTTATGATCTTTCCAATCGTTTCAGTTAAAAAAAAAAAACCACTAAAGCTCGAAAAGAAATGCGAAAACCATCAGCACTTTCGCAGAGCAAAAAACTACTCTCGCCATGTCAACTTAACACCATTAATACTCACATGATCCATAAAAACTAAGGTTTTAACCTTAGTTTTTTATCATTTTCATACCTGTGCCCCCTATTCCTCCGAGAATTAATCGCAGACACCATTACTGAGCTAATTTCAAAATAATTTTCCATCCTAAAGTCATTCCTGCTCTCAACAGTTACTACCAACAACTCCTAGTGCCTGATATCAAACCAATGCAACTAGTTTGAAGACTGGTACCACCTGTAATCCCGTTCAACCGCAACAATACTTGTTCAAAGGTAAATTTTATCAGTAATCTGAGCCTGCAAATTTAAAATTTTTAAACAAAATCAAAATCAATTTTGAAATTAAAAGCCAAAAAGTACTCATCTGAGAGTACTTAAACCTTGAAGAAATAGGGGAAACTCTGTCAAAATTTTTCCAAAATTTGTCGCTTCCTGATTAAGAGTTTTAACCATCCAAAAGATATTCTTGTGGTTAAAATAACTTAGAATTGTTGAATGAACCATTGAAAACTCCTTTCCCACCTTCTGCACAATACAAATCTGCTTTTTCCTCATAAACCCTACTTGATTCCAAGTTTTCCCAAATCATCTTAATTGACCTTTTGCTTCCATAAAAGCTGAAAAAATAGTTTAATCTTTTTTAGTTTCTTAAAAAATGACTAAACAGAGAATCACCCTAGAAGTAGGTCCCTAATTTTTAGAAGCACACTGACAAGCTTCGAATCCCAAACCTTCAAAATTGATAAACCTACTCTGTTTTAGCTGCTTGATTCTCTTTGAGTAGTCGAAACCTTTACAACCTCTTGTCCTCTTTGAAGAAAGCAATCCTTTGATTGACTTAGATTACAGAATTGCCGATGCTACTCTTGAATTTTATCTTTTGGAAGTGCATAGCTGGTGTCAGGAGAAATTTGAAAAGAAAGTGGCCAATGACATACCTGTATGGGATTCCAATTTGCCCAAATATGTGGTTCCCATCACCCATCCTGCTCAGGATTTCATTAGGTTGTGTCAGATGCATTATCTTCCTGATCAAAGGTGCATGGTTAACAAAGATAGTGAGGTCTTATTTTACGTAACTGCCGAATCAATCAATGACATGCTCTAGCTAAGCCATGATCCACGAGCAGTGTCATTGTCAATTGAAGACTTAACTCGGATGTATTTAGACCTAGATTTCCCTAGGAAGTTTGAAATACTTCAAAACTTCATGCCCAATCATGTCAACCTTCCCAAGGTGAATCCTCCTTATGATACCTTTGATTTTCCTGAAGGCTCCAGACAGGTCATTTCCATGTTGTCATTTATTTTAGGCTATGTTAATGATGAATTCACAGATGCCTCCACCTTAGGCTTCCTCTCCACTTTGTCTCCTAGACAGCAGCCAGAGTTGGTCTTTGACTTTTCCAAATTTATTGCTGACAATATTCATTATCAGCAAATAAAATTACCTGATGAATGAGTGTTCAGATATACTTCGTATCTGTTACATCTCTTCTTTTTCTCTCAAGCAGATAATTTTCCCTTTGCATTACAGAAGATGGATATGGAGGGAAAACCACTTTCAGTAATATTTTGGACCTCTCTTCTGAGAAAAAACAACATTGAGTAAAGTTACAGTGATTTCAATGACTTGTTTATCAGACCTGCCATCAGTTTGTTGGATAAAGCAGAACCACCAAGAATAAATGAATAAATAAAAAGGATTTTACAGTTGTCTGAAAACTGTAAAGTGGGTGATTGGTATTTATATAAAAATCATACAGAAATCAAAGTGTATGGTGCAATTTTGGCTCCATACAAATTACCAAAGTTTCTAACCACAAGGATCTTTGCTTTGGAATATTTGAGACAGATTTTAAATGTAGATGCACTGAACTTTATAGCATCTAAAAAGAAGGCACAATTAAAATTGAAAAGTCAAATTGGCTCTTTCATAGTTAACAGCAGAGATGCCTTGAAGGAGGTAACCAGCAAAATAGCAGCATTCAAATTTCGGGAAAGCTTTTACTGGAGCTATGATCCTTGTGGTATTCTGAGCAACCTCAGGGTCAAATGTAGGTTAACCCCATTTATACATGAATCAAATCCAATAATTGAAAAATATGCCAATCAAATGGAATGGGTTGCAAATACATTAATTGATGATGATCAACAAATGGAGACAGATCAAATGGACAGTACACAGGTGGTTATAGTTAACCAATCAGCAGAGGTATCCAATAAAAGACCAAGGAAAGAAGAAGGATATTTGGTCGGGATAATCATTGAAAACAAATTCAAAACAGTCTACAACCAAAAGGCCAAAATGACTACCCTAGAAAAAGAAGGAGTCATAGATGTGGATGATACTAATGACCAACAAACAGATGATGAAACCACCATGATTGTTAATGAAACACTCCGGGAAATTCAGGATGAACAGGTGCAAGCACAAGGTAAAGACAAAGAGATGGTTGAAGTGGAAATGGATATAGAAGCTCCCTCTTCTTCTAAAACAATTGAAGAAACTGATTCTGACATTCAGAAGAGGTTCAAGCAAATCAAGGAGAAGAATGAAGAAATCAAGAATGAAGTTTATTCTAAACTTCTAAAGGAAAATCCAGGAGATAAGGATAGACTAGTAACATCATTTCATTACTCAACCAAAAAAATGATCATGTCTTTTCTCCAACCAGTGGTATCACATCCAAAATCAACCTCAGACTACAGAAAGACAGAATTTGCAGTAAATGTTGATACTATTCACAAACTAGATCAGATAGAATTCCACATGAGTGCATCAGAAATGTTATATTCAAAAGTAGTAAGCAAAACAATGAGTGTTACCATGCTCCAAAAGACTGTATCAAACTTGCAAACTCAAATGAAATTGGATAAAGCATCATTACATGCTAAGGATTTGAGGATAAAATCCTTAGAAGATTTGGTAATTGAAACAGGAGTAGATCCTTCTAACACTGAAGTTGCTAGAAAATTAATAAGGCAGAATAATGATGATATTGTAGCCTTAAGAAAGCAGCTTAAATTGCCACAGAGTGAGCACCCTCAGGCAAAAGAAGTCCTTCAGGAAAAGACAGAGAAAGAGGAAACTATGCAACTTGTTTTAAAAATGACTGCACAGATAAAAGAAATGGAAAGTCAAATAGAATCTTTAATGCAAGAAAATGAAAGTCTGAAGGAAGCTCAGGAAGTTCCCATTCCCATAGTTATTCCAATTGTAAGTACAACTATTCCCTCAACATTGGCAGAACATTTGGCACCGAAAGGAGTATTGGCAACTGCAGTGTCAATTACTTCTAAAGACATCTCTTCCACTTCTTCATCAACATCACAGGTAAATCTAACAGGGGAAACTACTGCTATAGTAAAGGCTATGGAAGACATGTCCTTGAAAGATAAAGAGATAATCAGTTTAAAAGGCACCATTAGAAATCTGGAAACATCTAACAGAGATGCATTAATCACTTCCAAAGGACATGAGCAGAGGGCCAACAGATTGCAGGAACAGGTAAAGATTCTACAACTGTAGGTTAATCTCACTGAGCAGATATCTTACATTAAGAATTATCTTTGGAATAACATCATTCAGGGCATACATTTGCAATGGCCCGCAATCCAAATAATTTATGAACAAAAAGAATTACTCAAAGCAGCCCAAATAAAAATACAAAGGAAAAAAGAAGAACTGGTTGATAAGCCCGCTCAAGCCATGAAGCTTATCACATTTCTTAATAGAAAACACAGAGAAGATCTTGAGGAGTGAAAAATTCAGGATAGAACTGAAAGTATATTACAAATTAAGAAAGTCCTGAATAAAAGAAATATGATGAATAATTTGGAGGACAGGTGCAAAGATATGAACTTGGCAATCACAAGATTTTGGGCCAAATACACAGTATTATCAGAAGTAGGCTTACCAGATATTCATGCATTGAATGAAAAGTTGATGCCACAAAAAGATTATGATAACAAAATCAGGGCATATGCCAAAGAGCAGGTCAACAAACCTTTACCTCAAGGGTCTCCTACTGGTAAATTCATTTTGGAATATTTTGAAAACTTGTTCTTTTTGCAAAATGAAATCAAACATATTTTCGTAGTAAAGCCCAATTTTGCAAAGTATACAGAGGCAAATGAAAGTTACAGGAAGCTAAAGAGCATGAGAATTCCCAGTGCAGAGAAATGGCAGGAATTCACTAATTTACTATGAAATTTTGCAGTCAAAGTATATCAAGATGAAAAATCAGTGATGAAAGAGTATCAGTGGTCAAAGTGTATCAGTAAAAACAAAGGTTACTGCTGATTATTTTTAATTTACAATAGTAAACAGTAAAGAAACATGGTAAAAGAGCATCAGAGGATAACGTGAAAGAGGAAGTGTATACTACAAGTTATCTTCCACAAGATAATGTCCCAAGTGCCAGCAATACTTCTATGTAAAGAAAAAATCAGTTTGAGTAGATAAATTGTTCTATTTTTTTTGTAAAAGAGGACAGCTTGCACATCTGTTTTGCAGCTGTCCCTCTTCTTATGTAATAATTCCTATTTTTTCTTGAGATATTCTCTCAAACTTTTGAGATATTTTGTAAGCAATTTATTTGTATAAATACTTCATCTTTCGAAGTATTTAGGGTGGAATAAAATTATCAAGACTACTATAGACTTTTTTGTTGAAACATTGGGATTTTATGTGAATTAAGTTGAAGCAGCAGGCTGGAAACTGAAGAAAATATGCATCATAACTAATGATCCTCGTGCTAATTAGATGAGTATTGTATCTTCCAATTTTCATTGTTTATTTCTTTAAGTTTCATTCATACATCTTGTGTTATTTTCTATCTTAAATGAATAACTAGGAAAGGTATTACATAATCAGTGTAAAAAGCTCTATGTTTTTACTAGTTTTCATGTTTATGTTTTCTGCTGATTTCCAGACTTTAGAATCCTTAATTTCTCTTTAGTCTTATTTGACCCCAATTTCTCTCTTTGTTTTCTGTGATCTAAGGATTCTTAACTGCCCTTAGTCCATATCATACCATTTCATCAAAATAGCCTTTTTAAACCCTCTGAAGATCATCTATATTGCCCTTAGTATATTTGTTATTTTGACCTTAGTTTTCTAGTATTGTTTGCTATAAATATGACTCCATTGCCCAATGGTTAGGTAGATATTTATATGGTTTCCCTTATAGTCCTTTATTCCTACCAACATTAAAAAAATCAAACCAAATTTTCCACTCATAGCTAGCCTAAAACCCATAAAAAAACAAAGCTAAATCTTAAGGAGAGATCCCTCTCCAGAATTCAGGAAGGCTGGATCCTGAAATCTAAAAGAGGTTCATGGTTACCCCTGGTTTTCTTTAACTATAAACCAAAATCCCGCGACCTAAGAATTACTAGGGTGATAACACCTTCTCAAGTTGATCCTCTAGGTGTAAATTTTCTCTCTCTAGCCAATATTCCCTACCATAGCTGATCTCCATGGCAAGTAGCTCACTTGGAGTGAGCTGCTCTGCCAATGATATCTCTTGCTCTCTTTCTTTAGCTAAGGCTTTCTTCAATCCAATTGTCCTTGGCCTCCTCCTAAGAAGTTGCTCTTCCTCATCCCCAATGTCATAAAGAGTACCCAAGGTCTCATCTAGCTTTGCCTTGGCTTTTCCAGCCTCTTTCCGAGCTCCGATAGCTTTGATCTCGCATATGTATTTCTTTGTTTCTAACTGCTAGTTTTCTACCTCAAGGAAGGGAATCACATTCTTAGCCCTACCAATATTGGCTTGTAGATCCCTAATCTGAGCATCCTTGCTTTTGAGCAACATTTTTTTGATCCTCTCCTCACTCTCATCATCGTTGTAAAGGTGAATTAGCTGAAACCCTTGTTCAATTTCATGCTTGTCTTCCTCCTCTTCATCAATGACATTTTCCTTACCTTTTTCAAGCTATTTTTTTGATGTAGAACGCATGGCCCCTTGCCTCTTAAGGGCAGCAAACACATTCCTATTTCCCCTTTGGTAGGTCAAAGGAAAAGGCTCTATGTCAACCATCTCAGTGTCATCTGTCTCACTACCCTCATCACTGCCATCTATCTCATTGCAATTTGCCTCATTACTCTCTTCACTGTTTGATGTTGTGGTGTCATGAGATGAGGGTGAAGGGTTGTGGGATGGTGATGTGGGAGGGTCATCATGGGGTGAAGGAATGTGAGTGAGTGGAGATGTAGGAACAGTAGGAAGTGATGGAGAAGTAGGAATAGGAGGATGAGATGATGAAGGTGTATTTTACTGATGGTGGGCTGGTGGAGCAGTAAAAACCTCATTGGAAATGAAGGTCTCCCGTGGGATGCCTTTCTGATGTAGTTGGTGCATAACAACCATTTTGATAAGTGAGTGATGGAAGAGGCTTTGCATCTACTGAGGGTAGTTTCTCTTTTGCACTATGTATGGCATTTTATCAATGCTTCGGTAAAGGTAATAAGGTATGTGTAGCATCCTCACTCTATTAAAATGCATAAGCAACCTGATGTGGTATGAGTAAAGACGGGAGAACCTTCCCTCGCATGTAACATATTTCATGATTATTCTCATCATAGGTGCATATCTATCAAGCAGGTGAGAGAAAGGAAAGATGGATTTGTTGTGGTATTTATACCTAGGCTTAAGGTATGGCTCAAAGTAACTCATGTCAAGATGGGCTTGCTTGAACCATTTCTCCCCTACACTAGGTATGCTTGTGGCATTGGCAATAGCATCTGTAGATAACTCAAAGGTGACCCCTGCAAGGTTAACTTGTTTTTTATTCAAGTTAATGATAAAGAGTCTAGTTAGCTCAGGGTGGTTTTGTACCTACTGAACCTTTTCAAAAAATTCAAAACATCCCATTGAAACAGGAAACAGTAAGGGGAGATTCCATTAACTCCCTTGTGTTGAGGGGTTCAAATATATTGATCTTTCCTCCTTTGTGATCATGCCTCCTTGGCATTTGGGCCTCTCCACCACTGCTACTATCTCCCTCTCTTGACATTTTGAAAACTTTGTTTTTCCAACCCTACAGTGTAAATGGAAAGAAGATGAAGGTATGGTGATGAAAGGGAAACTTTGTAAGTGAAGGGACAGATTTTTTGAGGGTATAAGTGTCTGAGAACGAGTGAGAGGCTAAAAAACTCAATGATAACCCTCCAGCTATCCAATTTCCCTTTGTATCACTCACACTCTGCCTAAGAAGATGGAGCAATGGAAAAAAGTGATTTCAAGGTTGAAACTTAGGGTTTGATCTTAGGGTTCCATTCCATTGATTTAGAAAACACCATAATTGCTTGAAGATGAGTGTATGTCAGGTACTTACCTCTTCCCAGTGCTTTAGAAGACTTTGGAGGAAACTTAAAATGGTTTCGAAGTGGTTTCAGTGGTTAAATTGCATAGAAAACCTTCCTGGCCAAGGGCGCAGCACCAATGCTGAGAGCATAGTGCCAGTCCCAGGCGTGCAACACTAAACTTGAGAACGCAACGCCTTAATAAATTTGTTGTGGGTCTTTTGAGAAAGAGCGCAGTGCTCTGCCAGGTGCGAAACGCCTTCAGAAATTGCACGGGAGAAAAGTTCCAAGGGCGCAGCACCAAGGAAACTTAACCAAATTTGGCTGAAAACTAGAAATTTATTCTCCTCCGAATGCTCTTGGTCCTTTGCAAGATAAAAATGATTCATTTAAGTGTGAAATGAGCTTATATAGGCTTGTGATTTGATCTTAATCTTGACAAACCCACTTTCTAAGGTTTAAAGTCCTTTACCTTTTCTCACTGACAATTTTTACACTTTTTCTCTGCAAGTGACTGAAGTGATGAATTAGACTCTCTTTTTGCTCCTTGAGGCATGATATGTTCATTTTGAAACCTTTGGGAGATTACACACACTTGTGTAGTCTCAACCTTTAAGTTCAACTTAACCTTTCACCTTTTTTCTTGTAGTTTGATGGAGTTATGAAATTTTCTTTTCTTTTGATCCTGGAGACTTTGACATGTTTATTTTGACATCTTTAGGATGATTACACATAGAAACAACTTCAAATTCCTCTTTTTCTTCAACCATGGAGTTCAAATTATCTTTCACCTTCTCTGGTCACTTTCCCAAAACCCTAGGTGTCTAGAGTGCTTTACAACAATCATCAGTGTTGTCTTCTGAGTTCTCTATAGCCCTTTCAAGTTCCTTCACTTCTGTCCAGTTCACCTCACCTTTTCCAAATCTCATCAATAGTCTTTGATAGTCTTTCTTCATGTTTATCTTTTTGTGCTTCCTCTATGTCATTTCTGCAAGTGATCACTATTTTTGGCACTCAACTGGACCATCAAGCTCATAACCCTAATTACCTACAAGACCAAGTGTTTCTTCTCTCCTTTGTTGTAAGTTGTTTTCTTTCAGGAGCAGACCACCTACCTTATCAGTAATTTCTACTGATAGATCTTTCAACACTCCTGTAGAAATGCCAAATTTTGTCCATTTTCCTCATGTGTGGACTCTGAACTGTAGGGATAGTCTTCTTTGGAAATATTTTAGGTCCTTCTTGAATAACCATGTCTTGACATTCTATTACATCTAAGCCAAATTCTAGCAAAGGAAAAGCAGTGCCTGAAACATCCAATGATAACCTTTCAACATGTGAAACCCTAATGACCTAGTGGGAGGGTCCTTTGACTTGATTTTGACTTGGAGGTTTTCAAGTGAAAAACAGAGTATTGTCAAAAGTGTTGTATTGAAGATCCAAAATCCAATGTACTTGATTTATCTAAAGAGCCTACAAAGATAGTTTTGAGACCATCAATGCTTGAGGAACCTGGGGAACATGGGAATGAGTAGGCTATAGGAAACTCTAGAGGGAAAGTGGAGTTTATGGACAGGGGAAAAATAGGCCAATGAGGTTATAGGCAGGAAAGGAGGGTAAAAATGAGAGGTATAAGCTTATGAGGAGTTTGTAGGAGCAATAGGGTGACCATGAAATGGGAAAATGATAGAATAGTGAAAAATTTTCTATAAGGATAATTAAGGCAGTGAGATTTCTAAAAATCACAATATTCAAGGAAGGTTGTTTTTAGAAATCTAGAACCAATCTATAGTAATATAAATATAGTGAAAAATACTGATGACTAATAGTGGCTCCACATGGGGAGGGCAGCTCCTTTTTAGGAGGTGTCCAAAACCTCAGAGTTCAGATCTCTGGGTTTTGAAGATCAGTCCCTTATTTTTACTTGGCAGATCCCTCTTCCTTCACTTGTTGATTCACTCCTATTCTATGAAGCTATGATCTCAAATTCTGAAAAAACATGATTTCTTCAATATCAATTCTACCTACCCACATACTTTGCCTAACAGTTTTTCTTCTTCTGGGTGCACTTGGAGTTGCAAACCCCTTTGTTAGTCATCAGTAATTTTTACTATCTATAGATGACTAAATATTGGTTCTAGATTTCTAAAAACAAAATTCCCTAAACATTGTGAGTTTTATAAATCTCACTGCCTTCAATATCCTTATAGGAAATTTTTCACTATTCTATCAACCCTGCCATTTCATGGTCACCCTACCACTCCTAAAGGGCTCCTTATGGGCTAGTGCCACACATTTCCATCCTTTTCCTACCTATGACTTCATTACTTTGTTTTTCCCTTACTCATAACTCCACCTTGCATCTAGGGTTACCTATAATCCTACTCATTCCCATGTTCACCAGGTTCCTTAAGCATTTATGGTCTCAAAACTATCTTTGTAGGCTCTTTATATAAATCAAGAACATTGGATTTTGGATCTTCAATACACCACTTGTCAATACTCTGTTTTCACTTAAAGCCTCCAAAGCCAATTTTCAGTCAAAGTCCCCTCAAAGAGCCTCCCATTAGGTCAATTAGGGTTTCATATGGCCCAAGGTCATCATTGATGTATCAGACATTGTATTTCTTTGTTAGAATCTGGTTCAGAGGAATTGGAATGTTGAGACATGGTTATTCAAGAAAATATCTAAAAATCTCCAAAGAAGACTACCTTATCAAATTCAAGGTCTGCAAGAGCTAAATGTAAACTTTGACATTTTTGCAGGAGTGTTAAAAGTCTATCAGCAAAAAGTGGGTGAGGTAGGAGGTATGTTCCTCAATGAAGACATCTTGCAACCCTGCATACAAAAAGTGTAAAATTGCAGTCAAAGTGGAAAAGACGTTGAGTTTCATGGTGGAAGCAAAAGTATTTTTGAAGATGTCACTGTGATTAGATCTCCAACTTGTGAAAGATGAACTTTTCATACATCAATGGAAAAAGAAAGGTCAAAGTCATTTTTTCAGGCACATACAATCAGAGGTGGCTAGAGGAGGTGAAATGAGGAATTAGAATCCATAATAGGAACAAAGAAATATTTTTGAGTTGTTGTTGTGTTAAAACAAACATGTCAAAACTCCAGGATCAGAAGATAAGAAAAGGTCATAACTCCTGCAAACTATAGGCAAAAGGGAAAAAGAGGGCTCTGAAGATGTTGGCATGAAAAATCCTCTCAAAGGTGTTTGATGAACTGGTTATGCCTCAAAGGGCAAAAGGAGGTTCAAATTCATCATCTCAGTCACCTACATACAAATAGTGTAAAATTTCCAGCCAAGGTAAGGAAGCTAAATTTCATGGTTTAGATCACACAAGATTTGGAAAATATCATTGTGAAAACATCAGAGGATCAACTTCATCATATCAGTCACTTGCATGCAAACAATGTCAAAAGGTTAGTAAGTAAAGGTGAGAAAGGCAAGTTGAAAATTGTAATGAAAACACAGAAAGCTTTGGAGATACTACTGTGTGCAGCCCTCCCAAAGTTACGAAGGTGAAGGTGTCATGCCTCAAGGAGTAAATCAAGGTCAAGCCCATGTAAACACTTCAAATGAATCTTTTTTTACTTGCAGAGAATTAAAGTTTTAAGGAAAGAAGAAAATTGAGTTTTTAAGTCAATTTGGGCAAAATTTGTGTGGCGATGTGCCCCGGGCATGGCGTTGGGCGCTTGGCTCTTTCTTCCTATGTATTTTACGCAGTGCTACGTGCCTAGATTCGAGTGTTGTGCGCTTGCATGATTTTCTCCCCACGGCCTGAAGAAGAACCTGGCACCTGCTACACGGCACAAGGCGCTACCCTCTGTCCCAATCTCACCCATCGTTTCTAGATGCCGTATGCTTCGCTGGGGAGGATCCTCCCGTGGCCCCCGCAAGCACTAAAAACTTCGTAAGCCCTCCAAGTCTCTGCCAGGTGTCCTCCTAGCACACTAAATGGTAAGTGGATGCCCTACCATCATTCTCAAGCATTTTGGATGATTTAATTGAAAGAAATTGAAACCCTAAGAGGCTACCCTAAGGCTTGAATTTGAAAATCACTATTTTCCATTTCTTTATCTGCCCATAAAGAATATCAGTCTAGACAGGAGGTGAAATTAAGGTGGTTGCAGTGGTTTGAATTTATTCATCCTCAAATCTTAAAAGCTCTGTCCCCTACACTGAAAACAGATTGACCTTACATTGCCCTTTCTTCATTTCAAATTGACATAAGTACAAGGTGAGCCAAAACAAAGTTTTTTTACAACTCAGCAAGGGTGGTCATTAATTTTTTCCTCTCACTCATATTCCTATACCCTTACCCTCACTCACCCATCCATATCATTCACTTGCAAAAAATACCATCCTCCATCCTTTCATCTCATTTTTATTGTGCAGTCCTAGGGTTTTGTTCAAAACAGAGTTATCAAAATGTCAAGGGGAGGTGACAGTGGTAGTGAAGGAGAAGGCCAAGTGCCAAGGAGGCATCCACACAAAGGTGGGAGGATCAACAGGTTTGAACCACTAAACACAATGGATCTAAATGCATCTCCCTTAACTATCTCTTGCTTCCAAAATGTATGCTTCTATGAATTTTTTGAGAAAGTACAATAGGTGCAGAATCACCCTGAGCTAACTAGGCTCTTCATACTTAACCTACATGAGAAACAAGTCAAACTTACAGGGGTAAACTTTGAGCTGTCTTCAGATGCCATTGCTATTGCCACTGGGATACCTAGTGTGGGTGAAAAATGGTTAAGGTAGGCCAATTTAGACATGAGCTACTATGAGCCATACCTTAAGCCTAGATACAAATACTACAATAAATCTATATTTCCTTTCTCACATTTTCTTGAGAGGTATGCACCCATGATGAGGGTCATTATGAAATATTTCACATGTGAAGGAAGATTCTCTCGGCTTTATTCCTATCACATCAGGTTTCTCATGTACTTTACTAGGGTTAAGATGTTGCATCTACCCTACTACCTCTACAGGCATATTAACAAAATGTCTTATATTGTACAAAAGAGAGACCATCCACAAAATATGCAGATCCGCTTTCACCACTCTCTTATCAAAATGGTTGTGATGCATCAATTGTAGAAAAAGGGTATTCCATGGGAGGTTTTCATTACCCATGAAGTGTTCACAAACCCACAACCCCATCCTCAACAAAATGTGCCTTCATCATCTCATCCTCCCGTCCCTACTCCTCCACCATCTCCCACTGAACATGTTTCACCATCTACACATATCCCTTCACCTCAAGGCAACCCTCCTTCATCACTCTCTCACAATGCATCAGACAATGAAGGAAGTGACAATGGGCAGTCAAATGAAAATGGGGGAGAGGGTAATGATGACTCTAGCAATAATGAAGAAGAAAACAGTGAGGAGGCAAACAATGAAAAATTAGTCAATGAAGAAGATGAAGGAAATGAGACAAATGGTGACAAAGCACAAGTCAGTGAATCATATGAGGAAAATGATGAAGAAAGTAGTGTGGATGAGGAAGATGAGGCTAATGTCAATGAGGCAAACAATGTTGATAAGGGCCCTAAAGACAGTGGGACAAATAGTAATGAAGGCAGTGTAGAAAATAGTGAAGGGGCAGAAGATAGTGAAGATTAGAGAAATGATGTTAGCATGGAGGATGTAAATGAAGCAGAGAGCATAGAAGCAACAGTGATGACAAAGGCCATGATGACAGTGAATCAAAGGGCCATGAAAACAGTGAGAATACAAATGGTGATGACAGTCATGATGGCAACCATAGTGAATGCACTCAAATGATCAATATTGAACCTTTTCCTTTAACTTACCAAAGGGGAAGTAGGCATGTGTTTGCTGCCTCTAAAAGGCAAGGGGCCATGCCTTCCACTTCAACCAAGCAGCTGGACAAAGGCAAAGAGAAGGTCATGGAGGAATAAGAAGAAGATCAACATGAGACTGAGTAAGAATTTGAACTCATTCATGTTGATAGTGATGATGAAAATGAGTCAAGGATCTAAAGCATGCTGCTCAAAGGTAAATATTCCCAAATCAAATATTTGCAAACCAATCTAACCAAAGGCTAGGTGTTAGGTCTCTATAATAAGCAAGATTGGAAAAAGTCCGACTGCTGGGGTTAACATCATTTCAACCAACTTTGGGATTCTAGGTGTTACACCATTTTTTGGTCATCTAACCTTTCATCATTAGATGGACCCAAGTACACCATGTAAGACCAGTTTTACCCCAAGTAAAACTGCTTTCACTATGTTAATTAAAGAAACCCCAAAAGGAATAATTAATTAAACCACAATTTAATTATTATTCCCAGTCATGTTTAACCCAAAAACAAAGAAATTAATGAGATACACCCATAGTTATCTTATTATTTTCTAGGAATAATTATTTAAATAATATTCCTTGTTAAATATGACCAAATCAATCACGATTAATCAAATAAATCATTATTCATTTGATTATATCCCAACCACTTCCTTAAAAGGATAAATAAATCATTTATTTATTTATTCCTCACTAATCAAGGGATTTGACCCAAGTCAAAGTCCCTTTCCCTCCAACAAATAATAATAAAATATTCCATAGAGGTGGATCTAGATTTGATTAACATTATTTCAATCATGCACCAAGATCTAGAATGACCCAATATTTTGTTATAAATAGGAGGGTTTTCCCCTTCATTCTTCACCTTTTGTTGCCTATTAGATCACTCTGGATCTATACACTTGGTCTCATTTCTACCATTTTGCTCCCATTGAGCTCTACCTTCTACATTGGGTTTCTACATCTACAAGAGAGAGAAAGCTTAGATCTGAAGTGCTGAGGACTACAAAGAACCCATCCCATTGAGGAGATCTGGATACACCTTCTTGTTTCCTCCCAGGTGCCCTGTAATATAAAAATTCATTCAAAAATCGTGTTCTTGTCTTGTCTGTTGGATGCATGGAGCAAACTCTTTACTTCACTGCTTAATATCTTTCCATTTATAGATCTGTTTGTTGCAGCACTTTAACCACTAATTGCAGATCTGAAGATGTTTTGCAGCCATTATTGTTGTTAGGGCTATTAGTTATGCGTAGCTAAAGTGGTTCTTTTTCGTACGCTTCGACAAAGAATTCATACTAACAAATGGCGACTCCACACGGGTTTTAAATTACGACCGCCGTCGTTTTTCATATTCCTGCATATCCAGCTACTTCAGGCCCTAGGGCTTCTTTTCAGCTGCTTAGTTTTCCTCTTTTTATGTCATTTTTCTCACATAAACCCTAAAAACTTAAAATTTCTAACTTCCGTGTGTTTCTGGCCCTATTGCGCAGGTAAGCGACACCAGCCGCAACTGAGACGACAACTTTTCTGAAAATCTGCCGCCGAGACAAATGGAACGGGGTCGAGATCTGCCCAAAACCTGCGACCCGGACGCACCTTTTGGCCTGTTTCCTGCGACCTCAACTCAGATCAGGTCAGAACCTGCGACCTGCCTTTTTTCCCGCATTTTTTCTGTAATTTTTCTGGGTTCTGCTGCAGCCTCTGCCAGGGTTTTCCAGCCTCTGTCTCAGCCCGCCTTGACCAAGATCTGATCTGTTTTTACTCATCTAAGTGGGAACCCAGCCCCTTAGGGCTTTAGTACCCTCCACTTTTTGTGAAAGAGTTTCAGCTGTTTCAGCCGTCGGTTTCAGAGCTTCAGCCCCCTCTTTTTCCAGATCTGTGACCTCACTTCCAGATCCATTGAAATCAGCCTCTTTTCCTTTCAAATCACCTCTTGTCGTTTTGTTTGGACCTCCCCTACAGGCCTCTGCCTTGCCCCCCCCGGCTTTTTGCTGATTTCCCTTTTTCTAGCCACCTTGCCTCTGTCTCTTGGCTGTGATCTGCACCCCTTATCTGCAGCTTTATCCTCCAGATCTCTGTCCCCTTTGACCCTAGATCTGTTGAGCTTCCCTTGTGTGTGTTTCCATAGTTTTTCCCTTTCTTTTCAGCATAGTTTTGAGAGACCCACCTTCTTGGGTTAGATAGATGCATACGTAGCCGTTATTTTTCTGTTATTTCAGCATTTTACTCTGTTCTCTGTAGGTTTATTTTCAGCTACGCAGCACACTTTTTTGCTCTCAACAACGGAAAGGGTTTAAAAATTAAAATTAACGCACACCACACACTGACCCTAAGTGAAGAAGCGCTTGGTTTACACCGCCTGGCAAAGACTCTAAAATCAATTGTCACTGCACCTTATCTGCCCTTGACCTTCTTGATTCTGTCCCTTTCTGCCCTTGTCGGTTTCCTTCTTCCTGTCATCATTGCGCCCCCAAGGAGCCTTTCCCGGAGACTTCTTGGCCTTCATCCTCAGTTTCCGGTTGATCGACCTGCTCCGCACCGTCGTCGTCGAGCCACTCCACCTTCGAGTCCGCACTCCGACTCCTCTCCTGATTCATCGGATCCCCCTTCTCCTTCCGGTTCTCCCCCTCCGACTCCTTTTACCTTCACCATGTCCGGATCAGGGCCTAATACTAGCGGTTCTCCCGGCCCCAATGCCGGCCCTACTTCTAGCGGAACCGTCACAACCACTACTCCGGCCACCCCTGTGCTGCCGTACATTGCAGGCCTCAGCCTCCCCGATTTCCATCAGTTGATTAACGACCCCATTCATCATAATACTACCTGGCCCACTATGCCTACCAAGTTACCCTCTGATATCCCTAAGTTCGAGGGCCTTAATGGCGAAGACCCAACCAATCACGTCCGGTCTTTTCACATGTGGTGTTCCTCCAACTCCATTACCGATGACTCCATCCGTCTTCGTTTGTTCCAACAAACGCTTACCGGCGAAGCTTCTAAATGGTATGTCGAACAGGCCACTTCCTCCCATACCACGTTCGAGAATCTTGCCCAAGCCTTCTTGTCGTACTTCCAGCTCCCTCTCCGATACGACACTGGTACGGAGCTCTTGACTTCATTTAAGCAATCCTCTTCCACACGCCTTTCTGCCCATGTTCAAGAATGGCGACGAAGACGGAGCTTATGTCGAGCCCCTCACTTTGAAGATCGGGTTTACATGGACTGGTTCCTTCACACCCTCCCGTCTCCCATCGGCAAAGATGTCGCCTCTCACTTTCCTCAATCTGAAGAAGCCGCCCTCCAAATAGCTTTAAAATATGACCTGATCTACGCTCAATCCGGTTATGTTTATACCGTTCTTCCTGACATCCCCAGGCCCGGTGGCGCTAACGCCCCGGGGGCATCTCATTCCGCCGACGGTATTGTTGGATCTCTTTCCCACCCCTCTGCTCACCCTCCTATGAGCCATGGCCTTCCTCAGGGGGGGGCCAGCCCCTCTAGCACTCTGCCCCCTCCCGGCAACATGTATCCAGGATACGGCATGCCTCCTCCTTTTGCCCAACCTCCTGCTTACCTCAATGCTGCCCAACCCAACCCTTACTTTTATCCGCAGCCTGGTGCGCCAACTCCTCCAGCATATGCGCTTCCGCCTCCCTTGCCTCCTCACCACCTGCAACAGCCCTTACAACCCCCTCCAGGGCAAGTATTTGCGCAGCAGGGTGCGTTTAATCCCCCTTCTTCTCAAAGAAGGCGAAGAGGCAACCAGAACCCATCTGCCCCCGGTAACCGAGGACCCAATTCTGGTCTGGACCCTAACACTAGCAACCAGCCTCAGGGCATTCCGCCCAGGCCGGACAGGCCGCTTCGCACAAACAAGCCCTGTTCGTGTTGCGGTGTTTACGGTCACTACACTCACGATTGCCCTCTCTTACCCCAGATGCGACACATGTGGGAGTCTCAAGCCACATTGCGCGGACAACACGCCTCCCCTCACGCTCCTCCTAATGTGGCCACTACCCAGCCAGCTGTGTTCACTGAGCCTGCCCCTCACCAGGGATTCATGGCTACCAAACCCCCCGACAGCCATGTAGCCACTCCCCCGTCCGTTTCTGGTTCCTCTGATTACCAGATCCTTATGATGCGCTCCGATCCTTCCCCTTCCGTCGCTCCTGCTGACAACCAAATGATTTTTTTCGACGCCACCCAATCGGACCATCCCCCTCTTCCTCCTTCCGTTGCTTTCCAACTCCCTGTCAAAATCCGGAATGCCACGGTATCCCGGTGTATAATTGATGAGGGGGCATCCACCTGTGTGATGTCCGCTTCGGTTTGGAAGCAACTCGGATCCCCTGAGCTTGCCCCTTCCACGATCACCCTTCGAGCGTGGGACGGTCATGCCTCCCAGCCTATTGGCCTGTTCCATAACTGTCCCATCACTCTCGCCGGTAAGACCGTTTGCGTTGATGTCGAAGTCATTGAAGCCCCTTTAGAGTACAACATTCTATTGGGGCGAAGCTACACCTATGCCATGTCTGCTGTCCCCTCCGCGGTCTTCCGCAAGATGTCTTTTCCACATAATGGAAAGATAGTCACCATTGACCAGCTATCTTATCATGAGCCGCCGTCTCCGACCCCCTCCGAGCCGACCATCTCTTCCATAGCCAACAAGAAAACCGTCGATTCCTTGACCAGTGTCTCCCCCGGCGTCTATAAAGATTCTACCCCGCTTGGTACTTTTCCTCGCCTTCCCCCCCCTCCCGTTACCGATCCCAGCTTGTCGAATGTTTGCATGATGCAATCGTCTCAGGCCACCCGTCAGCGGCCTGCCTCGGCTAGTCCGCAACCTCCTCCCCGCCCTCCGCGACCCGCTTCTAGCCATTCATCCCAGCCAGCCGGACCTTCTCCTTCTGGCCCTCCCCCCACAGCTGGTATCCCCGAACCTCTTCATCCTCCTGTCTTGGTTCCCCCTGGCCTTGCCCACCTCGGAGCCATACCTCCTGGTCATTACCCTGTTGAGCAGATCCCCTTCTTGGCTCCCCCTCCTGGAGTATATTCTGTCCCCGTCATGGCCACCCTCTCTCTCCCTAACTTGACCTTGGGCATTCCGGTCTGGTACCTTGACCCCCCAGCCGCCACCACCCCTGGTCTCCCCAAACCTTATATGGCTTTGACACCGGTTCAACCAATCCCCCTCGCTTCCTCCATAGCCTCGGTGCCCCCAGCACCTCCACCGGACCCTTCTCCTGTTGTGCCGGCTCCCGAGAGGCCAGGAAAAGCCCGAAAGGGGGCAACCCATAACAATCCAGCCCCCCCTACATCCCTTAACCCCCCACGCCCACCAAAGCCCGCCATTCGATGCGCTTTGTGTGATGTCGTCGGTCATGCCACTCACATGTGTCCTGAATTGCCCCACCTCAAGCTTCTGGTTAACGAGACATTCCCCGACTCTGATCTCCCAGAAGTCCATGTCACTATCCCCACCTCCCTCCCAAAACTCAAACACTTGCGCACAAACCACCCTTGTGCCTTGTGCGATTTTCACGGCCATTACACCCACCTCTGTCCCCGCCTTGACGAGTACCATTCCTCCCTGGACCTGTACCACCAATTCAAGGCCGCTTCGATCGGACCAAAGGAAATTCACATTCCGCCTCCCGCTGTTAAGCCAACGGAGCCCTCAGTCACCATTTTGTACCTGTCATCATCATTGAGACCTAATTTACCAGCTACCCAACCTACCGATCCCCTCAGCTCCTCAGCCGACCTTGGATCTGTTGATATCGCCCATATGAGCCCTTCTCATCATGATGAACCGCCCCCCACCACTACTCCCTCGGGTATCCCATCTGCCTCCAATCTTCCCATCTTCCAATCTGATGAAGACATCATGGAAGCCATGACCAACCCTGACTTTCCCTGGGATGATATGCACCATCGCGCATATTTCCTCCCACAGCAATCCCACGACCAATACGCTGTGGAAACCAAAGACTTCATCCCCCATGCAGTTGATTGGTTTAAAAACCCCATTCCTGCACCCGATGCTTTCGAAGAAGGAAACATGGCCAATATCTCGTCTACCATCAAAGTTAACATTTCGGCCACACCAGAAATCGAAGAATACATCACATTGGGTGCCCAATGCACCCCGGAAGAGATTGAAACTTACACCAAGCTTTTCAAAGAATTCCGCGATATCTTCGCCTGGTCCTATTCTGAAATGCCCGGACTCGATCCTGCCATTGTCGAGCATCATATCGACACCTGGCCGGATGCCAAACCAGTCCGTCAAAAGATGAGACCCATTCATCCTTCCCGACGTGACGCTATTAAAGCCGAAATCGACAAGCTCAAGCAGGCTGGTTTCATTTACCCCATCGAATACACCACTTGGGTTTCTAACCCCGTTCCTGTTCTCAAGAAACAAGGCACCATTCGTGTCTGCACGGACTTTCGCGACCCGAACAAAGCTTGTCCCAAAGACAACTTCCCCACACCGTTCATCGACCAAATCATTGACGAGTGTGCGGGGCATGAGATCCTATCCTTCATGGATGGTTTTTCCGGATACAACCAAATTGCTATCCGTCCTGCTGACCAACTAAAAACCGCGTTCATTAGTCCGTGGGGAACTTTCACTTACCGGGTCATGCCTTTCGGCCTAAAAAACGCCGGCGCCACCTTTCAACGGGCCATGTCTTATTGCTTCCACGACTTAGCTCATATTATCCTTGCCTACTTAGACGACCTCACGGCACGTTCTAAGCATCGGGCGCAACACATACACGATTTGCGCACCATTTTTCTCCGATGTCGCAAGTATAATATCCGACTTAACCCGTTGAAATGCGTTTTTTGCGTTCCTGCCGGCCGCCTCCTGGGCTTCATCGTGTCTAAGGACGGTATCACTCTCGACCCTTTGAAAGTTCAAGCCATTCTTGACCTCCCCATCCCGCGTACCCTCCGCCAGCTCCAAAGCCTCCAAGGCAAAGCTAATTTCCTTCGTCGGTTCGTCCCTGACTACGCCACCACTGCGCACGGGTTCCTTAGACTCCTACGCTCCCATATCCCCTTTGTTTGGGATACCCATGCTCACGATTCTTTCGATGCCCTCAAGCAGGCTCTCACATCTGCTCCCTTAATTCGCCCTCCCGACTTTAATCGGGACTTCATCCTATATATCTCCGCTTCCACCTATTCGGTCGCTGGAGTCCTTATCCAAGAGGATGATCATGGCGTCGAGCATGTGATCTACTATGTCAGTAAGAACCTTGTGGGACCCCCTGTCTCATATTCCTATGACGAGAAATTAGCGCTGGCTATCGTGTTCTCAGTCCAAAAACTTTGTCATTATATCCTTCTGCGCTCCACCAAGGTTGTGACAAATTCCAACCCCATGGCCTTCCTACTGAGTCGTCGTATACTTACTGGGAAGTACGCCCGTTGGGTCGTTATCCTTCAGGAATTCGACCTTGAATTTGTCACCCCGAAAAGTAAGAAAGGCTTAGCCCTCGCTGAGATTATTTCTGAATTACCTACCGGATCGCAAGACCCTCCCGTTAATGACGATTTTCCCGATGAACACCTGTTTGCCATTACTTCCGATGACCCGTGGTATGGAGATATTCTTACTTATTTGCGAACCCAAAAGTTCGCCCTCCACCTTGACCGTGAGGCTCGTCGACGTATCCGACACCAAGCCCCCCGATACCTTCTTATTGGTGACGACCTCTATCGTCGCGGGGTGGATACGGTCCTTCGTCGTTGCCTCACACACGCTGAAGCTGAGCAGGTCCTTAATGCCTGCCATAGCGGCGCTTGCGGTGGCCACCTCTCCGGTCTAGCTACTGCCCAAAAAATAATGCGCGCCGGGTATTTTTGGCCTTCCCTCTTCAGTGATTGCATTGAGGCAGTCAAACACTGTCCCAACTGCCAACATTTCGCCCCAAAGGCGAGAGCTCCACCAGCTCCCCTCCATCCGGTCGTTTCCACTGGTCCCTTTTGTAAATGGGCCATTGACTTTATGGAGTGTCGCCCGCCATCCTCTAGTAGCCACAAGTATATCATCGTGGCGGTCGACTATTTCACCAAATGGGCCGAGGCCATGCCCACGTTCAACAACACGGCAGCTACCGCGGCCCTCTTTTTCTTTAACCATGTTATAGCTCGCTTCGGGGTTCCCAAGCAACTGGTCTCTGATCACGGCAGACTTTTTGAAGATGAGATATGGCGTGAGCTATCCTCACTGTTGGGTTTTGAGCACCAATATTCCTCCTCCTATTACCCCCAAGGTAATGGCCAAGTCGAAGCAGTCAACAAAATCCTCAAGACTATGCTTCAATGAACAGTGAATAAGCACAAAACCAACTGGCATCTCATGCTCTTTCCTGCCTTATGGGCCTATCGAACCTCTGTCAAAACCGCCACCGGGTTCACCCCTTTCCACCTCGTTTTTGGAGAGGAGGCGGTTTTACCGATCGAGTGTGAAATTCCTTCTCTACAACTAGCCGTTGAAATTCTCCCTGACACCCAACCACTAGAACAACGACTTATCATGCTCGAGCGTGCCTCCGAAGACCGCCGTATTGCCTTACAAACCATGGAAGCGGCCAAAAAACGCACCAAAGCTCAGTATGACCGAAAAGTCCAGCCTCGCACTTTTCACGAAGGCTACCTTGTTCTAGTCTATGACCAGGCCCATGATGTCCTGGGTCATGGGAAGTTTGACTCATTATGGCTAGGCCCTTACATCATTAGTAAGGATCTCGGAAAGGGGGCATACCTCTTAGAGGATTTCGAAGGCCATCCCCTTCCTAACCCTCGCAATGCACTCTATCTTAAGAAATATTACCCTTAGCATTTCCCCTCGGAAATGCATGATTTATTTTTTCTTTTAGATAGCCAGCATCTGTTGTTTCATTTTTTCTACTGCACCAGGACCCATATTCGTCCAACATGCAGTTACCTCACCTCCATTCAAAATCGAATGTCCTCACCTACAACACCTGTACTGGGGGCACCATGCTGCCCCCTTACTCGTCCATGTTCGTGTCGATTTTCGTCATGAGTGCCCACTTTGTACTCATGTTTCTATGACCCCCCATTGGGGCCTTTACTGTGTGGCAGCATTATCTAGTCGCCCTTGCTTAGAGCATCCAAGTTGAGTCATCATTGCATTCATGGAGTCTACCCTGCATACTTTTACAACCTACTATAGCCCTCCATTATTTTTTGCTTGGTTCCTCTCTTGTGTCGCATCTCATGACCTTCAGCCCCACTGTCCCCTGTCCCTTTCGATATTGTGTCAGTCGCTGCCATGTCATTCATGCCCTTTATGCTCTAACAAGGGAAGTCGTCCATTCGCCACTCCATCCTTTCCATTTCCACCATCATCATTAGTATCATTCTGTCCGTCGCTCTATTGCTCTTCTCTCGTGCCTTAGTTGAGGATCTCTCATTGCCTCACCTACGGCGGACCTCCTTCTGTCGACCTCAGCACATTTATTCCAGAAGCAAGGTCTAGAGGGCGGTGTACCTTGGTTCCAGCTTCCACTTTTTGTTAGGTGCCTCGGATCAGGCAGGGGGATTTCTCACCTCCCTTTGACTTGATTGCTTCTCCAGCTCCTTTCAGCATGATCGAGATTCGTATACTGGACAGTCCAGTGACCCAGCAGCAGCTCTTGATGATTCCTGGGCGTGTGTGAGATGTCTCAGCCCTCATGAGGGGGCGGCCCTGCAGGTAGCCCCCCACATGCCCGGATGACCTCTTCATTGCAGCCTTTGATGCCGCTCCAGATTTTGATGATGTTGGCCTTAGCCACTTGCAGCACCTCTATGATTTGCACGTACCAGTCAGATTTTGTGAGCCCTTCCCCATTTACAGGGGGCATTTGGGGTTGTATTTATCTCATGTACTCAGATGATATTGTACTAGTCCTGGCTGTTATCCCAGGCACAGCATGTATGTGAGACTCTTCATTGTATTTTTATCTGGCCTTTGTTTATGCCAGCTGTACTCTATGGTTCGGTCCCTCGTTTACTGGACACACTATTCTTTTGTACTTTGTCACGGCGGGCATAGGTATGCCTCCCCCGCCGCCTTCAGCACAGGTACCCTCTCATAAAAAGAGACTTGTTGCACCTGCGAGTCTCGTCTCCTGAGGGTCTAGTCCTTCAGCACACTATCTACCTCACATTTCTCTCTCTGACATCCCTTTTGTTGTCTAGTGATTGTGTTCTTACAACGTACTTCGGTCATACGATTTGCTCCCGACACTCGCACGCTGGGGGGCAATCTGTTACACCATTTTTTGGTCATCTAACCTTTTATCATTAGATGGACCCAAGTACACCATGTAAGACCAGTTTTACCCCAAGTAAAACCGCTTTCACTATGTTAATTAAGGAAACCCCAAAAGGAATAATTAATTAAACCATAATTTAATTATTATTCCCAGTCATGTTTAACCCAAAAACAAAGAAATTAATGAGATACACCCATAGTTATCTTATTATTTTCTAGGAATAATTATTTGAATAATATTCCTTGTTAAATATGACCAAATCAATCACTATTAATCAAATAAATCATTATTTATTTGATTATATCCCAACCACTTCCTTAAAAGGATAAATAAATCATTTATTTATTTATTCCTCACTAATCAAGGGATTTGACCCAAGTCAAAGTCCCTTCCCCTCCAACAAATAATAATAAAATATTCCATAGAGGTGGATCTAGATTTGATTAACATTATTTTAATCATGCACCAAGATCTAGAATGACCCAATATTTTGTTATAAATAGGAGGGTTTTTCCCTTCATTCTTCACCTTTTGTTGCATATTAGATCACTCTGGATCTATACACTTGGTCTCATTTCTGCCATTTTGCTCCCATTGAGCTCTACCTTCTACATTGGGTTTTCTACATCTACAAGAGAGAGAAAGTTTAGATCTGAAGTGCTGAGGACTACAAAGAACCCATCCCATTGAGGAGATCTGGATACACCTTCTTGTTTCCTCCCAGGTGCCCTGTAATATAAAAATTCATTCAAAAATCGTGTTCTTGTCTTGTCCGTTGGATGCATGGAGCAAACTCTTTACTTTACTGCTTAATATCTTTCCATTTATAGATCTGTTTGTTGCAGCACTTTAACTACTAATTGCAGATCTGAAGATGTTTTGCAGCCATTATTGTTGTTAGGGCTATTAGTTATGCGTAGCTAAAGTGGTTCTTTTTCGTACGCTTCGACAAAGAATTCATACTAACACTAGGATCAATTCTCTCGAACCGAGAGGGATCTCTCCAATATGTACAAAGATGGATATTGTCTTTGAAGTTTGGGGTAATAATATTAGGCTAGTTATGAAGTCCAAGGGTTTGTTTGGTTTTTTGGATGGTTGAACATAGTTGCTGTCTGAGGCGGAAAGATCTATACGCAAATAGGTTCAAAAGTGAGAAGTTGCAAGCAACAAGAGTGAGCTTTGATCAAGAAGAAAGATGATGGCAGGTTTTCAGTCCATTGGGCTATGGAGTCATAAGAGGATTTAATTGAAACAATCAGGTTCAAGAGTGGTCTATGGGGCAAGTCATCTATGCCTAAGGATCTCTTTAAAGTTTGATTTATGGAATGGAGTGATACAATAAGAAAGGGAAATGACAGATGCAGAACAAAGAGCAGCCCAGGATCTGGTAAGTACTTTGAAACTAGCTAGCCTTTGACTAGGCACTTAAGGAAATCATAGAAGCAAACTAGGATCTAGTAAGTACTTTGAAACTATTCAGGCTTTGATACACTTCTGATAGAAAAACATGTAAAAACAAAGGGAAACACAAAGATAACACAGAATGGTCTAAGATCCGATAAGTACTTTGAAACTAGTCAGCTTTTAACACATCCTAAGGGAAACAATCAAATAGTTGAGCAAATAAGAAAGGGACTCAGGGCTAACCTTAATTTCCTCAGTTCATCTTCACACAACATATATTGAAAGTAACATTTAAAAATAACATTCAGTCAAGGCAATAAGATGAGGGAACGCCAACATGCCTATGCCTAAACTGAATTAATTATTTCCAAATAACACAGATAGAATAAAACATCTAAATAAATATTTCTCAGCCAGAGAAGGTTACTGGTATACAATAGGTCCTAACTCTGTTTAAACTGTTCTTTACAGCAGAAAATGAAACAAAATGGAAACAGAAATAAAACACAAGTTACAGTAAGAACAAAATCACCGTCAGCATAGGCCAGGATCCCATAAATCAACTTGTATTGATGCTCCAAACTGGTTACAATATTCAAATCGAGCGTGTCAATTCATCTTTCTTTCAAAACCTAACTTATCTATTACAATCAGAGCTCCAAGAGCTAGTGAAATCCTATCTACAATCAAGAGTCTTCAGCTCAGTTACAATTACAATGCTTCAGCAATTACATTAACAACCAACCCCTCACTCATCTTCTACTGAAGTATTTATAGAAGGATGAGGAGGTGAGATCTGATGAAAAGATCTCAAATACAATTAATGCAGAATTAATGTCTTCTTGGCCTTTGGGGGCTCAAATGAAGAGACTATACAGGTGTTTCACTGCATTAACTGTTTTACACTTACGATTCAAGCTTGGTGGGAGCTCTAGTTGACTTTTGAGGCTCTGTGTGATGATAGGGTTACTCTGCCGACATTCTGCTATTAATTTCCTGGCAGAATTAACCCTTCGGCTGCTTTGAGGTAAAATATCTGACTTTGATCAATAAATTCAGTTCTTGATTGAATCCTTTGAGGCACAGGTGGCGCTTTAGTTGCTGGGAAGAATCAATTTGCTTCCATCTGTGGCGGTGAAGGTTTTGCTGATAAAATACTTTTAGATTTTTCTTTAATCTGTGTTTTAGATCCTGGGATTAGGCGTTTGATAACTGTCTTAGCCTTAATCCCCACAAATCTGTCCACTAATCTGCTGTTATGGTTCATTTTTGGTCTTCAACATCTGATTTTCTTTCTCTGCGCTGATCTTCATGGTTTTTCTGTCGTGTAGGGCTACGCAGGGTATGTAAGGCATCAATGCCTGTGAAAACACCAATATAACCTGATTTTAAACCTTGTGGATGATTTCCTCGGAGGAATCGAACAAGGGAGGGTCGTCACCCTCAGTCGCCGAATCTTCTTTGGAAATGACGGAAAATACATTCAAACCTACAAAAACACGAAAAACGTTATATAATCTTGCATATTTGGTTTACTGCATTGGGGACTGTGCGGAGGAGCGTGGGCCGTTGGATGGCATCATCCAATGGCTGGGATTTAATCTCAAAATATTCGGAAAAGCATGGGGGAGGAGGATTAAATCAGATCCGTCGATTTCCGTCGAGATCGATGGTCGGGGATGACTATGGGGGGTTCGGATGTACGGAGGAAAAATTTCGGGGGAATACCCCCATAGTGAAACTGCGCTGATCCCGACTCGCCTTGGGACTCGCCGTACGGAACGTTAGGGCGTTGAAAGTCGGCAAAACAAGAGAGAATCTAGGGGATGAGGGAATGGAATCAAGCATTTGATCGTGGACCGTCGACCTACAAAGATCACTGGGAGATTGAATCTCGGCCGCGCGATGACTGTGTTAATGTGCGCGCATGTTGGTTAAAGGTCGAGTAGGTCAGAAGATCGACAGCCATCGGATGGGAGGGCCCAGATCGGACGGTGGAGGTGGATTCCACTGCGTGGTTATGGTACGAAGATTAACGCGCGAAATGATTTGGTGGCGCGGCGGTTTTGGAATAGTGTCGGGGACACGTGTCGACCAGCGTATGGAATCGCTGGCCGACGGGAAAAAACCACCAACCGGCGGAGGGTTTTCTTGGTCATCAGACACGATGTTTTTTTGGAATCGTCATGGCAACCGCGTTCCGTCCGTTCTGACCGTGGGAGCAGATCGATCGCCTAGGCTGAATCGCGTAGTGAACCACGTGACTTTAATATCACGCGAAACTTTATAATTAATGTTTGTCTTCAAGGAACACTGAGAAAGGTTGTATTTTTTGCCTAGCGCCCAAGGACCGAGCAAACTTGGTCCCTATTAGGGTATATGGCCAAACTTAGTGGGCTTAGCTCCAGTACTCCATAAAGCCTTAACATCATATAAATGTGCATTTTATAGGATTTTCAATAAGCTAAAGGAAATCAAGGTTCGGATAAGGTCAAAAAGTGAGTTTTAACCTTAGGGAATGATTTATGAAGGGATAAAGGGAAAACATATGCTTCGGGGTTTTTTATGGAAAAAGCAAAGAGAAAATTAGTTAGCTGAAAGAGGGGAAAAAAAAGGCTGCAGTAGTATTAGGCTTTGGATTTTTGCAGGATATCAGAGGTTTTGAAGAGGGAAAAAGCTGTGAAGGTTAACCATCAGTTATGGATTCATCAAAAAGACTTCAAGCACCAACAATTTCAGGACTGAATTTGTTTCTTGAAGGCTGCAAAAATCATTTAGCCACCAGCTGATATTATATAAAAATATGGGTGGCTAACAGTGGCTCCACTTGGGGATGGTGCCTTCTTGAAGGCATCAAGAATTCAAAATTGATTTCTCTGGGATGCTGACTGGTGCCTGATCCATTATTTGCTCGAAAAATAATATCAATACCAAGAAGACATGAACTTCATCAATGCACACCTACCCACCTAACCTACCGACCTACATTTTTCTTCATCGTAGTGCACTGGACCGGCGAACTCTTTTCACAACATTTTATTCTTTTGAAAGAATAAAAACTAATCTAATTCTACTCCTTATTTCTCCCTGAACTCAGATTAAACAGTTGAGCTCAGATATTTCTCTACCTAATCTACTGTCTGTTGGGATTAAACTGTCCAACAGACTTTCATTCCCTAAATTATACAACAGAAATTTAAAAACAGTCAAGTCAAGATTAAGCTGTTTGACTTGCTCTGATCTATGGCATAAAAACAAGCTGCAAATAGATTATTATTTGTAGAAAAATAAAAACAAAATGGAAGGCTTAAGATCTGAAAGTCTCTTATCATGGCCTTCTCTTTTCTTCACAGCTTTGTTTTTGCTTTGCTTTTGAGCTGTCTTTGCTTTTCTTCTGGTTCAGATTTTAAACTGATTAGAACCAGATCTTTACTTTCTTTGACTCAGAATTGAACATAGATTTGAGTCATCTCCCTTTGGAAACTTTGGTTCAGATTTTGAGCTTGCTTGAACCTTCAATTTCTAACCTAATCTATCTACTGAAAAGCCAAGATTGAACAGTTTGGCAAATCAAATTCACTATCCTATCAGCCGAAAAATTTAAAACTAATTAGTCAAGATTAAACTATTTGACTAACTAGAAGGGTGTTTTTGAGGAGTGGTATTTGAGCTTACACACTTTCAGATTTATTTCTCTTTTTGGCATGGGGCTTTGCCTTTCTTGTTTTCAATTCTGCCCTCTTTTCTTTCTTTTCTTTGTTTTTGTATTTTTTGATTTTTCATAACTTTGAATGCAATGGTGGATGGACTATTCATAATGGAAAAAGATAAAAAGGCTTCAAAACATAAAATGGATCAAGAGAAGTAATGCTTAAGCATCCTGCCATTGACAGGACCCCCAAACAATTCTGTTCCATCCAGTTCCTGTAAGAAAAATGCATTATTACCAGCGACTGAATGAATAGAGTAAGGGCCAAGCCATAGATTGTCAAATTTTCCATGCTTGCCCTTTTCTTCCCTTCTTGAGTCCCACTTTAAAACTTTGTCCCCAATCTTGAAATTGCTAGCCTTTGTTCTTCTATCAAATATCTTCTTGATAATTTCTTGCTTCTGCAATGCTTTGTTATACAATTCCTCTCTGGTTTGCTGAAGATGAATGGTTTGATTTATTCTTCTGATTATGTCATTTTCTTTAGTCTGCAACTATTGAATTAACTTCATAACTGGTACACCAAGGTTGTTAGGAAAAATTACATCTGTACCATACACAAGCTGGAAGGGTGACATACCAATAGATTTCTTCAAAGTTAATCTGTCAGCCCAAAGTGCATGGATCAGCTTTGTGTGCCAAGAATTTTTATTGTCCTCCAACAGTTTCTTGATTATGTTCACTAAGCTTTTGTTGGAAGATTCTGCAAGTCCATTACCTTGAGGGTAATAGGTTGTGGAGTGTCCCAATGTTATCTGATACTTGTGACAGAATTCAACCATTTTCTTTGATCCAAATGTTGTTGCATTATCTGTGATGATCTTGGTAGGACAGCCAAATCTGGAAAGAATATTGGTTTCTATGAATTTTATGATAACCGAATCATTGGCCTGCCTACTAGGAACGGCTTCTATCCACTTAGTGAAATAGTCTGTGGCGGTAAGAATCCACCTGTGCTGGGCAGAGGAAGGTGGATGGATTTCTCCTATGAAGTCAAGTCCCCATTGTTGAAAAGGAGCTTCAACAGTGATTGGATGCAGAGGAAGGGGTAATAATTTTCTCTTGCCCTCAAAAAATTGGCATTTATGGCAAGTAGTTGTCATTTTGTGAACATCAGGAAAAAGGGTGGGCCAATAGAAACCAGCCCTCAAAATTTTGTTGGTTGTTGACTTCCAGTACAAATGGCCTCCACACTCTCCTTCATGAAATTCCTGCTTAACCTTCTCTGCATCAAACTCAGGCAAACATTTAAGCAATATACCACTAGCATTTTTCCAATAAATACACCTATCTACAATGCAATAGTTTACTGCTTTCAGTTTTAAGAACCTTGCCTTTGTTTTCGATAAACCAGGAGGTGTATTTAAATTAAGCAAAACATAAACAATATCAGCATACCAAGGAGAATTCATAAAATGGTTTTCAATAATGGGAGTTGAGAATTCTTCTTGGCTATCCAAAGCATTAATCATATTAATATCAAGAACTTCAAAATTGGATTCAACCATTAATCTAGCTAGACCTTGGCCTTTGATGAGTTTAGTGGGTTTTATCTCTAAATCATATTTGAGAATAACAGCAATCCACTTACCTCTCTTACCATCTGGGTCCTGTGTTAGAATGTCTTTAACAACCGAATTAGGGACAAAGGCAATGATGTGTGAGTGAAGGATGTATACTCTGAAGTCTTTCAATGCTTTAACCAAAGCAAAAGCTTGCTTTTACATAATATTATACTTCAAAGGGGCATCCCTCAATGCCTTGCTAAAGAATGCAATAGGCTGCTCTTGTCCTTGTGGATTTTTCTGTAAAAGGACAACAGCTATGGTATGTTCTGATGCGAATGAGAAGATATAAAAATCCTTTGAAAAATCAGGACTTATCAGAACCGGTGTTTTGGTTAATGCTTGTTTCACCAGCTCAAAGGATGTCTTTTCTTCCAAGGTCCATTTTACCCCTTGCTCCTTCTTCAACATGTTTGTGATATTCCTAAGGAGCTCAGCTAAGTTAGGGATGAACCTTCTCAAAAATTTAATCTTCCCAATGAAAGATTGCAACTCCTTGATGTTTCGAGGATGAGAGATTTGCAATATGGCCTCAATCCTCTTGGGATCAATCTTAATACCCTCCTCAGAAATAATGTGCCCAAGAAGTTTACCTTCTTGGAGACCAAATAAAGTCTTCTTAGGGTTTAAAGATATCCCAAACTTTTTGCACTTCTCGAAAACTTTCCTCAAATGTTCTAAGTGTTCTTCATCTGTTTTTGAAAACATAGTGACATCATCAAGATAGATAATGATGAAGAAGCCCAATTCTTCTGAGAATGCTATGTCCATGGCTCTTTGAAAGGTTGCTCCAGCATTCATTAGACCAAAGGGCATTTTCACATACATGAAGGTGCCCCATGGTGTAGTAAAGGTTGTCTTTAATTGATCATCAGGGTGGACTAAGACTTGATTATACCCTGAATAGCCATCTAGCAAAGAAATTCTCTTGGACCCTACCACCCTTTGTAGAATATGATCCATTTTTGGTAAAGGGTAGTTGTCTTTCAATGAAGCTTTGTTTAAGTCTCTAAAGTCTATACAAAGCCTGATTTCTCCAGTCTTCTTCCTAACAGACACCAGATTAGATACCCACTCAGAATATCTAATAGGGACAATAATGCCAGCCTCATACATCTTCTTAATCTCCTTCTCAACCAAAGGCAACTGTACAGGGTTTATTCTGCGCAATTTCTGTTTGAATGGTTTTTGGTTTTCTTTAAGAGGGATTTTGTGTTGTATTATTTCAGTGTCATAGGACTTAAGGTCTTCGTAACTCCATGCAAAAACATCAGAAAATTCTTTGAACAACTCTATGTATTTGAGTTTAATGTGAGCTGGCAAAGTTTTGGACAGTTTGATCATTTTCGATTTTTCCTCACTGCCTATATTGCATTCCTCTACCTCAGTCTATACAGGCTCCAGTTTTGGTTTATTTGCCACATCGTTAAAATCGAACAACTCTTCCAAAGGTGCTAGACCACTTGGCAAACCTTCATCTTTAGAATGCAGAGTTTCTATTTCTTCTGTTTCTGATTCTGCACTCAATTCTGTTTTGTTTCTGTGTTTGCTAGTCTGAAGGTTAATGTTGACAAGTTCAGGAGAAGGCTCTTCCTCACCAAGAAAATTTTCTTCACTGCAGTCTGTATCATAGTCTGAATCTGAACTATGCAGTTCAAATTCATTTCTGAATTGCATGAAGTCTTCTATTTGTTTATCTCCGTCAAACACCTGCCAGTATTTTTTATTATCAGGCACATCTGGTCTAAATTTTATTTGAGGTGAACAATCATTGATCTGATATGGCGTTAAACACGTCCTGGATGCAAAGGCTAAATTGTGGGCTATAAGATTTCTTTTCCTCGGAACAAAAATTAGTTTGGACTCCTCAAATGTTTTCAAAAGATCCATGACGTCATTCCTGTAGGCCCTAAGTTTGGGATGATTTGAATTATACTCCCCATTGACTTGCCTAATTATTAACTCAGAAACCCCATACACAGTTATTTTCTTGGCTCCTAACTTTTTCAAGAGATGCAAGCCTAAGAGAAGGGATTCATATTCTGCTATGTTGTTGGAACATTGAAAGTTCAATTTACATGAAATACATTCTGTATGATTGTTTTCAGTGTTAGTAATCTAGACCCCTGCACCAATATTAGTTTTAGTGCATGACCCATCAAAATACATACTCCAAAGAGGATCATATTCAGTTTTATCAATTTGGTGTATGTCCTTTGTATGATTTGACTCCTCAATTTTTTCATCGGGTTGAGGATTGTTCTCTTGACTGTCAAGATTTAAGTTTAATGGATTGATGATTTGTAGTTCAAGACCTGTGCTTGGTTTGCTAAGGTTTTCGAGTACAGGAAACTGTTTTGACACTTCAGTGTTGTATTCCTCTTCCTTCGTTTTGGCCATTAACCTTGTTAAAGTGACTTTTTCTGTGAGGGTTTCATCATTAAACATGATAAAATAATCAAGGCTCGTACTTACAGCATACAGAGGAGAGTTTTGAGGCCTGTCTTGACTGGTAACTGTGTATTGCATATGAGACTCCCTGTAAAGTCTTCTAGTCTGATTGAAAACAGGGATAGTCGCATAGGTCATGTCCATCTGCATAGTCCCTTGTAACTTAGCCCCCCAAGATCTTGATAAAAGCATTCCATACTTTGGGGGCACATCAGCCACAACAATATCCATAACTAAGCATTTGGCTGGAATCTGGGCTAAGTTAACACAGAGTTCTTTGATTAATCCTAAACATTTCACTCTGCTGGAATCAAAGGAGTACAGGTCTTTGTAAGGTCTGGTAATTTCAAGACCCAGGCTTTCCATTACAGATTTTGGCATTAAATTATGGGAAGCGCCCGAGTCGTGCATAGCATTGTGTAGATTTTTTTCATGAATGTTCAAAATTACATAAAAGGGAGGGACATGCCCCTCTTGGAATTTACCTTCAATCTTTGGACCAAAAATCAGCTCTGGTTGGTCATCATTAAGATTGAGTGTGTCCGCATTCTCTTCTATGTTTAAGGCCTTCAAAATTTGATTTCTATATACATGTTGGGCAGCTAACTCGGTTAAGGGAACAGAGATTTTGATTTTTGAAATTTCCTGTTCCAGGCTGAAAATAATTTGATTCTTTAAGGTGCTCGTTTCAGCCCTATTAGCTGTCATTTTATCAGCAACATCAGTTTGCTTCTTTGTTTTATTTACATTTGATACAGTTGTTTTACCAGGAGTACTAGCCGAGGTGTTAGTACTGCTAATGTTTGCACTCTGTTTTTCAAGATTTTGAGTGTCTTTCTCTTTACCACTACCAGAATTATCAGCCACTATTTTATCCTTTTGTTTGACTGTTTTAGGCTTGGTTGCAGTGCTGTTTTGAGAAGGTTTATCAGAGGTTTTAGTGTTGGGGGTTTGTTGACTCGATCTACTTCTGAGTTCATATTCTTTTGAAGGTTCTGTCATGGTATTTTCCATGTCTTGACAACAAATTTCATTATCATCCCTTTTGTCATCATAAGGTGTATAAATACCTTGTTTCCTATCATAATGAACCTCGAAGTCATCATCATCTACCCCAAATAGGTTCATATCACTATCCTCTGTTATTTCATCTGTTTCCTCAACCTCACTTAAATAGTTTTGATGAAAGGGAGGAGTGATCTGCTGATCATCTTCCCTGGGCCTGTTTAAAGGTTGATTTATTCTTAAATTCTGATTCTGGTTTTGGTTTCTGTTTTGAGGAGCGTTTTGATTTAGACTTGCTTGCGCTCTCTCTAGAATGCTCATTTTCTTCATCATTTCTTCCATCATTCTTTCCATTTTTGAGCTTGAGGTAGTAGGGGTGGATTCCTCTCTAAAAGATACTCTCTTTTCAGCTTTCATCCTTGCTCTCTTCTCCATTAAGTTTACTTCCACAGAGAGAGCACCTCTTTGCATATCTTCAAGGGTTGCAAAATCTCTTTCTCTGAGTGAATAGGTCATGTCAGCATCAAAACCTTCAGGAAATTTGTTTAAAGCTGAGCCCTGTGGAGGTTTTAGTTCAGGAGAAAGTGCATTATACACACTGTTAAATCTGGTACAATAGGCTTGTACACTTTCCCCAGAGTTCCTATGGAGATTGTTATAGTCAGCAAGAACTTGGAGAGGATTCTTCCTCACTTCCCATTTGTTTAGGAATGTTTGATGGAAGCCTTGGAGATCATTAATGCTATGGGGGGCTAAGCCTTTAAACCATTTTCTTGCTTCTCCCCCCAGACTTTGAGCAAATAGTCTAAGTTTGACAGAATCATCATCAATTTCATTTCTGTCAAAGTAGTCATTCATCTTGTCCACATGTTGTGATGCTGTTGTAGTATTGCTAGCATCATATAACGGAATTTTGGACTGATAGTCCTGTGGAAGATTGACTAATGGTACAGGAAGGACTAAGGGAGCATACCATGCTGCCATGATATGTGGTGGGGGTGGGTTGACAAGAGGAGGTGTGGGCTGAAGTGGAGTGGTTTGAACAGTGGGTGAAGGATGAACAGAGGTGGATGGAGCAGCGGTAGATTGCTGAGCTGATCTTGGATGAGAGACACCTAGATTATGTAGAAAATGTAAATCAGGAGGTGTTGATTCTCTATTCCCAAGGTGTTCACTTGTTTCCGGAGATGAATGTGAAGACTCAGAATCTAACTGATCTAAATCATCAAGGGACCTAGTTCTAAATGGATTTAATAGGTCAGCTTGTGATTGTTGCAGAGCTGAAAGATTTTCAGGGACTGAATTAGCTCTTAGGGATGATCTGAAAACAGTTGAATATTCTATCTTAGGAGACTTCCTAAGGATTCTTTCTGGGTTATCAACTATCTCAGGTGGATCAGGGTCAGGATGGGCTCTAGTATGAATCTTTCTAGGAGCCATTATTCTATGTTCTTAGACCCAAATAAACAGGAAAAGTTCAACCAGATATGACAATCTTTGAGGGGTTAACTAATTTGTTTTCACAATTTAAATCCTACAGCCTTCTAACTGAGTTTGAAGGATATTACAATGATAAGGGTTCTTCCCAGTGGAGTCTTAAGGTCTGTTCAGGATTATGGAGTCGCCAGGTGGAAATTTTATAGTGTTTTCAAAGAGATACACTGTCCACCACAATGCTTGTGAAACATCCCTTTTCAAGGATATCCCAAAACACAACAAACTCTAACCAGAGATTGACTGGGAGGGAATTTACTAGATATGTCACCTCTAAAAGAGGATGAGATCTGGAGGCTACCTGGCCCTTTCCAGACTCTGTCTAAGAGTATCAGATAAAACACAATCAAAGATAGGAGAAAGTAAGAGTAAGTGTTTTACCACCAATCTGAAATATTTTTGGTATTTTCTGAATTATTTTTCTGTTGGTTTCTAAGAATGTCTTAACTTTGTTTCAAAACTTAGCTACGGTTGTGACACAAAGGTAATCTACTCTTATGGCTAAGCTAGCTGATTTTCCAAGGTTAGATAAAACTTATAAGAATCCTAGGGTTCACCTAGATTGTCACTGATTTGAACAAGTTTCATCATGATTACCATTTCTTGGTAGTGCTAGAAAAGGCTGCTTTTTACTCACCAGATTTTATAAGATTAAGGGAAGGGTGTTCCCCAGCGGAGTCTCCAGAAATTTTAGGTCTATGTAATAAGCAAGATTGGCAAAGTCCGATCACAAAGTTAACATCATTTCAACCAAATTTGGGATTCTAGGATCTAGCCCTCCTGAATCCGGAGAGGGATCTCTCCAATATGTACAAAGATGGATTTGTCTTTGAAGTTTAGGGTAATGATATTAGGCTAGTTATGAAGACCAAGGGTTTGTTTGGTTTTTTGGATGGTTGAACATAGTTGTTGTTTGAGGCGGAAAAATCCATATGCCAATAGGTTCAAAAGTGAGAAGTTGCAAGCAAAAAGAGTAAGCTTTGATCAAGAAGAAAGATGATGGCAGGTTTTCAGTCCATTGGGCTATGGAGTCATAAGAGGATTTAATTGAAACAATCAGGTCCAAGAGTGGTCTATGGGGAAAGTCATCTATGCCTAAGGATCTCTTTAAAGTTTGATTTATGGAATGGAGTGATACAATAAGAAAGGGAAATGACAGATGCAGAACAAAGAGCAGCCCAGGATCTGGTAAGTACTTTGAAACTAGCCAGCCTTTGACCAAGCACTTAAGAAAAACATAGAAGCAAACTAGGATCTGGTAAGTACTTTGAAACTATCCAGCCTTTGATACACTTCTAATAGAATACATATAAAAAAGAAGGGAGACACAAAGATCACACAGAATGGTCTAAGATCTGATAAGTACTTCGAAACTAGTCAACTTTTAACACATCCTAAGGGAAACCATCAAATAGTTGAGCAAACAGGAAAGGGACTCAGGGCTAACCTTGATTTCCTCAATTCATCCTCACACAACATATATTGAAAGTAACATTTAAAAATAACATTCAGCAGTGACAAAAGGATGAGGGAACGCCAGCATTCGTGTACTTAGACTGAATTAAATCATTTTCAAATAACACAGTTGAAAGAAAACATTTAGATAAAGATTTCTCAGCCAGAGAAGGTTACTGATATACAGTAGGTCCTAACCCTGTTTAAACTGTTCTTTATAGTGGAAAATGAAACAGATTGAAAACAGAAACAAAATACAAGTTACAGTGAGAATAACATCACCATCAGCATAGACCAGGATCCCATAAATCAGCTTGTATTGATGCTCCAAACCGGTTACAATCTTCAAATCCAGTGTGTCAATTCATCTTTCTTTCAAAACCTAACTTATCTATTACAAGCAGAGCTCCAAGAGCTAGTGAAATCCTATCTACAATCAAGAGTCTTCAGCTCAGTTACAATTACAATGCTTCAGCAATTACATTAACAACCAACCAACCCCTCACTCATCTTCTATTGAAGTATTTATAGAAGGATGAGGAGGTGAGATCTGAATAAAGATCTCAAATACAATTAATGCAGAGTTAATGTCTTTCTTGGCCCTTGGAGGCTCAATGAAGAAACCATACAGGTGTTTCACTGCATTAATTGATTTACACTCATGATTTGAGCTCAGTGGGAGCTTCATTTGACTTTTGAGGCTCGGTGTATCATTAGGGTTACTCTGCGGACGTCTGTTAATAAATTTCGTGGCAGAAGTAATTTCTCCGGTTGCTTCGAGGCAAAATCAGATTTTGATCAATAAATTCAGTTCTTGATGGAATACTTCGAGGCATAGGTGGCGCTTTAGTTGGTGGGAAGAATCAATTTGCTTCCATCTGTGGCGGTGATGGGTTTCCTGATAAAACACTTTAGATTTTCCTTTAATCTGTGTTTTAGATCCGGGGATTTAGGCGTTTGATAACTGTCTTAGCCTTAATCCCCACAAATCTGTCCACTAATCTGTTGTTCTGGTTCATTTTTGGTCTTCAACATCTGATACTCTTTCTCTGCATTGATCTTCATGGTTTTTCTGTCGTGCAGGGCTGCGCAGGGTATGTAAGGCATCAATGCCTGTGAAAACACCAATATAACGTGATTTTAAACCTTGAGGATGATTTCATCAGAGGAATCGAACAAGGGAGGGTCGTCACCCTCAGTCGCCAAATCTTCTTTTGAAATGACAGAAACTACATTTAAACCTACAAAGAACATGAAATAACGTTATATAATCCTGCGTATAGGTCAATCTGCATCGGGGACTGTGCAGAGGAGCGTGGGCTGTCAGATGGCATCATCCAACGGCCAGGATCAAATCTAGGTGATCATGGAATAGGTCAGAAGGAGATTAAGTTCGGACCGTCGATATGCCGAGATTAACGGTCAAGATTGAACGGGGCGATTAATGGGGAAGGATGAATCTGAGCCGTCGATCACGCGATGATCGACGGTCGGGATCGGGCAACGGAAGGTCAAAGGAAAAGTCGTTGACCTGGCGATGAAATTGGGAAATTGAATATGAGCCGTTGATCTGCAGAGATCGACGGTGGAGATTGAATCTCGGCCGCGCGATGACTGTGTTAACGTGCGTGCATGTTGGTTAAAGGTCGAGCAGGTTAGAAGATTGACAGCCGTCGGATGGGAGGGCCCAGATCGGACGGTGGAGGTGGATTCCGCTACATGATTATGGTACGAAGATTAACACGCGAAATGATTTGGTGGCGCAACAGTTTTGGAACAGTGTCGGGGACACGTGTTGACCAGCATATGGAATCGCTGGCCGACGGTAAAAAACCACCAACCAACAAAGGGTGGTGCGGAATGAGACCGGTGGTTTTTTGGAATCAGCGCGGGAAAAGGGGGGTCCACCAGGTAAGCTGTGTTCCGCTCCGTCGGATCTATGGAGCAGATCGACGGCCCAGGTTGAATCGCGCAGTAAACCACGTGACTTTAATATTTCAAATTAAAACTTTATAAAATGGGTTTTTTTCGAATTTTCAAAGGAAAATGGATGGAGAAAGGTTGTATTTTCGGTTTAGCGGCTAAGGACTGAGCAGCTGGTCCCGACGCTCGGGTATATGGGGGAAAAAGCCAGGGGCTTAGCCCGAGGGGGCTAAAAGCCTTAACATCATATAAAATGTGCATTTTATAGGATTTTCAATGTTTTCAAAGGGAAATCAAGGTTCGGACAAGGTAAAAAAGTGAGTTTTTAACCTTAGGGAATGGATTTTATGAAGGGATAAAGGGAAAACATATGTTTTTGTGGGGTTTTTATGGAAAAAAGGAAAATGGAGAATGATGTAAGTTGGAAGAAAGGGAGGGGAAAAAAGGGGAATGCAGTAGTATTTGACTTGGATTTTTGTAGGATATCAGAGGTTTGAAGAAGGAAACAGCTGTGAAGATTAACCAGAAACATGAGTTTCATCAAAAAGACTTCAAGCACCAAAAATTTCAGGACTGAATTTGTTTCTTGAAGGCTGCAAAGAATATTTAGCCACCAGCTGATATGATAGAAAAATATGGTAATAACACTAGAATTTCATCCACTATTATGAAACTGAAAACAAGCAGTTGGAGGCACAAAAGGCCATTTATGAGGTTAGGGAAATCAAAGACCAAAAATAGGCTGAAAGGACCAAGGTTAGGCTAGATGAGGTCTTTGGTGCTTTTGATGAAAGTGAAGATGAAGAAGGGCAGTTGTCTAGGAGAAGGCTAAGAACAATGGGTTTGAGGAAGGCCTTAGCCAAGGAGAAGAAGAAAGAAATAACATTGGTAGGGCAGCTCACTCCAAGTGAGCTGCTTCCCATGGAGATAGAGTATGATCAGGAACCTTGGTTAGAGAGGGCTAATGCACACTTGGAAGATTAGCTGGAAAATACACAAAGAGACCTTGGCCTTCAGAAGAAAAGGGCAAAGAACTATGCCTTCAGGAAAAAAATTGCAAGGACCAAGCTCAAAAGAGCCCTTGATAAAATTCAAGCCCACAAGGAGGAAAAAAGACAAGAAAAAATTGAGATCCTAGCTGATGCTTCCTTATAGGCATCCCAAACACCATGAGGAAGACAATTTCAAATTTTGGCAAGTTTTTGGAAATTTTGGTTTTTAACTGACTTAAAGTGCCAAGGGCACAATGGCCCTGGCGCTGTGCTCTTTTTTGGGGCACTTTCTTGAGGAGTGGTTTACATTTTTGGGTTCATCTTGCCAATTACATCACACACACCAAATTTCAGGTCATTTGGAGCAAATTTGGTCCCCCAAAAGGGTCAAAAACATGCAACAATTCACCATTTTGCCCTATTTTCAGGGCTGACGTTGTGCTCTGAGCAGTCTTGGGAGATTTGGTTTTTGGATAGGAAAATGGACACCAAATGGAAAAATTAAGGCCATTTTGGAAATTAGATTTGACAAGCTTTCCAACGAGATATCACGGAGCTCATTCTGACACCGGGAAGGCCTTCAAACTTCAGCTGCAAGGTGACCTATTTTTCCAGTGCAAGCACTGTGCCCTCGCCTGCAAAGTCAACAAAAGACACAAATTTATTGAAAATAGATATTTTGTGGTTTTTTGGGCAGTCACTCCCAAAGTTAGGTGTTATAAGCTATTTTTCATTTATTACATTAGATATTTTGTGCCTTGGGCCTTGCATGGTCTTAATGGACAAATTTAGCATTTATGATGTATTTATGACATTTTGGGAAACCTAGTTAGGGTTTTGGTTATCCTTTCTTGTTAAATACAACATTGAGGCCTCATTGTACATGTTGGATGATTATTGAGAGTAATACATATACTTTGAGATTGAAGAGAAATTGTCTTTGGTTTTTGTGGATGGCTTGACTTTCTTAACTATGGAGAAGGCTCACTTGCAGGATTCATGAGCACAGTTAATGGTGATGTGTTCCTTATTTATTTATTTATTTATTATGTTATCATTTTTTTTCATATTTCTATTGCAGTAGGAAAAAAATTTTAGGCTAAGCAATTTTGTTTAGAGGCACCTTAGCTCTATTTGTTCTCTACTACTTCTATGTTTTCCTCTGCTAGGTCAGTTTAGAGAATTCTTAGTTGCTCTCTAAACCCACTTATGCTTGTTTATCTTAAATATGATTGGATAAGGTGTTGAACCCTTAGTTAAAATGAGAGGAGGGGGGGGGGGGGGGGGGGTGAATCAGTTTAACACATTCATGGAATTTTAAAACTTTTTCATTAACACTTGTTTACACCTTCATTTCATGTTCAACTTAACATGTGAGTAATCTTAGACTGTGAGCAGCAAGCATTAATATAATGTAACAATAGGCTTAATATGAGAGCAACAAGTATTAAGCAGATGATATAAACCAGATCAACACATAAACATCATGCACAGAGACACCAGATATAAGTGGAAACCCATAAAGGGAGAAAACCACATCTTATTATTGTTGTGATGCAAAGGCAAGCTCCAACTCCCTCTCACCACCGATTTTCTGTAGGCACCAACCTACAGGAGGCTCCTACCTCAATTCTGCAAGCTACAACTTGCAAGGAAGCTCCAACTCCCATCAATTTTCTCATAGAGGGAAAACTAAAAGGAGGCTCCAACCCCGCCTACGATAACCGACATTTCATCAAGCTACAACTTGATGTGGAAGCACCAACTCCCATCAATTTTATGCACCAACCCACAGGAGGTTCTACCTCAACCAGCCTCATAACCGAAATTTCATCAAGCTTTTTAACCATGTGGAAGCACCAACCCAATCAATTTTCTCAGCACCAACCCACAGAGGCTCTCACTTCGCCCGCCCAATCGACATCTATCAAGCTACAACTTGATAGGGAAGCTCCAACTTCCTTACTCTTCAAAAGAAAACACTTGCTGATTTACCTTGGGATATCACCTATTTTGTAACATCTCTTTAGTCACCATCGCTCCTCATATCACCGCATCATTTCTCCGCTCAACTCCTCCTTAGGAGGTTCTTCGTCTCATTGATTCATTTCTCGTATTTCTAACTTTTCACCGCGGACTTCGTTCGCTCCTCCTTCTTCTTGTCTTTTCTCCTCAATTCTTCATACTCTACATTTTCTATATTCAGACTCTCTAACCCCTTTTGTGCATATCAATGTGATATTATATATAGAGTTCATCACATTTTTACATTCCTCAGGGAATTTGAAGTGAATAGTCCTGACTTTTTGCCTTCTGCCTTCTCATTTCTTTTACCCGCTCATTCAAAAAAATATAACAATATGCATTAATTTCAATATTACAGTGGGAGTTTTGTTTTCCTACCAGAGACTTGCCAATGCATCACAAACAATAAAAATTAATTACAACATTTACATTCACATTTTCAGTTACACACTTCAATTTCACTTAGCTCCTTTTCTGGATTTTGGCTTTACTGGATTTGTCTTTTCTGCTGCTATTAAGTAAATGATCTGCATACTTCTGTTCATCATGCCTGCAAAATTCCCCGTGACTTTTTCAGTTCCTACATTCTTTGTTTACCTCTGTTAGGCCCACATTTTCATCCCTGTGTTTATTCACCTGTTCATTGTACTTTTGTGCACCTGTTGCATATATAACTGCTTTTCCAAGTTTATCCTCAAATAAATATAAATCTGGGCAATGTCTGTTCATTATCAATCTTTGTGCTCGGGCTACCTTCTTACACACTCTCTGTCCATATAATATATTTTCAAATCAAACCCCTTCTGACTTTTTGGATCACTATACATTTTTCTGCAGCTGTCTCTTTCTCTTTTATTGCAGTTGTGTAACTGCTGCACATATAACTGTCTTTTAATATAACAGCTGATTTTAAATTTGGGCAAACTCTCAAGGTTCTAATCTCTTGGGCTGGCACTTTAATCAACTATGGAGGCTTCTTATACTCACGATTATAAAACCCATAAAATACATAATATGCTCTTGTAATAAACACAATCAATGTTTTAATTCAATTTTGGAGCTATATTGCAGCCCACTATATTAAATACCAACATAGTATATATATCAGCATATATATATATGTTTCCCACCAAATGTGAAGACCCATGTATTTACTTTAACGTATGCCCATCTCCGAGTCAAACATTGAAAAACTATTAATAACCGTGGCTTTTGTTTAGTGCCCAACGTAAGCATGGTCACGGGTTTTATAACCTTTATATCATCAAACTGTATTACGTTCCCCACTTAAATATATAACTTGATAACGCTCACATCCACAGTCCCATTTAGCTCTCACTAAACCCCGTTCTCCTGTACATGGTCTTCCTCAACTTCCTTTTGATTTCACACACACAGTCATACGTATGAATTTTATAATTTATCCTCTTCCATATTATGACTATGGAAACCCTTAAATATGTTCGGTCGCCATCTTATAATAAGGTTGCCGCCCTTATATTAATAACCAATATTTTTAATAAATTACTATAGGCCTCGGCCCCACCATACAATCGATGGAATCAATCAAATACACACGCCCGTACCTTAAGTTAACCTTCACGCATCTTCCCAATATGATCACCGTCTGATGGCTTCCCTCCAGCTCGACGGCTTGTATCGATATCGCACGGGGCCCCGAGTCGAGACTTAATGCGCGATGGTGCGCAGTGAGGAGTGGTTTTGCCAAATTTCTTTGGGACACGCATCGTCCGGCCCCATGGAATCACTCCCAACTCCCCAACATCGCCCCATCAAAGGTGGTGCGAAGGAAACCAGAAACCGCCGTCACTGCTCATCCGTCGTTGTCTCCGCCCTTTTACCGAGGTTTCGCCAACTTCACGTCTGCTACCGAGTTCCGCTTCCGAGCTCCTCGCTTATTATAGGGTTCCGCCCCTTGGCTCGTGGTTCCATATTATAGTTTCACATCCCATCGCTAAGTTTAATGCTTTGCTCACGATTTCGTTCGTGTTCTTTTTAACACAGAATTCTTTACACCCGGCTTGCTTTCATTTATTACGACGCATAGCTCCATTCACACTGTGCATTTAACTATGGTTCCACCTCTCCTTTTGTGACATCGATCCTTCCGGTGAAGGATAAGACCTTAGTCCATATACCCTTCAGATATATATGTGCAGAATCTCAAATGAACCCTTATTTCAGAGTTATTAAACAATACAACATATATCCTCAGCGCATCAGAATTGTTTATAAATTAAACCATTGGCTTTAAACCTTAAGACAGAGCTTTATCATGTGTTTCTCATATATTTTCTTATTGAACTCAAGGCCCACCACATAGAGGTTAAATCAATAATAGAGGAAATTTGGGAAATCGGTCACTCTGTGATCGATTCATAGAAACTTACAATTAATGCTTCAAATTTTAACACAAAGCTTCAATATGCACTTCTTATACGCTCTCTCTCTGGGACTTAAGGCACTCCTCACGCATAGTTTCTTGATTCTGGCTAGATCTACAACCCTTCTCTAACTCTGCCTCTAAACAGGATATGGATTTTCTTCATTTATCTGCAGAATTCCACAAAAACCTCGCCACAGAGTTTATTTATTCGACACACACGACACCTCATAATTGCACTCCACAGCATCATAGACCCATTTAGACCCCCAATTACAGAGTCTCATGTAATGCAAAACTTCTTCTTCACTACTCTGCATCTTGAATAGCTCTCTACTTCAATTCACTGCTTTTGCTTCCTCTGCTCCTTCACTGATGCTGCTCCTTACTTCTCTTTTTGCTGCCTGTGTTCTCCGCTACTTTGCTTCTCTCTTTGCCTTGTTTCTGTTTCAGGTGTTCCTTATTTGTCATCTCCTTTGCCATCAATTACAACATTTCCAACAGGCTCCCCCTTTGGCATTGATGGCAACACATCCACCAATAATCCAATGCTTCCTCCAAGTCTTCCTCTGCCTAGCTTCTTTTAGAAGACCCTTTCTTCTATTACCTTCTTTTCCTCCCCCTTTGACATCAATGGCAAAGGGTTGCACATTTCTCAGTGTAGATTTTGTCTTTGCATTTCCTCTCTCTGATATGTGTTTAGGCCTTCTTCTTCTGACTTTGTACTCTTCTACTCCAGACTGGTGTACAAGAGTTGTTGAGAGAACACTTTTGAGAAAATTTGAACTTATATATATATACATTAAGTAGATATTATTCCAAAGCATAGAATCCTTGCACTTGTATAGAGATTAGGTGATGACAGCTATATATAATCAAACTTGTATAATAAGAGATGCATTATTGGATCAAGACTTAAAGATTGTGAATGCTCCAAGTGACGTATCAGGCTTGCTTCAACTATACTTCAGTTTATATCTGATGTAGTGCACCAATACATTTCTATTGAGAAAGATTGTAGATGGGATAAGTCTTCTTCTGCAATACACATCTGTAGACAACATCTGTTCAGTTGTTATGATGCCAATATATCTTTTGTTGCTGTGGTTCACTTGTACTACCTATTGTTGGTAATCTGTGCTAGACTGCTGACAGGTATAATACACTTAAAGACTGAAAGGTCCTTGTTGCTGTTGTGAACAATGAATCAAACCAGAGCTTACAGCTTATTGTAAGAATAGGCAATATTTTTCAATATTAGAGGCCAACTGACCTTCCTTCTTGTACAATGTGTTTTCAAACCAAACCCTTGAGGCTAGATACATTCAGTTTATTGTTCAGTCTCACTTATCAACCATGCAATTTATTTATGACCTAAGGGGTATGTATGTCAATGATCAACCTCATTTCAATGGTGAAATACCACCAATTATGTTCTGCTGAAGTATGTTTGAGATGAATCAATAACATACTTTTGAGCTTCAACTGGTAATCACAACTATTCCTTTAAACTTCAGATACTATAACTATTGTGTCATGATGATCTTCAGAAGGACATCTTCAATTTCTATACTATGAGTCTTCATGGGCTGATTACTCAGAGATTTGTCACTTATTTGACTTCATTCCTCCAAGGGGTCTTTTCATAGATCAATGATGTACTGACATAAAGATAATAGACTCTTTTCTTACTCATTCTTCTTAATGTGATTCATTGTTAATTCCAGCAGTGTGATGCGCAGTGTGATTATCACTTAATGTGCTGATGTCTTCTTAGCTGTTCATGGTTGATGTTCTCTCTACTCCCAAGGCTTTTTGCTACTTTTTCTCCTACCATCAACCTGTTGGCTATTGTGTACTTCTTCCTCTATAGCTCTTTGTTGGAGAAAGTTGTCCTGTGCATTCCTGATCTTATAGCTATTCTCATTATAAGGTGCTCTTGTTAGACTACTTTCATGAGGTCTATATATGAACTTCTCTCCCCCTGGGATGTTGCCTCATAATTGTCACTGGATGGATTTTTGCTTTGCTTCCTAGAGCAGCTCCCCCTGAGCCTATGGAAGATTCGTTATGTTATTGAGATAATATGTTCCCACTTTCTCTTTTCCTTCCATACTTTATTGGGGTTCTTCATAATGTCTGCACTCCTTTTTGATTCATAGCTTTGTTTGATTTGATTTGATTCCTTCCTCTGTCTAGAGCTTTTTAATGCATATGGTAGTTTAGAATCTTTTGCTTTGTGACCAAGTTTGAGGCAATTATAACATCTTATTCTACCAAGGTATGTTTGAGCTGATGTACAATACTTTGTTCCCCTTTTTTAATACATTTTACATTCAACAGATTTATGTCCAAAATTATTGCATGCATAACAATAGCCATGGAAATGCTTTGTGTACCTGGTGAAAGATTGTTCTTTCCATTTTCTTGCTTGAGGGATTCTTCTCTTTTGCTGCATCCTTTGCTGATTGGACTGGATTTGTTTTGTCTTGCAATATGCTGAAATATGTCCTGGTTTGTGACAAGAGAAACAAGTGATACTTCTCATAGGAGGAAAAAACCTTCTTTGGCATCTTCCAAATTTATTCAGTCCATCTTTAGGAGCATGTGAGCCTTTAGCAGCTGATTGTTTCATCCTCTCATTCTCTATTCTTTCATGTTGCTGCTTGATTATGTTTGTTTCTTTACAACTCATGTTCCTGTTGGTTTCTGATTCTGTAGGGATTTGCTGAGCTGTTTCACTGTTCTTTACAGCTTTTACAAAAATGATTTTCCTATTATCTTCTATCTGGGACTTACTAGTTTCTCCTTCATATCCTATACCAGCCTTTATGAGAGGTGACCTTTGAGCATTTAGTATTTTGTCCAATTGTTCAGTGCTTTTCATTAGATGTGTATTCATTAATATTTCTCTTTGGGCTTTTTCTAAATTCTTTCTCAGGCTCACTACTTCTTCTTCCAATCTTTCACATTCCTGATTTTTCTCTCTCATTTGTTGCAGCAGAGTGTCTTCTATTTTCCTTGCTTCTTCAAGGTGTGTCTTCAGGCCAAAAATTTCTTTCTTATCCTCATATTCTCTCTCATCACATATTTGCACCATTGTCTGAAGGTCTTTGTTTTCATTTTTCAATTTTTCTATTTCAGTCAAAGCAGTGTCAAGCTTGGTTTTTTCTTTAGCTATAATTTCTTCATGGTTCTTATCTCCATTCATACTAGCAGGTACTTCATTTGATTGAATATTTTCCTGTTGACATGAATTTTTCTTCTTCTTAATTCTCTTATCCTTCTTGTCAGTGCAGTCCTTAGTGTCTACTCCATGTATGAAGTGCAATCTATCCCAGATTTCTTTTGCAGAGGTTAAATCCATTATCAACTCAAGGTCCTTGTTATGAAGATTATCATATATCACACATTTTGCCTTGGCATTCCTCTGTTGTTCTTTCATTGTGGGGGAGTCTGTGCAGTAACCATCACACACAAGCTTCCATACCTTAGGTTCATAAGCCAATAATCCTGTTTTAACCTTATCTCTCCATTCAGGAGAGTTTGTTGTATTTAACACAGGTACATTTTGATAGTCCATGACTTAACTAGATCTCCTTCAAGCTATTAGGCTTGCACCAAAGGAACCTACTCTGATACCAATTGTTGGACCCTTAGTTAAACTGAGAGAGGGGGGGGGGGGGTGAATCAGTTTAACACATTCATGGACTTTTAAAACTTTTCATTAACACTTGTTTACACCTTCATTTCATGTTCAATTTAACATGTGAGTAATCTTAGGATGTGAGCAGCAAGCATTAATATAATGTAGCAGTAGACTTAATATGAGAGCAGCAAGAATTAAGCAGATGATATAAACCAGATCAAAACATAAACATCATGCACAGAGACACCAGATATAAGTGGAAACCCATAAAGGGAGAAAACCACATATTATTATTGTTGTGATGCAAAGGCAAGCTCCAACTCCCTCTCACCACTGATTTTCTGTAGGCACCAACCTACAGGAGGCTCCAACCTCAATTCTGCAAGCTACAACTTGCAAGGGAGCTCCAACTCCCATCAATTTTCTACAGGCACCAACCTACAGGAGGCTCCAACCTCAGTCAGCTACAACTGACATTTTATCAAGCTACAACTTGATGTGGAAGCACCAACTCCCATCTATTTTCTGCAGGCACCAACCTACAGGAGGCTCCTACCTTAGTCAGCTACAACTGACATTTTATCAAGCTACAACTTGATGTGGAAGCACCAACTCCCATCTATTTTCTGCAGGCACCAACCTACAGGAGGCTCCTACCTCAGTCAGCTACAACTGACATCTATCAAGCTACAACTTGATAGGGAAGCTCCAACTTCTTTACTCTTTCAAAAGAAAAACATTTGTTGATTTACCTTGGATATCAGCTCTATTCCATAGCATCTTTTTTGCTGTCCATCAGTCCTCATATCAGCCCTACATCATCTCTGCTCAGCCCCTCCTTCTTCTCTTCTCAGCTCCTCCTTCTTCTTGTCTTTTTTCCTCAATTCTTCATACTCTGCATTTTCTATATTCACACTCTCTAACCTCTCTAACCTCTCTAACCTCTTTGTGCATATCAATGTGATATTATATATAGAGTTCATCACATGACTCTTTACATTCCTCAGGGAATTTGAAGTGAATAGTCCTGACTTTTTGCCTTCTGTATTCTCATTTCTTTTACCCACTCATTTAGAAAAATATAACAAGATGCATTAAATTCAATATTACAGTGGGAGTTTTTTTTTCCTACGGGATACTTGCCAATGCATCACAAAAAATAAAAAATTAATTACAACATTTACATTCACATTTTCAGTTACACATTTCAATTTCACTCAGCTCCTTTTCTGGATTTTGGCTTTACTAGATTTGTCTCTTCTGCTGTTGTTAAGTAATTGATCTGCATACTTTTGTTCAACATGCCTGCAAAATTCCCTGTGACTTTTCCAGTTCCTACATTCTTTGTTTACCTCTGTTAGGCCCACATTTTCATCCCTATGTTTATTCACCTGTTCACTATACTTTTGTGCACCTGCTGCATATATAACTGCTTTTTCAAGTTTATCCTCAAATAAATATAAACCTAGACAATGTCTGTTCATTATTAATCTTTGTGCTCGGGCTCCCTGCTTACACCCTCTCTGTCTATATAATATATTTCCAAATCAACCCCCTTCAGATTTTGGATCACTGTACATTTTTCTGCAGTTGTCCCTCTCTCTTTCGTTGTAGTTGTGTAACTGCTGCACATATAACTGTGTTTTAATATAACAAATGATTTTAAATTTGGGCAAACTCTCAACGTTCTAATCTCTCGGGCTGACACTTAATCAACTGTGGAGGCTTCTTATACTCACGATTATAAGGCCCATAAAATACATAATATGCTCTTGTCATAAACCTAATCAATGTTTTAATACAATTTCGAAGCAATATTACAACTCACTATATTAAATATCATCGTAGTATATATATCAGCATATGTATATGTTTCCCACCAAATGTGAAGACCCATGTATTTACTTTAACGTATGCCCATCTCCGAGTCAAACATTAAAAAACTATTAAAAAACCGTGGCTTTTGTTTAGCGCCCAACATAAGCATGGTCATGGGTTTTATAACCTTTATATCATCAAATTGTTTTATGTTCCCCACTTAAATATATCACTTAATAACACTCACATTCACAGTCCCGTTTAGCTCTCACTATACCCCGTTCTCCTCTACGTGGTATTCCTCAACTTCCTTTTGATTTCACACACATAGTCATACGTATGCATTTTATAATTTATCCTCTTCCATATTATGACTATGGAAACCCTTAAATATGTTCAGTCGTCGTCTTATAATAAGGTTGCCGCCCTTATATTAATAACCGACGTTTTTAATAAATTACTATAGGCCTCGGCCCCACCATACAATCGACGGAATCAATCAAATACACACGCCCGTACCTTAAGTTAACCTTCACGCATCTTCCCAATATGATCACCATCCGATGGCTTCCCTCTAGATCGACGGCTTGTATCAATATCGCACGGGGTCCTCAGTCGAGAGTTAATGCGCAATGGCGCGCAGTGAGAGTGGTTTTGCCAACTTTCTCTGGGACACGCATCGTTCGTCCTGTGGAATCACTCCCAACTCCTCAAATACCGCCCACCGTGTAAAGGTGGTGCGATGAAAACCGTAAACCACCGTCACTGTTCATCTGGTCATGGTTCCGCCCTTTTGGCTCAGGGTTCCACCTAACTTCGTGTTCCACTACCGGGTTCCGTCTTCCGAGTTCCGCTTAGTACAAGGTTCCACTCCCTTTTGGCTCAGGGTTCCATCGTATAGTTTCACTGCTAAGTTTAATGCTTTGTTCAAGATTTCATTCGTGTCTTTTAACACGAATTCTTTACACCGGTTGCTTTCATCTGTTACGATGCATAGCTCCATTCACACTGCGCATTTAACTCTAGTTCCGCCTCTCCTTTTGTGACATCGATCCTTCCGGTGATCGATAAGACCTTAGTCCATATGATCCTTCAGATATATATGTGCAGAATCTCGAATGAACCCTTATTTCAGAGTTATTTCAGATATATATCCTCAGCGCATCAGAATTGTTTATAAATCAAACCATTGGATTTAAACCTTAAGACAGAGCTTTATCCTGTGTTTCTCATATATTTTCTTATTTAACTCAGGGCCCACCACATAGAGGTTAAATCAATAATAGAGGCAATTTGGGAAATCGGTCATTCTGTGATCGATTCACAGAAACTTACAATTACTGCTTCAAATTTTAACACAAAGCTTCAATATGCACTTCTTATATGCTCTCTCTTTGGGACTTAAGGCACTCCTCATGCAGAGTTCTTGATTCTGGCTAGATCTACAACCCTTCTCTAACTCTGCCTCTAAAAGGATATGGATTTTCTTCATTTATCTACAGAATTCCACAAAACCCTCGCCACAGAGTTTATTTATTCGACACACACCACACCTCATAATTGCACTCCACAGCATCATAGACCCATTTAGACCCCCAATTACAGAGTCTCATATAATGCAAAACTTCTTCTTCACTACTCTGCATCTTGAATAGCTCTCTACTTCAATTCACTGCTTTTGCTTCCTCTGCTCCTTCACTGATGCTGCTCCTTACTTCTCTTTTTGCTGCATGTGTTCTCCGCTACTTTGCTTCTCTCTTTGCCTTGTTTCTTTTTCAGGTGTTCCTCCTTTGTCATCTCCTTTTCCATCAATGACAACATTTCCAACATAAGGCAAATGTCAAAGTAGTTTTATGGTTAGCCCTGCTCTTTTCTATTACTTAAACATTGTTTTTAAGGTCTTTTACTTTGAATTATTGTTGATTAGGTTTAGCTAAAGAGGTCTATGATTCTCCATGCCCTTTTGTTTATCCTAAATGGTTTCTTTGGAGTTTTTTATAGCTTTATTAATGAATTTAGGCGTTCCCTATTCTTTGATCTCTGCAATGTGTTTATCTTAAATGTTTTCTTAGCTTGAAGCTGAAATCACTAGAAGATTTACAAGTTTCTTGCCTTCTATGGTTCACTGGATTGTTGTCTTCATGCTTGCTTGCTAGGGTTTAGTCAAAGAAGTTATTGGCATGCCCTGTATTTGATTATTTCTTCATGTTTAGTAATCTTACAGGCCATTCTTGTTAAGGTAATTGTTGATGGATTCTTAACATCCCTTTTACACCTACTATGTTCACAAATTTTATGTTCATTTCATTCACATAAGCTTTTAAATCCATTTGACTTTGTTATATTTTCCCTGTGATACACCCTTGACCTATTGTTAAGCTTTTCAAGACCTTTGTAGACTCCACAACCCAATGGATTAAACCTCTCTCATTCTATCTATTCTTCTTGACAACCTACCCAACCAAACAAACAAACAAACCCTAAACCTAATAACTAACCTAAAATCAGTCAAGTTTACATCCTTTACACAAATATAGAGAGAGCGCTCTCTGAGTCCGAGAAGGCTAGGTCCTAGGACTCCAAATACTGGTTTGATGTTACCCCTGTACATTTGGTCTTGCCAATCTAACAAATTATGGGGACCTAACACCCTTGACATCATTTTCTTTTGAAAGTATAAAAACTATCTACTTGTACCCTTATAACTTCCAAAGGCTTAGATTAGGCCGATGAACTCTTTTATTCTCTACCTAGTCTACTTATCTGTCAAGGTTAAGTAGTTTGATAGATCTTCATTATCTAATATACTAACATGAAATTTAAAACATGATCAAACCAAGGTTAAGAAATCTGATTTGTCATGGGTTGTGGCATTTTGGACAAGCCGCACAACGAGTTTATTTTTTCACAAGTAAAACAAGAAATTTGAGGGCTAATAATTTGGAATTTGTTACTAATCCATCTCTTTCTCTTTTGGTTCAGATTTGAGCATTGAAACCAAATATCTTTTCCTAATCTAATCTACTGATAAACCAAGTTTACATGGTTTGCCTAATCTTCTTTAATTAACCTATCAGCATAAATTTAAAACATGTTGAATCATGATTAGGCTAAATGACTGAACAAGACTTTCTTTTCTTCAAAGCAGTGGCATTTGGACCTGCACACTTTCAAACATATTCTTTTTTGGTATGGGGTTGTACCTTTTCTTTAAACCTGCCCTCTTTTTCTTCTTTTATTTGTTTTTGTATTTCATTTTTTCTGATCTCTTACTCAAACAATGTTATGTACAATGAATGAGGCTTAAAACTAAGAACTTTAACAAAAATAATGCTTGAACATCCTGCCATTGACAGGACCTCCAAATAACTCTGTTCCATCCAGTTCTTGTAGAAAGAATGCATTGTTACCTTTAACTGAATGGATGATGTATGGACCTTTCCATAGATTTTCAAATTTTCCATGTTTTCCTTTGTCCTCTCTTCTTGAATCCCATTTCAGCACTTTGTCTCCAATCTGGAAATCATTAGCTTTAGTCCTTCTATCAAAGATCTTCTTGATGTTCTCCTACACTGCTTGTGTTCTCTTGTATACTTCTTCCCTTGATTGCTGCAAATGAATGGTTTGGTTCAACCTCCTTTGCATATCATTTCCTCTGATTGTACCTCTTGGAGGAGCTTCATCATTGGAACTCCCAAGGATGTTGGAAAAACTACATCCATGCCATACACTAGTTGATAGGGAGACATGTTAATTGATTTTTTTCTTGTTAATCTATCAGCCTATAGTGCATGCACTAATTTGCTATGCCATGAATTTTTTTCTCTTCCAACAACTTCTTGATGATGTTCACCAAAATTTTGTTAGAGGAATCATCCAACCCATTACCTTGAGGATAATAAGCTGTAGAATGCCCTAGTGTGATGTGATACTTGTAGCAAAATTCCACCATTCTCTTGGACTTAAATGCAGTAGCATGATCAGTGATGTTTTTTCTTGGACATTTAAATCTGGACAAGATTTTGGTTTCAAGGAATTTGATGATGACTAAGTCAGTGGCATTCCTTGAAGGGATGGCTTCTATCCATTTGGTGAAATAGTCAGTTGCAGTGAGGATCCATTTGTGTTGGGAAGATGAGGCAGGGTGGATTTCTCCAATGAAATCCAAACCCCATTGTTGAAAAGGAGTTTCAACACTGATAGGGTGCAAAGGCAAAGGTAGTACTTTTCTCCTTCCATCAAAGATTTGGCATTTATGGCAGGCCATTACTAGCTTGTGGATATCAGGAAAAAGAGTGGGCCAATAGAATCCAACTCTAAGGATTTTTTTCGCAGCGGTTTTCCAATAGAGATGACCTCCACACTCTCCTTCATGAAACTCATGCATGATTCTATCTGCATCATCTTCAAGTAAAAATTTAAGAAAGATACCAACATAATTTTTCCAATACAAAGCTTTTTTTATGAAACCAGCTGCAAAAATAGAAGAAAAGAGAGATCAACGCCTTAGAAATCAGTCACTTCGAGGGGGAAACCTATAATACATTACATAAATGAACAATTATTCGATGCTACAAATGACCAAAACCTCCTTCTATATATAGGAGTCCATGGGCCCACAATATAATCCTAGCCGACCTAACAATAACAATGTAAGGGCACAATAATAATAATATTGGGGTTACAGGGGTACAAAAGTAACAATAAGGGGGCTACACTAATAACAACAAGGGACTAAACTAGTAATATAGGGACCTAACATGCCCCTCTCCTTAAAAAATGTGTTGTCCTCAATGCTTGAGTAGCTCTAGGTGCTTCTGTATAAAATTCTCATCCTCCCATGTAGAATCTTCAGTGGGTAAGTTATTCCACTTGATGAGATACTCTGAAATTGATCGATTTCGTAGCTGTCGAGTTCTTGTTTCTGTGACCGCTTCAGGTTCCAATATGAATTTTCCTTCCTCATCAAGTTCTGGAAATATTGTTTGAACTGGAAGATTTTCACCTTAACCTTATTTAAGCATGAAACATGGAAAATTGGATGCACTCGCGAAGAAGAAGGAAGCTCCAATTTGTATGCCATAGTACCAATCTTTTGCAACACCTTGTAAGGACCATAGTACTTTGGCGATAATTTATTATCCTTCTTAGCTTGCTTGAGGGAAATTTGTTTGTATGGTTGTAGCTATAAAAATACCCAGTCTCCTATATTAAAACTTCTCTCGTTGCGATGTTGATTTTCCTGTTGTTTCATTCAATTTTGTGCCAAATTTAGGTTATATTTTAAGAGTTGGAGAACTTCTTGTTGATGCTCGATGTGATCTTCCACTGCTTGAACCTTAGAATTTTATCTTAAAGATGATTTGATGGACTGTGGATGATATCCATAAAGTGCCATAAATGGGGTCATTTTTGCTGCAGTATGGAAGGAAGTGTTATACCACCATTCAGCGAGAGGTAACCCCTTGACCCATTATGTTTGTTTATCATATACATAACAATGAAGATATCCTTCCAAACATGTATTCACTATCTCAGTTTGACCATCGGATTGAGGATGATAAGATGAGCTATGAGCTAATTGAGTACCCCAGCAAGAAAATAACTCCGTCCAAAAATTTCCAGTAAAAATGGGATCTTTGTCACTCACAATAACCTTTGGGTTTCCATGTAGCTTTTGAATTGTGTCCATAAATGTAGTAGCAACTGTACTTGCTTTAAATGGATGAGATAATGCACAAAAGTGTGCATACTTGGTAAGTCTATCAACTACCAACATGATGACACTCTTTCCTTCAGATTTAGGTAAACCTGTGATAAAATGCATTGAAATATCCTCCCAACATTGACTTGGAATGGATAAAGGTTGTAGAAGACCCAGGGTCTTAATTGTCTCAATTTTATTTTGCTGGCAAACCAAACATTCTCCCACAAACTTTTGAATATCAGATTTAAGGCCATCCCAAAAAAATTCTTTCTTCACCGTGTGGTAAGTTTTTAAAAATCTTGAGTGTCCTCCTAAAGGAGAAGTGTGCAATTCCAAAAGAATCTTTTGTTTTAGTTGGGAATTCTTACAAAGATATAAGCGAACTTTGTACCATAAGGAAACATTTTCCAAATAAATGTGTCATATGTACTAGGATCTTGCTGCAACTTTTGAATGAGTGTCCACACTTCTTCATCCTTCTTCCATTCATCCCTTGCTTCAGTTATCCAATCTGGTTGGATAATAGAAATGACACAAAGAAATTCTTCCACTTCTTCATTCCTTCTTGAGAGTGCATCTGCAACAACATTTAGCTTCCTTTTTTTGTAGATTATTTCAAAGTCATAACCCAACATCTTCTCCCAACATCTTGGTGACCCATTTTTGTTGCTCTTCTGAAGATTGTTTTTGTTCCAAAAAGTGTTTAAGGCTATCCTGTTCAGTTTTTACCTTGAAGTGTCTTCCCATTAGGTAAGGTCCCCATTTCTTTAGTGCATGTAGTATTGCTAACATTTCCTTATCATAAATAGCTTTCTGTAAATACTTTCCTTTGATTAGAAGAATTTCAAAATCAATGGGTCTTCCTTCTTGCATTAAAACAACACCAATTCCATTTCCTGAGGCATCACATTCCACAATAAAGGTTTTTGTGAATTCTGGCGTAGCTAATACCGGTGCTAGGCACATTGCCTATTTAAGATCTTCAAAGGCCTTAGTTGCTTCAGGAGTCCATGAAAATTCATCTTTCTTCAATAATGTTGTTAGAGGTGCTGCTATTCTCCCATAATTCTTAGCAAAATTGGGATAATACCCTATCAACCCAAGAAATCCTCGCAACTGCTTTATGGTTGTGGAGACTTTCCATTCCTCAATGGCTTTAATTTTGTTAGGGTCTACCTTAACACCCTCGTGAGATACAATATGACCCAAATATTCCACCTCTTGTACTCCAAATAAACATTTGGATGTTTTTGCATATAATTGTTTCTCCTGCAATAGTTTGAGCACCCTGTCAACATGTTGAACATGATCCTTCCAAGACCTGCTGTAGATTAGTATATCATCAAAAAAATACTAGCACAAATTTTCTAAGGAAAGGTTTGAAAATGGAATTCATCAACCCTTGAAATGTAGAAGGTGCATTGGTAAGGCCAAAAGGTATGACCGAAAATTCATAATGACCCTCATGAGTTCAAAATGTTGTTTTCGGAATATATTCAGTCTTCATTCTAATTTGATGATATCCTGAACGAAGATCCAACTTGGTAAAATAATTTTTTCCATGTAATTCATCCAATAATTCATCAATCACAGGAACAGGAAATTTATCTTTAATGGTGAGCTTATTGAGCTCCCTATAATCCAGAGACATGCACCAAGATCCATCCTTCTTGTGCACCAACACTACTGGAGTAGAGAAATAACTTTGACTAGGTTGAATTTTACCAGCCTCTAACATTTCTGCAATCATACGTTCAATTTCGTTGTTTTGGACATAAGGATATCTATAAGGTTTGATGTTTGGAGGAACACTTTCTGGAATCAAATGAATAGCATGATCATGATCACGAATAGGTGGGAGTCCTTTTGGAGTTTCAAACACCTTGGAATGATTGTCCAAGTCTTTTTGGAGATCTGCAGAAATAGATGATTTTGATGTTGGAACTTCTAGTGAGCATAATTGTGAAAGTACGCCTCATTTTTCTTTCTTCAGAAGCTTTGTCATGAAATTAGAGCTTATTATCTTTCCTGGCTTCCCTGCGATACCCCGTAATTCAACTTCCTTTCCTTCTGAAAAAAATTTCAAGAAAAGTTCTTGAAAATTAAAAGCTACCATTCCCAAATATGGTAAGCATTTTACTCCTCAGTACAACATCAACACCTCCCATAGGAATGGAAAGAATTGGAATATTCAATACATATTCCCCCACGGTTAGCTTGATATTATGGCATTTTCCAGAGCAATTTATATTTCCACCATTTGCAACCATAACTTGACATTATGGTGCTGGGTATAGGAAACAATTCATTTCCTTCGCTACCTTACAATGAATAAAATTATGGGTACTACCCGAATCAATCAACACTATTACCTTTTTCTTCTTGATATGTCCTTCTATCTTGAGAGTTTGCGAAGTGGTAATTCCTGCCAATGCATTACATGATATGGTCAGACTCATTTCTTCCTCTTCTAGGGTTGGTTCCTAGTGTATATCCTCTTCTTTTGAAGATTCTTGTTCATTTTCTTCTTCCTCTTCACAATATATGTAAAATAATTTCTTATCAACACACTTATGACCTTTAGTGTATTTGCTATCACAACTATAGCAAATCCCTTTTGCTCTTTTTTCTTCCAATTGTTGTGGTGTACACCTTGTAGGTTGTGGAAGTCTAGGAGTAGCAACACTTCCATATTTATATATGTGAGTGGTAGGCTTTCTTGTTGCCATAATTTTACATTCAATTTTTCTTGCCAACTTGAATGCCTTTTCCAATGAATCAGGTTCCCAAACGCGAACTTCATGTTGGATGTTACCCTTTAAAGTCCCTATGAAGACATCAATCTTGTGTTCCTCTGGAATATCAATTACCCTTATATTCAATTTTTGGAAGTCCTCAATGTGCTCCGCCACTAAACCCTTTTGTTTGAGATTTATCAATTGGGTAAAGAAGGTGTTGCTTTTTGTATCCTCATAATGCGCTATCATTTCCTCTATAAAAATTGACCAAGTGACAATTTTTTTACGAGAGCAAAGCCATCGATATCATACAAATTTATTTTTTTCTAAATGTAAAGTTGCAATGCGTACCTTTTGTGTGTTTTGCACATTATTGAGATCAAAATATTGCTTCATCTGTAGTATCCATGTTACGGGATCCTTGCCATCAAACTTCCTCATATCCATATTTGGAGTATGGTGGTTCTTCCATCCAACATTAGATTTTATGAAATCACGATTAACATTTACTTTTTTCTCATCATGAGTTTCCTCTACTATCTTTTCTCCATTAGGAAAAATTTCTTGTATCAACTTTGCCAAACCTTCGTTGTCTACTTTTAGATCATTATTCATGTTTTCCATTTTTTCATCAATCTTAGCTTCCATGTCATCCATATTAACTTCCATGCCAACTTCCATGCCCTCCATCTTAGCTTCCGTGCATTTCTTCAAACCATCCATCTTATTTTCCATGCCTTTCTTCAAAACTTCCATTTCATTTTTTGTTGCTCTTTGCGATAGGTGCACTTGCTCTTGTAATTTTGACATCTCATGTTGCATTTCTTTGTCTTCATGAGTCATAGTAGAGCCTTATGAAGGCTTAATGGGTGTTGAATTATTTTTAGGGGGGATTTTAGAACTCAATACTGATATCTATTCTTTAATATGCCCTTCAAAATCATTTTTTTCAAATGAGACTTATGTAATTCGAAACAAAATACCTACCTTTTTCTTTCTTTTGAGGAGCTCAATATTGAAACTGAATTATCTCTATGATTTTGGAGCTTCAATATTTGAAATTCAGACTTGAGGTAGCCCTATGAATCCTCTTTCGAATGCCACAGGTCTGACCTGCTTTGGACTCTTCAAAACAAAGTTATGTCCAATCTCCCACAATGACTTAATTATGGACTAGCTCAGTAGAGTGAACTTGTACGACTTGCCACGTGTCACAGTTTCCTCATTCAGCTTTGAAATTTATAGACAATAAACTAAATTCCGTGTACTTGCAGCCACTTTTTACAGAATCTCAATCCGATGCTCAGAGAGAGTTATGACTTTTTTCCCACGGTCACCTCTTTGAGATGAAATTCAGGAGCCTGAAAAAATCCTAACTTCCACAGCTCATATCTCCCAAAATATTGTGAACCAAGATCTGAAATTTTTACAGGAGGTTATTCAAGATTTTGGATTCACACTGTGAAAATTTCAGCATCTGAAACCTTGTAGAAAAATATTTATAGTGAAAATGACGCGATGACCTGTTTAGGTTAAATTAAGGAGCCTGCAAAAAGCCCTAACTTCCACAGATCATATTTCCAAAAATATTGCGAACCAAGCTCTGAAATTTTGTGAAGATGTTCCTCAGGATTTCGGCTTCGCATTATACAGATTTTAGATTCTAAACATTCTTAGAAACAAAGTTATAGCGAAAATTCCACGATGACCTGTTTGGAGCAGCGAAACCCTAGAATCCAAAGCTCTGATACCAAATGTTATGAAACCAGCTCCAAAAATAGAAGAAAAGAGAGATCAACGCCTTAGAAATCAACCAATTTGAGGGGGAAACCTCCAATACATTACATAAATGAACAATTCTTTGATGCTACAAATGACCAAAACCTCCTTCTATATATAGGAGTCCATGGTCCCACAATATAATCCTAGCCGACCTAACAATAACAATGTAAGGGCACAATAATAACAATATTGGGGTTATAGGGGTACAACAGTGACAATAAGGGGGATACACTAATAACAACAAGGGACTAAACTAGTAATATAGGGACCTAATAGCTTTATCTAGAATGCAGAAATTTACAGCCTTTAGTTTCAAGAATCTAGCTTTTGTTTTGGACAAAACAGGAGGAGCATTTAGATTAAAAAGCACATGTAATATATCAGCATACCAGAGTGAGTTCAGAAATTCTTCTTCAATGGGTGGAGTCTCCAGCTCCTCTTGTTTATCTAAGGAATGTATCATGTTTATGTCTAGTGCTTGAAATTTTTCTTCATCCATTAGTTTGGAAAGTCCTTGTTCTTTGATCAGTTTAGTGGGCCTGATTTCTAGATCATATTCTAAGATGACAACAATCCACTTACCCCTTTTACCATCAGGATCAAGGTTTAGTATGTCTTTAACAACTATGTGTGAAAAAAAAGCAATGACATGTGAATGCAGGATGCAAACTCTGAAATCTTTTAATTATTTGATTAAGGCAAAGGATTTTTTTTCCATGATGATATATTTCAAAGGTGCATCTCTTAGTGCCTTGTTGAAGAAATCTATGGGATTTTCTTGTCCCATTATGTTCCTTTGTAGAAATACTGCAGCAATTGTGTGTTCCGATGCAAATGAGAAGATGAAGAAATCCTTGGTAAAGTCAGGGCTGATTAGAACTGGTGTTTGGGTAAGTGCTTGTTTTACCAGTTCAAAGGATTGTTTGGCTTCTGTGGTGCACCTGACTCCTATTTCTCTTTTCAGCATGTTTGTAATGTTTCTTAGGAGTTCTGCAAGGTTTGGTATGAACCTTCTTAGGAAGTTGATCTTTCCAATGAAAGATTGCAACTCTTAATGTTCCTAGGGTGGCTGATCTGCAATATACCCTCAATCCTTTTTGGGTCTATCTTAATCCCTTCTTCAGATATGATGTGGCCTAAGAGTTTTCCTTCTTGAAGACCAAACAGAGTTTTCTTAGGATTTAAAGATAGACCATACTTCCTACACTTTTCAAATACCTTTCTTAGGTGAATTAGGTGTTCTTCATCAGTTTTAGAATAGACAGTGATGTCATCAAGGTATATCACAATGAAGTAACCTATGTCTTTGGAAAAAGCAATGTCCATGGCTCTTTGAAAATTATCCCCCGCGTTCATTAACCCAAATGAATTTTGACATACATGAAGGTGCCCCAAGGTGTAGTGAAAGTGGTTTTTTGCTGATCATCTAGGCGTACTGGCACCTGGTTATACCCTAAAAAACCATCAAGAAATGATATTGTTTTAGAGCCTACTACCCTTTGCAGTATATGATCCATCTTAGGTAATGGGTAGTTGTCTTTTAGGGAGGCTTTGTTTAAGTTTCTAAAGTATATGCATAGCCTAATCTCCCCTGTTTTCTTTCTTACTGACACAATGTTTGAAACCCATTCTGAGTACCTGAGTGGGACTATGATTATAGCATCATACATCTTCTTTATTTCCTTCTCAACCAAAGGCACTAGGACAGGGTTTATCCTTCTCAATGTCTACTTGAATAGTTTCTGGTTTTCCTTGAGAGGAATCTTATGCAAAATGATGTTTGTATCATAGGACTTCAAGTCCTCATAACCCCATGCAAACACATCTTTAAATTATTTGAGAAACTCAATGTATTTCTATTTTATGTGAGGTGGCAGAGTTTTGGACAACTTTATCATTTTGGGTTCTTCTACACTACCTATGTTGCATTCTTCTACATTAGTTTCGGTGGATTCCATTTTTGGCTTCCTAACAACATCATTGAAATCAAACAGCTCTTCTAAGGGGAGAAGAACTTTTGGAAATAGATTATCTTTGCATTGCAATACCTCAAGTTCCTTTTGATCCGGATCCGTACAAAATTCTGCCTCATGAAGGTGTTCTAGCAGATTTATATCAGCAGGAGGAAATGGCTCTGTTTTGTGTGTTTGTTCTTCATTAGAGCAATATTTTTCT